>JAJIBD010000461.1:52500-372522 GCA_021461705.1 Cryptotis parvus
TAACCTGCAAAAAATAAAAGTTTGAGTCTGTCCAATAAGCATTTCTTTTGTGACTTGATTAGCCTTAAGGTCCACAGGATCACAACCCAGAGGTGTTGTGGCTGTGGGCCCCTATGGTACCAGACTCAAACCCAACCCAAGGCTTAATGTCTTAGCACAGTGAGCACCCAAGGCTGAATACTCACTCTATCCCTTAAGTCGTGTCTAATTGCCTACCTGGGGTAATTATTTCAAAAGTTTGGAGGGACTGGAGAAGTGCAATGCATAGGGCATTTATCTGCCTTGCACATGAACAACCTAGACTCCATTCCTGGCACCACAAAGGGTCCCCAGAGCTCTGCCAGGAGAGATCCCTAAGCACTGAACCAGGAGTAAGCCCTGAGCACTGCCAGGTATGGCTCAAATACAAAACAAAGAATAAAAAATGAATGGCATGTCATCCTTACTTTTCCTGAACTTAAGATGCATAAATGATAGTGTTTAAAAGTAGAAAGAAGAGATTGATCATTATCTAAAACACTACATATTTTTTCCTAGAATGGCTGTGAGTAGACTTTGTGAGATCTGTCAATATAACTTTTAGCTGAGTTTCTTCTTTCAGTTCTCCATGTCTGAAATTCATTACAAGATTCCTTATAATTGTGCTTGGAGGACAAAAAAGATTCTCTCACTTATCCAATGAAAACCAGCCAACTTAGAACAGTGGTTACAGCAGAACCTCTGAAAACTTACGGCATGCAAATCATTGAAGAATTTTGCTAAAATATAGATTCTGGTTCAGTTTGGTGCATTTTAAGCAACAGTATCAGAGGGAAGAAGGACTTTAGTGATATGCAGATCACATTTTGAGTCAATAAAAAACTCATTTCTGCATTATTGTATTCAATTATATCACCTAGTATAAACTTACTGAGCACAAAGATGACCCTCACTCACAGAAAGCTCGAACAGGCCTTCCCTATTAAAAAGAAATAATAATAACAAGTGTTTACAAATTAGAGATTAAGTAGCATATAGTTGTGTGAATTTGATTATTTCTTTCATTTTTCCTTTCATTTTTGGGTCACACCCAGCAATGCTAGGTATTAGTCCTGGCTCTGCACTCAGGTATCACTCCTGGTGGTGCTTGAAGGACCACATGGGATGCTGAGAATCAAACCCAGGTTGTTTTGTGTGTGCAAGGAGCGCACCTATCCTCTGTACTATCGCTCCAGCCCCTAGAATGCAGAAATCTGAATCCCAAGCTGACTTTGTGCATGGTGTTCTTTGGGGGAGGGGATCCACCTATTGATGTAGCATGTATTTGCCCTGCAGGAGCTGTTCTGGCACTCCGTGCATGGTGCTCTAAGCACACAGCTCTCCAGCCCTTCAGACGAGCAAATCTTATTCTGAGTGAGCACCAAGGACAGGTGGCCCTGCACGCCCACCCCCCACCTCTGGCAGTCCTCCCAACTGCCATCGCCCCTGCAGCCTGCACAGGTGGGGAGTCTGTGGCATGCCACGATGCCCCCATCACTACCACCCCTGACATTTATCATCCAAATGAAAGCTGACACAAATACTGTCATTTCAACGAGAAGATGATAAACCCATTTAACCTTTCCACTCCTCTGCTGCTCATTCCGCCGGTGCTTGATGAAGTTGGGAGGTTGGTCAGGGAAAGAGACTCAAGTTGGCGGGGGCACGCAGGTGCTTGGCTTTCCTTTCCATAGTAGGGGCACCTTAGGGGCACCTTTCTACCCATTCATTCTCACACTTCACACAAGTGGAATTTCCAAACTCGGGTTTGAAGAAAGCACCTTGATTTCCACCCACTCACATCATGAAGAGCATGAAAGACTTTGTCAGTGATGAAAGGAGGTAATACTCTGGGCAGATAGGAAGCCGGCTCTGTTCTCTGCTGCCTTTTGACTGCCAGGGAATTAAATGATGTGTTTCCCCGAGGGGCAATCGCTTCACACTTCCACCACCTTTTAATCCAGTTGAGAATTAACCCTGTCACTTTGCCGAATTTTCTATCAGTGAGATGCAATCACTGCCAGAGACTTGTCACTGGGAACGTGATTGCTTACACTCCATAGCAATTGTGATATTAATATTCCTGAAGTGAGGGACCCAACCCATCCTGGGATATTTGAAAGGATGATATGAGGGAAAGTAAGAAAGAGGGAGGGAGAAAGAAAGAGAAAAAGAATGAGAAAGGAAGGAAGGAAGGAAGGAAGGAAGGAAGGAAGGAAGGAAGGAAGGAAGGAAGGAAGGAAGGAAGGAAGGAAGGAAGGAAGGAAGGAAGGAAGGAAGGAAGGAAGGAAAGAAAGAAAGAAGGAAGGAAGGAAGGAAGGAAGGAAAGAAGGAAGGAAGGAAGGAAGGAAAGAAGGAAGGAAGGAAGGAAGGAAGGAAGGAAGGAAAGAAGGAAGGGAGGGAGGGAGGAAGGAAGGAAGAAGGAAGGAAGGAAGGGGGAAGGAAGGAAGGAAGGAAGGAAGGAAGGAAAGGAGGGAGGGATGGAGGGAGGGAGGGAGGGAGGAAGGAAGGAAGGTAGGGAGGAAGGAAGAAAGGAGGGAGGGAGGGAGAGAGAAAGAGAGAGAGAAAGAAAGAAAGAGAGAGAGAAAAGAAAGAAAGAAAGAAAGAAAGAAAGAAAGAAAGAAAGAAAGAAAGAAAGAAAGAAAGAAAGAAAGAAAGAAAGAAAGAAAGAAAGAAAGAAAGAAAGAAAGAAAGAAAGAAAGAAAGAAAGAAAGAAAGAAAGAAAGAAAGAAAGAGAGAGAGAGAAAGAGAGAGAGAAAGAGAAAGAAAGAAAGAAAGAAAGAAAGAAAGAAAGAAAGAAAGAAAGAAAGAAAGAAAGAAAGAAAGAAAGAAAGAAAGAAAGAAAGAAAGAAAAGAAAGAAAGAAAGAAAGAAAGAAAGAAAGAAAGAAAGAAAGAAAGAAAGAAAGAAAGAGAGAGATGAAGGGGAGGGAAAAACTGCTCTTTGTTTTCTAATTCCATGTGATTTTTTTTTGTCTCCATTATTTCAACTGACTCAAACCCAAATTGGTATAATAGGAAGAGCCAGACAGAGATTTGAGAAACCATTTGGGTGGAATGTTTCCAGACAGAGTATGGTTCATTTCTGCTACAGTGTTTTATGAACTTTCTTCCAGACAAAGGCAAATGCATCATACATTGTTTTAGGGGATGGATGCTCAGAAACAGGAAGGAGCAGCTCAGAGAAGATAAAGGAAATTTCAGATACAAATAATGAGCTTGACACCAGCTAGGACAATTTTGGGTTGGTGGCACAGCGCTCTAGTCCTCAGGCTCCTCTCATGCTCCCTTGCTCTGGGAAGTGGAGCTGAGCTGGTTCCCAGTTTCCTCTTTCAGAATGAAAAAAGTTGGGTTCTCGATAAACATGTTGTCTTATGACTTGTATGATTACCACCTTCTCATCTTCTAAGGAAAGTGGTTATCTCCCAATCCTTTATTTTTATTTTTGAAAATGTATTAATTCAAAAAAAAAGAAAATGTATTAATTCCAATTTTGCTTAACATTGTAGGGGTATTAGACTATAGTAGGCTGTGCTCAGGGATTATTCATGGTGGTGATAAAGGGACTGTATCTGATGATGGGACTGAACTGGGCTCCGCCACATGCAAACTGAGAGCCTTACTCACTGTGCCATTTCTCCCTCCCTCCTTAATTTTCAGTTGGTTGTTAGCTTGGGGGGTTCCCAAGGTCATTCTTGTTGATATTGGGTTAATACTGAGTCATTCCTCTTTAGAGATTTGGATTTAAGGACCAACTTATCACCAGTTATCTCAAAATTTGTACCACAAACTAAGAGATAATTTCATACTATCCAAAAGTTCCTCTAGATAACTCTCTAAGTATCAAAGGAACTTATCAAACATACTCTTTCAAACATACTCTTTGCATCAAACATACTCTTTCAGGTTTAAGGGGAAAAAGAACACCAACAAGGTAGACAAGACCAAAATTATGTTCCCCACTAATTAGATCACAACATAAATTTGACTACTTGGGCCCAAACAGCTAGAGAATTTTAATTTTACCATGTCCTTTTTGGTTTCTGCCTTCAATAGGCTTAAAGGGTTATGAAAAGAAGAGAAGTAGGGAGGGAAACTGGGGACATTGGTGGTGGGAAATGCGCACTGGTGGAGGGATGAGTGTTGCAACATTAAAGCCCAATCATGAACAGCTGTAAATGTCTATCTCATGGTGTTATAAAAATTATTAAAAAATAAAAATAAATAATTGTTGGGGGAGCCACTGGGGTCCCCAACGATATCAGGAAATGAGTTCCTTTCTATCTCTGAAGCCAGCAGGGGAATGGATGAAAACTCAGGAGTCCAGCACAGTTTTAAAAGGCTTTACTCTCACGGGTTCTGGTACACAATTCAGTAACAGGAAAACCCCAGACTTTAGGTTCCTGGCTGAACCTAAGCCATTTGTAGGTTTAGAATTTTAGGCCAAGATGGCCACTACCACGTGCTAAGTCTCCACAAGGAAGAAAGAGAGGAGGAGAGGGCAAAGAGGAGCCAAAATGGCCAAAAAAGCTCTTTTTTTCTCCTAGTTTAATTTATAGATAGAAGCCTGCCAAAAATTTCCAGCCCAGCCCATTGTGCTGGGCTACCTAGAGAAGGAAGCCAGGTAAATGACCATATTGAAATGCAGATCTTCATCGGCTGGGGAGGCTGGAACTCAGCTTGCCCCGGGCCCAGCTGAATATGGGACCCCAGGAGGGCAGACAGGTTTTTGGGAGTGGGCCCGTCACCTCTGGGGGGTCCCGGAAGCAGCCGGATGAGACTCACCCATCACACTAGCCACCATTTTCGCTGTCCTGACGCTGGGAAACTGCCTCACGACCATATTAACAGAGTAAAACCAGTTTGAGCCCAGGTAGGCAGCTCCCAGAAGCGGGAATCACTGGGAATTCATCAGATGGAGTCAGGGTTTGGCCATTCCCTCTCCATTTTGGAGAGGGCCTGGTGGCCCCACCCAGGAGCTGCCCTGGGGCCATCAGTCATAGCATGAAGAGACTCACAAGTGGCTGGGGAGACTGGAACTCAGCTCGCCCGGGCCCAGCTGAATATGGGACCCCCAGGAGGGCAGACGGGTTTTGGGAGTGGGCCCGTCACCTCTGGGGGGTCCCGGAAGCAGCTGGATGAGACTCACCCATCACACTAGCCACCATTTTCACTGTCCGGACACTGGGAAACTGCCTCACGACCAGCTTAACAGAGCAAAACCAGTTCGAGCCCAGGTCGGCGCAGCCGCTTAAAATAGTGGAAACAGTAAAATAGTGGAAACAGTAATGTCTTTTAATGCACTGCATTCCACGAAGAGCAGGAAAGTTTGGTGGGAGGGAGAGATAAAGAGGAGAGAAATGACATACAGAACCTGCCAAGTAGTTGAGGTGTGGGAGGGGGAGGAAGGTGGGGACATTGGTGATGGGAGATGGGTTTGGGTGGAGGGATGGGTGTTGGAACACTGTAGAACCAAAACTCTACATGAGCATCTTTCAATTGTATGTCTAAAATGGTGTAATAATATTGGGGGGGAATAATAAAATAAAATTAAATAAAAAATGCAGATCTTCAAGTGGGCCCTTTGTCTCAAGCTTCACAATGCCAGAGCTGACTCCCTCCCTGAGATACAATTTCCCTAGCAGAGGGGGAGGGGCTGCATCCCTGGACCAGAGAGTAGTTCAGAATGTAAGTTGTAGAGAATGGCATTTATACTTCTTACCATGAATATATAGCCAGCTGATTCCAGATTCTAGATGCCACTAAGGTCCAAAATCCGTCAGAACAACTCAATTTGTCATTACCTTTAGAATCAGAGACACGTCGGTTTGCCCCGAGGCACACTGGCATGTCTCTTTGAACTAGGAGGACTGATTACATGGTTAATCCAATATAGCCAAGTACTCTTGGAAATATCGACATTGTATGTCCCTATCCAGAAGGGAGAACTGAAATCCAACATGCCATTTCGTCGGTAAAGAAGGGAACAGCATTAGGCCCAGACAAAGTCAAACCCGAACAACTGAAAAAATCTGCCTTCAGTGCTCATCAATACACTGGCTGGGTTCTTCACATGCTACCTGTCTGAATGAAAGGTGCCCTCCCAATGGAAAACCAGCAGGACAGTTCTACTGTTCAAGAAGGGAGACATTCGCAACATTGGCAACTATCACCCCATCTGCCTGTTGTCTGTCATCTACAAGCTACCAAATTTCCCGAGTCATCCTGAACAGGATTGGCAGAATATTAGATGAAGGACAACCATGCAAGCAAGCTGGCTTCCAAAAAAGGATTCAGCACAATCAACCATATCCACATGGTAACCAAGCTCACTGAAGTTTGTAGGGGAGTTCAAGATGCCACTCTGACTCATGTTCATTGACTTAAAGAAAGCCTTGGATTCTGTGGAGACTGAAGTGGTCATCAAAGCCCTAGCCAAACAGGGTGTTCAAACCCAATACATCAAGATCCTTCGTGCTGTATTACAGATTCACCACCAGGATCTCACCATTCTACAAGGAAGTGATCATTTATGTCAAAAGAGGGATTTGGCAGAATGATACCATTTCACCAAAACTCTTCAGCGCCACCCTCGAGAACATCATGCAACAATTAGAATGGGAAGGAATGGGAGTGAAGATAGATGGTCGGCAACTGCACCACCTCCGCTTCGCTGATGACATCGTTCTAATAACACCAAGCATTAGCCAAGCGGCACAAATGCTGGCTGACTTTGACTGAGAATGTGGAAAGATAGGTCTACAGCTGAATCTCAGCAAAACTATGTTCATGAAAAATGAACTAGTTCCAGAGGCCCCATTCACTCTCAATGGAACAAACATTTCTGAATGCAGCAGTTATGTGTACCTAGGTCAAGAAGTCAACATGATGAACGACCTAAAACCTGAGCTGCACAGGAGGAAAAGAGCAACATGGAATGCCTTCAAAAAGCATCAAAGAAATAGCTAAAAATACAAAGAACCTCTGACTCCGGCACACCTCTTCAACTCCACCATTCTTCCTGCATTAACATATGCCTCAGAGACCTGGGCCCTATGAAAGCAGGATCAGAATGCTATTCGTGTCTCCCAAAGAGGAATCGAAAGAGCTATGCTTGGAATATCACTCCTCACTCAAGTCAGAGAAGGCTCCGTCACCATTTCAGAGTCAGGAATGCTGTCTCGTTTGCTGAGGCGTCGAAAATCAGATGGGCTGGACATCTGACATGCAATGTGATTTGGAGATGACCACTCGACTAGAGCCATTACCATGGATCCCACTGGATGTCAAAAGATCACATGGCCGCCCACCTACAAGATGGCCAGACTTCTTCGTCAAGACCCTGAATGAATGGTTTAAGGCTCTTCGTATTCCTGAAGCAACCAGATGTCATTGGGCTACACTGACAAGTGATAGGGTCAACTGGAAATGTTACTGGTGCCTGCTGGAGCAAATCAATGAATAACGGGATGTCAAGTGATCAAATGATGTCCCTCTCCAGGACTCGTGGTAAGGGAGAGTATTGAACTGGAGAAGTGTATTGAACAGGAAGTGTATTGAACTGGAGCAAGCAAGAGTCATAATAAGAATATTTATGCCATATAAAATTATGAAATCCATCCAATTCTGCCCAAGCTCCCGTTGATTCCCTAAAGGTTCCAGAGATTCCCTAAAGGCAGGGAGCAGCTCTTAGCATAAGCTAAATGTCGCAGGAGCCTAAAGCTCAGTAGGCCGTGTTACCCAACAAATAATAATCAAAAATAGAAATGCAATACAAAACCAGCTTTTTTTTTCCTGTCCTATCTCATTTAACTTCATAATAATCCTTTGAGGCAATCCATGTTCTCCAACTCACAGAAACTAAGCATGGCATGATTCCACCACTTCCCAAATGCCTGCAACTTTTATACAGTTGGGGCAGAATTGTAACCCACTTCTAAACAATTCATGTTGCTCTTCCCCTCAGTTATCTATCCCAGCTGGTAATTGTGAGACTGTTTCCATTGACAAACACCTAAGTCACGTATTGCAGAGAGGAAGAGGAGGAGGCGGTTACAGAGTGGATATAAAATGTTTCCCTCAGGACCTGTGGCATAGGAGAGATTTATCAAATTCTTATCTCGTTCACTATAAGGAGCCACAGTGCTGAGGCCTGGAATTGCCAGGCAAAAATCTGCAACCCAGAAAGGAAAAAACGAGAACGTTGATGAAATAGTCAGGTGAACTGTTCTCAGACCTTTATCCGAGTGAGTTATCTGCCAAGGTTCCTGTTTTTCCTTCGCAACAGTCTTTGTGCTTATGAAGCAGAGACTGAATAAGCCAGGCCAGGCCCTTCTGTCCCCTTGCTTCTGTTGGGTCAGCATGTGAAGGCTCAGGGCTCTATATGGACGGGTGCGCCCTTTCTGGAATCTGGGCAGGAAAGGCAACCCCTCCCCTCCCAGCCTTGCCACTCTCTCCAGGAGCCATGGGTGAGGAAGGTGTTTCCTGCCACTGTGTGCAGGACAGAAAGTCGCTTAACCTTGGTTTCATTATCTAAGGGTGGCCGGCAATTGGCCCTGCATCCCCCTGAGAGTGAACCAGCAGCCAGGCGGGGCTCTTGGCATTCCCAGCCCCGCTAGGCTTTCAAGCGGCCAAGCTGTCAACTTCCTGTTTGAGCGCCACATGGCTTGGGTTTCCTTTGACGTGGATTCTTACTCTCGGGATGGGAGGGATTTCTCGAAAAACAACTTTTGTTGTAGGTGACGAACTCCTTGTCTCCCCACCCCTTTCTCTTTCCTTTTTAAGGCTCCAGGAATTGCTAAATGGCACGTCCTGACGGCCCCCCACCACTCGTGGCTAAAAATACCGCCGTGGGTGCTTATCTGTGTGTGTGCTTCCTCTTGGGGGGGGCACAGACATTATCTCATTTATCCCTACAAACACCCTGAGAGGTAGGATGTGGCTACACAGTGCTGCCACAGCAAGGTACAGAAGGCTGGCGAGGAAAGGTCACAGCCTGTTCTGAGGCCCAGCCCCTGTTCTGAGCCCTGGCCCCTGTTCTGTGGCCGAGTCCTTGTTTTAAGGCTCAGTCCCTGTTTTAAGGTCCAGTCTCTGTTCTGACACCCAGATCCTGTTCTGTGGCCCAGTGTCTGTTCTGAGACCCAGTCCCTGCACTGAAACTCAGTCCTTGTTCTGACCCCTTTTCTGAGGCCCAGTCCCTGTTCTGAGGCCCAGTCCCTGTTCTGAGGCCCAGTCCCTGTTCTGAGGCCCAGCCCACCACGTTGAATTTCTTTCCTGTTTCAGCTTCAGATCACAACCCTGCTCTATCACCCCCCATGAATGTGGCACACCACACAATCAGATACAGATCCAAGAGCCCACACCTGGAAGAGGCCAGGTTGGAAGGATCTGGAAGCCCTGCATTTGCTTTCATCCTTCTGTAAGAACTGGGGTTCCTCCAGGCCCTAGTCTTCTCTTCACATCACTATCTATGGCTTTTAAAGCTTTCTCATCCATCATTGGCATTTCAACTCTACTCTCCCTAAACTGAAGGTGGCTTCCAATTTTCCCTCTGTCTCTACCTCTCCCCATGACAGACAGACAACGGCTTCCCTGCTCCAGGGCTCAGCTGGCTTAACCCGAGTTCCCGGCAGAACACAGGACATTCTTCCTCACTTTGCACCTGTGTCCCCTAGAAATAAAAAGGTCCCAAAATGGGGCCCAAATTAAGAAATGTCCTTCCTCAGGTGGACGGTGTCAGAGCCGGACACTCCGGGTCTGCCTGCGGATTCTCTCCTCTAAGTTCCATGCCCAGGAGCCCCACATAGGTGGGGGCACATAGGTGCCATAAACAATGGCTTTCAGCATCCAGTGGGCACTCATATTTACCTTGATGAGCCCTGGCAGGAGATTGGAAGGAGAGTAGACCCTCAGGCCACGTCCCACCCCTGCGTTCCCTTTCCAGACCTCACATATCTGGTTTCTAGGAGCCATCCTTCCCTGATGCCTCTACCAACCCTACTTCCTGCATCACCCCTCCAGGACTCCTCCAGGCTTATTCTTCACCCTTGAAAATGAGTTGCCCAACTCATCACAGTAGCTAGAGGAGGTTCCCACCTCTCCTTTCTGGTGAGAGCCCAACTACAAGAGTTCCCAATTTTCAGCTTGTCCATCCATCAGATGTTATAGTCAAATCCTGCAGTACATAGGGTCTTAGAGATTATACAGGAGGTAGGGTCTTGCCTTGTAACAGTTAACATGGGTTCAATCCCCAGCAATACATATGGTCCCCCAGGTACCACCAAGAATGATCTCTAAGAGGAGGGAAAGGATAAAGACCAACAGCACTATCAGGTGTGGTTCTCCCAAAAATAAAAGAACAGCAATATAATTCTGAAATAAAGCTGACTCAATTTCAAATTTACTTCTAACTTGGTCTCCCTATGGTAGCATAGCCGCTGTTCAATTGCTGTCCTTTTTTCAGTGTGTGAGTGATGATAGCATCCTTGCTGCCTATCTCAGAGCCCCTGAGCACCACTGATTAAGTTTGTCCATCTGTCTTTCTGCAGTAGTTACTTTATCTCTATTTCCAGTGTATCCTGCCTTTACTAAATATCTGTTAAGTTAAAGACTATTAAATAGGCTTTAGGTCTTAGGGGAAAGGCCCTACCTTCTAGTCTCAACCCCTGATTTCTCCCTTATATCTGCGACAGTGTGCCTCTGTGTGCTAATCTATAAAATGGGGACAGAAAGGAATCACCACCTACCAAACACTAAGGCACTTGGGATTGCACAGGCGATGGCAGCTCTTAGTTCACTTGATCACTTGAATCCCGTTATTCATCGACTTGCTCGAGTGGGTGCCAGTAACATTTCCATTGGACCCTATCACGTGCCAATGTAGCCCAATGGCATCTGGTTGATTCAGGAATATGAAGAGCCTCAAACCGTTCCTTCAGGTCTTGACAAAGAAGTCTGACCATCTTGTAGGTGGGCGGCCACGTGATCCTTTGACATCCCGTGGGATCCGGTTGGTAACGGCTCTAGTCCAGTGGTTGTCTCCAAATCGCTTTACATGTCTAGCCCATCTGATTTTCGATGCCTTGGCAAATGAGACAGCATCCCTGACTATCAATCATTGATGGAGGTCAGAACTCCGGATTCCTTCTCTCACTTGAGTGAGGCGTGATATTCCAAGCATAGCTCTTTCGATTCCTCTCTGGGAGACCTGAATAGCATTCTCATCCTGCTATCGTAGGGCCCAGGTCTCTGAGGCGTATGTTAATGCAGGGAGAACGGTGGAGTCAAAGAGATGTGCCCGGCGCTGAAGGTTCTTTGTTCTTTTGGCTATTTCTTCGATGTTTTTGAAGGCAGTCCATGCCGCTCTCTTCCTCCCTGTGCAGCTCAGGTTTTACGTCATTCATCATGTTGACTTCTCGACCTAGGTATACATAACTGCTGCATTCAGAGATGTTTGTTCCATTGAGAGTGAATGGGGCCTCTGGAACTAGTTCATTTTTCATAAACATAGTTTTCTTTCGATTCAGCTGTATACCTATCTTTCCACATTCTCGGTCGAAGTCAGCCAGCATTTGTGCCGCTTGGCTAATGTTTGGTGTTATTAGGACGATGCCATCAGCAAAGCAGAGGTGGTGTAGTTGCCAACCATCTATCTTCACTCCCATTCCTTCTCATTCTAATTGTCGCATGATGTTCTCGAGGATGGTGCTGAAGAGTTTTGGTGAAATGGTATCAACCTAAGCTCTTACTACTCAACATTTTCTGCATTGGAGCATCTTCCTGGGGGCTCTCTCTGTGTTTGACCCACTGGATCTGTCATGAAAAGTCTCTGATAGCAAAAACCACAATTCCATGCTGAAATGAGTATTTTACCTCCTGTAGTAAAGTGGCTGTAATGCCTTGTAGGGTCTGCTGAAAACGTCTTCATAAATTCTCTGCTTTTCCCTTCCCCAGTTTGCTAGAAGCAAGCAGAGAGAAAAGAAGCAGAGGTGTTTAGGATGTCTTTGTGCTGTATCATTACAATGCTCCCTTGGTTGTCTGCACTACCCACAGACTATCAATAATACTAAATCTCCCTCTTTCTCTTTCTCTTCTTTTCTTTTTAAAGACACCTTCCTCTAGCTTCAGTCATCCCCAAAGTTGACAGAGAAACATTATGGCTGTCATTTCAAAAGTAAAGTTAGCAAAGCTTTTCTAATGGATTATTAAATAGGTGTTTATAATAATTTTAGAAAAGAGAAAGGTTTCAATAAAAAACAGCTACTACAATATATAATTAGCTAATATTTTAATAATTGCTAATATTTTATTCCATTAGTCTTTTATATGTAGCTGCATTATACAAATATGCATATTTGTTATTGAGAATATATTCTACTTACAATTTTATATCCTTTTTTCATTTGTCAAAAGTGAAAACTGTAATAGTAGGTTTAATGATCATGTTAACAAATGGTTCATTGTTTCATATCAATATTTAATTAATATCCCATTATTAGGAAAGTTATGTCCTACCTTTTAAATTACTATTGTTATAGTTTTGAGAAATATCTTTGGCTATAAAGACATCCCTGTCTGCATTTTAATGAAGGTGTCCCAGAATAAAATGGCTATGGCAAAGAATCTGAGTACTTTAAAACTGTTGATATGCTTTAATGCTAAATTGATCACCAAAATGTTTATTTCTGGTTATACATTTCCCAGCTATATATGAAATTTAAGGTTACAGTTAGGAAGCTCTAAATTTACAATTCACTTAATATTTTCTCATTGTATATTTTAAACAACAAACATTTAAAAAACAGCTGGAAAATGGCTAAGTCACCACCTGAATTTTACATGTCTTGTATTTTGCTCCAATATGTGCCAGACTTCACTAACTGTGTCATAAGAAATATAAGGTCTAGGTCAGAGACCTTACACCAGAGACCCACCTCACACCTGTGACATGCCCTAGAGTCATAAGGGCACCCTGAGGATGCACCCAGGGTAATGCCATTCCTGGACCTGAGACATAGCACAGTGCTGGTCACAGCTTTTAGCTGACTGCTTGGGCAGGTTATTCAAGGGAAGCATCCGTTTCCCTCTTCAAAGCAAAGTCTTTGCTCCTGGCCAGTTTCAGTGAAGAAATATACACTAAGGGACAGAACAGACAACCCATGTGTCTTCAAGTGCCTAAGTTTCAGAGAAAGGGATGCTCTTATAGAGAATTGTTTCCCCACTGTTCAGTGTCATCACTAATGAAGTGCTGAATAGGCAGTAATAACTCATCTATAAACATTCCAGTGGTGAGTTTACAGATTTGGCTTATGTTTGAGTCATATGTTATAACCATCTTTGAACATGGAAACCATCTTATTGCTATAGACCCCAGTAGGATTGTGGATTACATCTCATGGCAACTCTCCCATACCCTTCCATGAGTTTCCTGCTCCAAGAATGATTGGGAAGCCTGCAAGCTTCCATACCCCAATCTACAAGTCAGGATAAGAGGTGTATTTGCCTTGCAGTGCTCCAAAAAAAACCTGGTGCAGGGATTAAGACATTTACCTTGCATGCAACCAACCCGAGTTGAATCCCTGGCAATGCATATGGTCCCATGAACACCTCCGGGAGTGATCCCTGAGCCCAAAGCCAAGAGTTAAGTTTATTTTTTGTCTTTTTGGGTCACACAAATGATGCATAGGGTTATTTCTGGCTCTGCACTTGGGAATTACTCCTGGTAGTGTGCAGGGTTCATGTTGGGATGCCGGGAATCAAACTGAGTTGGCCGTGTGCAAGGCAAATACCCTACCCGTTTTCTCCAGCCCCAAGTAAATCTTGAACATGGCCACATACATCACCTACCCCTCAAAAAATACCCTGGCCAGACAGAAAAGAAAAAAAGGGCTTCTAGGAAATATCTGTCTTCCATGATGATATCTCCTCAACCCACTCCCACATGGACAATCTCCATGTGATGTGAGGAAAATGAAACCCCAGAGATCTAGTCATTCATTTATGCCTCTCATAGCTCATGATAGGAATATTATAATATTTGTGGGAAGAAATGGCTGAGTTTCCTTGAGATAGCCTTATGCAGAGCCACTCATGTGCTTGACCAGCATGCTGGACAGATGACGACAATACACCATTGGCTTATTGCCTGTAGATAGCCCTTCACTCATTTGTTTTCACTTGAAAGACTACAGGCTGTCACTGCCACTCCCAATGTGGCTAGATAGATAAACTCCCAGTCTGTCACCACTCAATGAATTCAGGGAGATGTGTCCAGGACCCAGCCAGGAGCATCATTTGTGCCTTTTCTCCTTTGTCCCTGCACCTCAGATTTCCCCCAGCTCCCTTTGGGTACTATTTTCGTTAAAACAAGGCTGAAATTTCCCAAAACTGGAGAGGGATGGGTGCCTCTGAATGTCAGAGTAGCATCCGGTGCTGAGTAGAGCAAAACAGAGCTCTCTGACATGCAGGGGCTGGGACCAGGCTGGGAGAAGTTTGGAAGGAACAAGGGACACACTGTGCACTATTTACAGCAATGCTTGGGCTCTCTTGTGGCTCCTGAGCTGCCCATCAATTTGCATTGTTTGGGTCACAATGCCTAGGCGTCCCCCATAGCCCCCCTGTCCCCCTCCCCACTGCCTGCTCAGCTATTGTCACGGATGGAACCATCCTACCCTTCTCTACCGCCCACACCCACTGGCCTCCATCATCATTTCCCCTATTGTTTTCCAGGCCTGGCCCTGACCCCTGGGTATTTATAAAGGCTGCTTCCTGACGCATCATTGTACTCAGTGGTGCTCAGCTCCCTGTGTTTCCTGACAGTAAGGGGGGGGCACATTAGTAGTCAGCCTCCAGCTCTTGGCTTCCTCCATGTCCTGTTTACCAGCCTCTGCTAGCATCTCTCTAGCCACTCCTCCATTCACATCCCCAGCTCGTTTATCCCCACTGGACTGCCAGAAGAGACACCCACAGTCCAACTGAGCTCTTAGTCTCCAAGTATTAACCCCAGGATGAAGTGGGAGATTCCAAGCCAGCCCTGGAATGCGTTGCAAGGTCACTCCAAGAGGATCAATTCTCTGGGTGTCTTGATTCAAACTCTAAGAAGTGGAACTTTGGAAGGACACACATGGCCCCTTTCTTCAGGGATGGGATGGATGGGGCGTGATTGGCCCCTTTCCTCTGGGGTGGGATAGGTGGGGCTTTGATGGGCCCTTTCCTCTGGGATGGGATGGATGGGGCTATGATCTGCTGTGGGTACCATGGAGTTGAGTGTGTGAATCTTTATTGCTAGGAACAACCTAGGAACAACAGGTGGTGGCTTTGCCCACAGGCTCTTCTTATCACATAAAACACAACTCCTGGCCTTGTGGGCAACTCTCAAGGGAGGCATAAGTTCTACTAGAACACTTTGTCTTTTATGGGATTTCTTTTCTTATTTTTCCTCTTCTCCTGCCCTACGGACTGAAAATATTAAACCACTAAGTTGCAAAGGGCAAGAGCAGTTGGTTTTGTGTGTCTGTGATTGAGGAGTCAAACGTTTTCAGGTTATTTGGTTTTCACAATTGATTTGCTAAGAAGAGCTTCCATTTCCATGAACCTACACCCCTTCTTCCCCCACCCCGTACACACACAGGGCAAGGGAATGAAACCTAAGTTCAGTCAACATCACTAACAGTCATGCTCAAGGTCATGAGTCACTTGCAGCCCAACTTCTGCCTGCTTCTGCCTTGCCCACTGACTCCTTCTTAGTGTGGCCAAGTGTTCTTATTCCCTGGGCTTTGGTTTCCGTTGCACTCCCCCATCTCCTTCCACACTGGAGAGCACAAGGCAATGGATGACTTCAATACAAACAAACTCCTTCTAGAATAATACATTGACTCTAGAGGACTCTAGAATTGCCCAGAGTCACAGCTGCCATCAGGCGTCTTCCAGGGTTTCTTCCATTGGGCTGTGCCTGGTCCGACTTTCATGATGGTTGCTCTGTCCCCCTGTAAAAGAGAGTGTCCACTGCTGGATGGGAACTAACTGATGGCTGCTCCTTGCTGTTTGTTATTCCACACGGAGCTCTTCGTTGAACAGGAAACACAAGTAGAAGGGGATTTGTGCTCCAGACTGTCAGCCCCCTCCTGCCTCGATTGTTTGCTTTGGCCAAGCCATGATCGTCTGCTAGCATCCGTACCAGCAGGCAGACACTTTCGTCCCAGGGGCATCTCTCTTTGTTCCTGATGGCCATGCCTCCACATTTCCGCAGACATTCATGCTGAGTATGCCTGTATATTTGGTCTGGGCCATCTCATCCTCCGCCTATCTGTCCATCTGATGGTCTCCACCCTGCCTCTCTCCCAGCAAGCATCCTGTATCACCCAGGGCCAGCTGCTGTTCCAGCCTGGCCACTTCCAGCAGGCAAGCAGGCAGCAAGCCAGTCACAGGGCTGGTGACAGGGTGGCTGGTGACAGAGTGAGTAATGTGCAGGCAGGCCAGCAGGTCAGAGGGCAGCTGCCCCTGGCATTACATCTCCATAGATGAAGAGGCGTCTTTAACCGGTGATCACCAGGGGCGGAATTTGTTCCCAGAGCTGATGGGCAAGATAAAGCACATTAGTCAAATGTGCCCTCTTTGATTGCAAGCCACAGGGGTAGGAGCTCTCTGAGGGAACCTGAGCTCCCACCGACCCTATCCTCAGGCCACTGCAGCTCTGTGAACAGGCTTTATTAGCACCAGAGTCATATAACATGGAATGTGGGGGCAAACCCTCCCATAATAACTGGAAACCATTGCCCACAGGATCTGCTCCCAGGGATCTGCAACCTGGCCCCTATGGCTCTTAGCCACACTCCATCACTTAGGAAAGATCTGCCTGGGGTGGGCTGAGGGGTGAACATACAAGTCACTGATATGAGGCTATCCCCATTTTTCCATTAGCTTAGAAAAAACAAGCTGAAATGCCAGTAACTCTTACGTATCTGAACTGCAAACCATAATGCCCAAAAGGAGAGAGAGAAAGAAAGAGAGAGAGAAATAGAGAGGAAAAAGTATCGACCCTAAGACAGGCTGGGGGCGGGAGAGAAACTGGGGACATTGGTGGTGGGAAATATACACTGGTGGAGGGATGGGTTTTGGAACATTGTATGACTGAAATTCGACCTGATCACCTCTGTAAGTGTGTATCATAATGATTCAATAAAAAGTGCCAGAAACAGACTCACCACCACCCAGAAACGGCCTCATTTGCAGGACAAAATAGGGCAGACCATAGTCACCAGCTCTGGGACCATTTTCCCCTCTTACCTCTCACTATAAACTATTTCCTACAATGCTGAACTCAGAGTTGTAGCATTAAACATTTGAAAGAATAAAAAGAATATGCAAAGAGTACAGAAGCATCATCAATAACCAATAAGCATAAACAGACTGGTATAGCTAATCAACACCACTCAATGCAAATTAGCTGGGTGCAATGCCTGACATAGAGTCTTGTCCATTCATTCATTAATTCATTCACTCATATGGTCAGTCATTCCTCATTCCTTCACTCAACAGAAAGATACACCAAGGTTGAGACTACAGGAACTCAAAACATGATTATGTCAGGTCCTATATCAGGTAAAGGATAATTCCTTTGAGGAACAATGTTAAGCAATAGTTAAGCCTATTTAACTTAAGCTTAAGGAAAACTTAAGCCTAATTAAAACAAATTTTAATGTTTATTTTGGTTTACTCTTAATCATGTTTTCTCATGGACATAATTCCAACACCAAACCCATCTCCCTCCCTCAAAGACCCCAACCTCCCTTCTCTCTTACCTCACCTGCCCCAACTCAGTTGTGTGGATCAGTTACTGGGTGTTGCCTTTGGATCTTTGTTGTTAATTCATCATTAGCTTTAAGTCCCATATATGAGAAATATTCAAAATCTGTCCCTTTTACTCTGACTTCACTCAGCATAATAACCTTTAGTTCTATTGGTGTTACTGCAAATTGCATGATTTTCTTCTTTCTCAGAGCAACATTGTATTCCACCCCAGAGGAATACATACCCATACCACATAGGGTTGCCATTTTCCACATCTGGATTCTCCTCTCATCAGAGCTCCACCCAGCAGAAGAGCTGATCACAGTCCGGCTTTGTGGCTGCGCGGTTCATCTATAAATGCTTGAGTTTCGAGGTGACCACAAGAGTATCCCACCCACACGGCAGAGCCTGGCAAGCTACCCATGTCGTATTTGACATGCCAAACACCAGTAACAATTATAGACCTCATTCCCATAACTTGATGGAATGGTTTGAGGCTCTTTATGTTCCTGGAGTGGGCAGATGCCCTTGGGCTACCGCATGTGACAGGACGTATTGAGATGTTACTGGTGCCTGCTCAAGCAAATCGATGATCAATGGGAAGATAAGTGATACAAGTGATTTTAGACCACAACTTCTTGACACCATTCATCTGGAGTTGGACATTGGGCCTGGTTCTGTATCTTTAGCTATTTTACTAAGTTCAGCAGCTCAGAAAGAGGTTTTGGAGCTGAAATTTTGAGGGGACAATAGATAATGGAAAACTCCCTAGCCTACTATGAACACACACATGCATACATAAAATACATAAAGTAGAGATGAGCATTGGTATAGATAAGCAGAATACCACAAGTGCCATCACTGAGAAGACAATATTAGAACTATGTTTGGAATGATGACAAGTTATTGGTATTGGCTACAAGTTTGTAAGGCACAGGAGAGGAAAAGCCTGGGACACTGGAGAAAGGACTTTGCTCAACTTTGGAACTTTGAATTCCCTCACCTGTTATTCTATATGCTACAGATAAGAGACATCACCTAGAATTTAACCTTGCCTGACTCAATTCACTTACAATGAAGTCCTCCAGTTCCACCCAAGTGCAGTGAGTTGTGTGCTCACATCCTTGCAGCTCCACAGTGTTGGGTTAATACCATGCCTTTGTTATCAACTCATTGTCATCATTATTATCATTTTCATCATTATCTGGCTGTGGCTTATCACAAATTGCTGAGCCTATGTGGATGCATGAACTGTTTCACATCCCAGAAGAATGCTACCTCCTGCCCCAAGGAAATACAGCAGGACCCTGGGCACCATCCTGGGTGACTTTCTTGCTCCTTAATTATATTGCATGAAATGTGTCCAAAGTTTATAGTTCAGTTATAAGCTACTCTGGGGTCAAGAGGACAGTCTTGGGAGACTGTAGAGAGAGAGGGAGAGAGAGAGAGAGAGAGAAAGAGAGAGAGAGAGAGAGAGAGAGAGTACGGTGGGTAAGGTGCTTGTCTTACATGTCACCAAACTGTGTTTGATCCAGGCACCCCATGAGCATCACCTGGAGTAATTCTTGAGTGCAGAACCAGGAGTAAACCCTGAGTTGCACTGGGTGTTACCCCAAAGCAAAAAGCAAAATACAAAAAAGGCAAAAATAAAAACCTGTTCCCAAGGCAAAACACAAATCTCTGCCCCTCTAAATTATTCAGGGCCTGCACCCCAGTGTCTCTCTCTCCGATGATTCTGTGATCCAGAGATTTCTACAGTTACCCACCCCCCCCATAGATTTTTAGGAGCGTGGCTGACTGAACTGGGCCTTCGTTTATTTTGCTTTTGAAAATGGAATGAGATTTCCCTAAGCCCTAGAAGGAATGTGAGATAGGAAAGAGAACACCAGAGGAGCAACAAAACTTCAGACAGGAGTGTGGAGGAAGGAAGGAAGTGGCAACCGAGACAGATGGATTCCACGCTCCCACTTTCAACCTGAGAAGCAGCCCTAGCCCTGCTCCCCTGGGTGCCTAGGCCTGCCCAGATCCCTGTGTGCATCTCCATATCAAAGAGGAGTGAACTAAGGGCACTCACAGAGAAAGGACTGGTGCTCTTGCAGCTTGGAAACTCATTTGCCTCTTTCCCAATTCTGAATTACCCTTCTCCACATCCGCCAATGCTTCATGGCCTTTAAGAAGGCTGTGTCAGAGGGCCAGGGAGCTAGCTCAGCTGCGAAGCTACTTCAGGACTTGAAAGGAGACCCCAGCCCTGTATTCCCTATCCCTGTCCCACAACACCACTGGGTGTAGTTGTGGAAACCCTCCAGCATATCCAGGTTTGAACCTGGCGAGTGCCAGCATTGCTAGTTGTGTCTCTGGGGGTCCTGGACACTGTAAAACCCAAACAGTAATGCACCCTTGAGTCACAGCAGTAAGCTTTCAGCCCAGATGATTGAGAATCACAGGGTGTAGGCCCTTGGGCTCCTGGGCACTGTTGGGAGGAAAGAAAGAACTGGGGAACAGAGGAATGAAGGGAAGGTGGGAGAGAGGGAAGGAAGGATAGAGAGAAGGGAGAGGGACGGAAGGACTGAAGGGGGAGGGCGGGTCTACTCAGAGAATCCATGAACATAGCTTGGAAACAGCAGAAGATAAAGTTTCAAAAGGAAAATGAGTGACTTCCAGGGCCACCAGGAGAAGAGAAAGCATTCCTTTCCCGGTAATCATGGAAGTCAGACAGAATCCATTTTTTGGGATAGGAGAAATCTTTGTTCTTGTCTCAGGAGCTGGGAGGGAAGCAGGAAGCAGGGCAGGAAAGTGAGGCAGGACAGCCCCACTGCAATGGCTGCTTTGAATAGAGCTCCCTCTTGGCAGTCAGTGATGGGTTTGGGGAATGTTGGCCCAGTTTCTGAGGTCATGGTATTAGGTGAACATGGCCTCCAAGGAAATGGGACTCGGTCCCCAACCTTCCTCAAGGAGTCACAGTCATGAGCTTCAACCTCCCCCCAACAGTTCCAGTGAATGCCTGGGAGGAGCGGTCCTGCTGACTCCAGGAAGTCCCATGGCCAGAGCTATTCAGGAGGCCGAGTCTGTGCAAATAATTAGTCTCTGGGACCCTCCTAGGCAGAGAGTCCAGGCGAGGGTCCAGGTGGGCCCATCAGGCCACCCAGGGAGGTGGCTCATGCATTCCCATGGAAACATGGAGGTTTTGTTTATTTCCCCCAAAGAACAAAACAGCAGGCGGTTGTCCCTTAGACAATGGGGCCACACGTCATTCTGTGACCAGGTGACAGGCCCAGCCTACTAGTTCTCTGTGTTCAGCCTCCTCATAAGCATTTTGGAGGAGGGGAGACCCACAAACTGCCCAGTGTTTGGAGGCTGAGATTGTCTGTGGGCAGAAGCCCTGCAGATGTTTCCTGGGCTGGACCCCAGCTAGGCTGAGAGGAGGCATTTTGGCAGCAGGAGAAGACTGGGGTGGGAGTGGAGAGGGGGAGGTGAAACGACTCTGAACTGTAGGAGTCTGCAGGGGAACCAGGTGCTGGGATGAAGAAAATGCCCTGGAACATAGGTGGCTATTGTGTCCTGATATGGGAGGGTTTAGAGGTTGAAAATAAAGATTTAATGGGTGACAATGGAAGGAACCTTTGCAAGAACAGTTCTGAAGAGATCTTGAGGAAAACAAAATTTGCTCCATTCCCTCCTCACTATCGCATCATGGCAGGAAGAGTTATTGGAGGGACAGGTGAGCTGTACCTCAGAAGGGCAAGTTGGCTTAGGAGGGGGCCAGGAAGCCAGCACTAATACTTGAACTGCAGGGAACTAGATACAAGGGAGAGAGGGTCCCTGACAGGACCACTTCAAAGGCACACATGAAATACTTGTTGCAGGGGGAATTTTCAGTGTGCCACTCAGGAAAGGGAGGTGGGAGGGGCCATGGATCATCTGGGTAAAATGGTCCCGTCATTGGTATACAGGGCAGGCACTAAAAAATGGGATAATCAATAAATCTATCAATAAAGCTTAGAAGGTTAGCCCACAGCTTGGAGAGATTACAGAGTCTTAAAAGAGCTGTAATAAGTATCCTCCACACCATGGAAGTTAGAACAAAAGACAAAATTAATGTGGAAAGCATACAGAGTCCAAAGAAATGGCTGGATAAGTGGAGCACATGCCAGCATGTGGGAGCCCTGCGTGTTTGATCCTTGGTGCCTGGCCCTGTCAGCAGCATAAGGGGTAGTCCCGAACCTCACCCCCACCCCACCCCAGGTCTGCAAGGCCCAAGCACTAAGCCAACAAATCAGGCAATGCTGGGGGTGCCTGTCCTCACCTCACACGTGGAAGAAGGTACAGCTATGACAAGAAGTTTTTTTTTTTAATATTGGAGGGAATTTTTGTTTCAATATCAGAAGATCCTAAAGGTATCTGAGACCCCATTACATATCTACTACCTAAAACCGTGACATGGTACAAAATAGGCATCAAAGACATTTGTGGGGAAAATGATACTTTGCAGGGGTGGAAGGTGGTAGAAAATAATCTGCTTAAGCAATTGCAAAGTCTTTCATTTCTACCCCATACTACATACTTGCAGCTACAATAAACTAATGTGTTGTGTTACTGGAAAGAGTATTGGAAGGCTCAAGATGAGAGCAAAAATCTCCCCTTATGCAGATGGCTTCAGGATTCAGAGTGGTAGAGGCATGCAGGCCTTCACACACTGCACTCAATATTGCTAGACTTTGTGTCTTCCAAGGTCTTGACCATTTCAGTTCTTTAGGGTCAAGTTCTTCAAAAGTCCTGCCTCTACTGTGCTCCCCATCTGCAAAACAGGGGCCTGGATTTTCAGTTTCAACCCTGCAGGGACTTGGCAGAGAATTTACAAACTCATTTAGAGGGTATGTTTCATATTGTTTTGAACCGTGGCCACTGTCAAACCCCCTTGATCTGTTTGACAGACTGAAGGTTGTGACTCTCATCTTGGGCAACAGACCACAAAGCAGGGACAATGAAGGAGGGCGGTGGGTGGGCCCTTGAGAGGGGCCAATGCACCCTATGAATACACTGTTCCAGGAGCTGGTACTTCCCGGTGTTCCCATTACATTTTCAGGTCAGCCTCCTAAACTGTATTTAGGGCAACCTGATGATGAAGTGGCGGGTTTTCTCTGGTGGTTCTGTGTCAGTGGAGGATTGGTGAAGGAGATAAACAAGGAGACAAACAGCCTGTTACCACAGATACTTGACACTGTTTTTTCTCATCAAAAGATACCACACACTGACTCTTTTTCACCTCATCAGTTCCTTTCAAAGAGGTAGATGTGCACCCTCACCTAATTTTCCGGAACACACTCTAGAAAGACTGCAAATACGCAAAAGGAGTTCATGCACAGTCCATTTTCGCTTTTTCCTGCTTTCTGGGACTGTCTTTCTGTGTCTTTGTTCCTCATAAATTGAGAGATGTAATTGTTTTCCTTCCATCATCTGCCAGAAGAAGTGTTGATATCTTGCCCATTGCTTGGGACCCACCCCTCAAAGGCTAGAGTTAGAGCTTATTCAAGGTCGTATTTTCAGACCCAAAGTGGGAAAACAAAAAACCATTTTCCACGGTCCTTAACTGCTATGAGTTGTTAGATGAAATAGTTAGAAATAATTCTGAACTGAGTTTTTAAATTGAGGTTCAGAGGTGAAAGTGGAATTGGGATCATGTTGTTTTCATAAAATTCTGAAGGGACGGGAAAGGTGTGGTTCAATAATCTCCTGGCAAGCCCTGTTGTTCTGAGCTGAAATGTAGCCAGCATGTCCCCTCTCTACCGCACCTCCCCTGTGCTAGGTGTGAGGAACACCACAGACCAGAAGCCTCTGGTGTGCCTGATAACTTGACCCCATTTCCTGGCTTTCACATCTAATCAATTTCTCAATCAATGGGCCCACATTCTGTTCTCATCTGCTCTCCCTATCCCTCTATCATGCCAACATGACTAACACCAAAGGGGGAATTCTGACCCAGCAAAGGGTCGTTGTATATATGGAGCATGCTATCTCATTTATGTAATCAAGAATAACCATTTGTATGCTTTCAGCTCCGGGCCCTGTTTCTATGCAGAGGGCTCTGGCTTATAAGTAAATGAAAGTGAATATGTTTTTCCGTGAAAATGTTTGAAATTCTTTCAAGTTGCGTTTTGCCTCAGAGACCTAAGTGCAAGCCACACTTTCGAGCAAAGATTCCTATATTATTGGAAGGATGTAAGAAATGCTGTCATTATTATTATTTTCTCCATAGGAAGTACCCCAAGGCCATATTGATACTAAAAACCACATGTTTGTTTGCTTCCAATATCTATCAGGGAACTGCCCTCCAAACAAAAGAGAGTATTACTGGGTTCCACTACTTGCATTTCACTTTGAATCATAGTACAAATGATCACAGGTTATCACATACACAGACCCTCCCCAACTACATTCTCATCTGAGAATGGGGAGTCAGGACCTCCTCGAGTGGCTGTCAACCTGGCATAAGAATGGTGTCTTCAGGATACTCAGCAGCTTTTATTATTAGCCCGAAGTTTTAGGCTAAGGAGGCAAGGTTAAGCTACCTTCCAAACAACCTGACAGTGGTCTCCGGATCCTTCAGACAGGAGCATCTCACTATGGAAGGTGTGTAGTAACAGCAGGAGGTGACATGACCCTAAACTGCTCCCTACCAGGCCACAAGGAACATGCTTACTGATGCATGATGGCCTCCACTCCTGAGAGAAGCCTAGAGGTTTGGAAGCCAGAGCCCAAGAGAATGGAAAGGCTGATGTCACTTGAATTCTCAGAACAGATCTATAAATAGCCTCCAGGCCTATTTGGGAAAGAATGTGCGTACGTGAACAAACATTAGTTTGTGGACCTAAAATCAGGCCCAAGATTGAGACCTTATTCATGTGTGTGCAATAAGGGTCAACCCAGGTCCAACATGTCTGAATAGTGACAGTTCTGAAGGGGATATCAGAATGCCAGGGAGAGAGTAGCCTGGCAGGGCAGGGGAATGCCAAGAGAGAGTAGCCTGGTAGGGCAGTGGTCTTCATCTCAGAAAACGAAAGCCCAGATTCCCACATGCCTTTTTATGAGGAGTCAATATGGGTAAAGCGGCTGGAAGGAGGTGATGTTCAGATTCTTCCTGATGTAGAGTCAGGGAACCTATAAGACCCTACTGCAGGCTGCTGGACTTCAATATTTTTGTCCCATCCCCAGGGACACTGTGTCACAAGTGTCTTTCTATTGATTCATCTATCTCCACTCAGCCCAAATATAACTCCATTCAAGACCCTGTGCTCAACATGGAAATTACTTCCAGAATTTTTTACCCAACTACTCAGCTACCACAACCTTCCATAGGGCTGACTCTCTCAGCCTTGTAGTAACTCTAAAAGTAGGCTGACTGGGCATGCAGAGTCCCACTTAAAATCTAAAGACATACAAATGGACAGAATAAATTATTTAACAATGATTACATGTCTTCAAATGATGACAGAACAGGGGCTGGAGAGCTAGGATAGGGAGTAAGGCACTCGCCTTACAGCAACTGACCCAATTTTCTCTCCAGCACCATATATAGTTCCCCTATCACTACCAGGAATGATCCCTGAGTGCAGAGATAGGAGTAAGCCCTGGATACTACCAGGAGTTACCCCCCCCAAAAAAAAAAGATAGGCGACATCAACAATCCTATATGTTGACTCTTCTATACTAATTACTGAGTTATTACTCTGCATTTTTATTTGGACCTTATTCTCTATAGTACACTGTCTAGACAAAATTCTGTTCTTCACCAAAGCCTCCCACTGCTCTGTGAGAATGAGGCCAAACCAACCTGACCAAACATGAAGACTCGAGACTAGGATAGGGCTGACTCAAGGCCACCTAGCCACAAATTCACCTGTATTTGCACAGGTGGGAAATAAGAGAGAGCAGGAGTCAGTGAGCTCGGGGTATCTAGGAAGCTCCTGTACAGTGTCTAAACACATATATGTTCTGAATTTCTGTGATGAACTTGCAAAGTTCTCAGTTGACATAAGGAAAAGCAATGGAACTCCAGTTCTCATGCTAGGTTTGCTCCTGGTCCACCAGCTCTCCAGAGCAACTCTTTCTCACAACCTATGGTGCTCTGATCTGTTCTCCAGTGTGATTCTATAGCACTCAGGGAGTCTGAAGCAGAGCAAGCCATGGGGTCACAGTCTCTCCCTTCAGTGCTTCCTTCCATGCCCCTTAAATGAATGAATAGGAGCCACACATGCTGTTTCCATTTATGGCCCATTATTCAGACCTGGTCAAATCACATTTACCAATGCCAGGAAACTTAGAAATTGGGAACACTTGAATATCCAAAAACAATCATTATTTCTGCCACACTGTTTTTTCCAGACAGCCAACCCCATTCCTGCACCAAAGGAGAAAGAACTCTACTCTTTTCGGGGAACATTCCAACACTCCCTACCCCCTCTCCTACCTGCACCCTGGGAGCTGTCTGGTGCACCTTGTAGCATGTGTCCATCTACCCCCACATCCTGTTAACACATCAGTAGGTCCAGCTTTCCCCATGTCTTAAAAGTCCCACAATACTCCCATTACACTTGCTTTAGTACAGCTACCCAAAAGAAACTCATGTGGCAAAAGACCAGAAGGGATACTGGTGGGCGGTGTGTTTGGTGCAGCCCTGGTAGAAGGGCTGGGACCCCCCAACTCTCCTGGGACACAGACTTTATACAGGTGGCATCAGGCACAGCATTCTTCTTGAAATCCAGTGAACATGACCTTGGGTTTTGTGGGCCATTTGGTATGACTGAAAATGTTTGGGGAGGGTGGAGTTGGGGGGTCTGTGAAATCTCAAAATGCTTCCTCTAAGTTCCCATTCATTGTTTCATCACTTTAAAAAGGTTCCCCATGACCATTTTTGGATAGTGGGGAGACCTGTACTTGGGCATCAGAGAGCGGCCAAGACACTGATTCTCTGATTCTCTTACGAGTCCTGTAATGTCAATGAGCTTCTGCCTTTCTCCAAGTTCACCGCCTCTTCTTGGGTCTCATAGAAAACTTCCCAACCCTCACTCCTTTGGAAGCGTCTTCCAACTGACTGTTCTGAAATGGAGTGTATTAGACAGTTTCTAGTGCTTTCCCCCAGGCTCTGCCCACATGGTTAGAAATCGTTTCTCTACTAATCTCGGATTGCCCGATTGAAGTGTTTTGTTTCCTGCTGAGATACAGATACTTGACTTAGACAAGAGAACTCTTTGAATGGATTACATACTTTGACTACTGAATAAAGCATTTATTATACTCACTCCTTGAGTTAGAAATGGAGTTAACCTTTAACAGAGACTGCTTGTAATAGCTTCATAAATTGGTGTTTTTCTCTCCATCTCCATCCATTCTTGACATTTTGAAAAGGTTGATTAATTTTTTTCCCTGATTGTGTCTATTTTTCTAGCACCACATTACCATAGAAAAAGACCCACAATTTCGTTTACATTTTTAATATCCTCCACTAATGAAGCAATTTTCAGGTCCACCTCTAAGAATTAAGCTCAGGGATAATCTCTGACCTTACCTCTTCTATAAAATGTCCCAGTGGTTCCCACTCTCTCCAGCACCTTCTTTGCAACTCTGCATGTATGTTGCTCATAGTTCTCCAAGCAAAGAGAAAAAGAGGCTCTAAAAAGAATAATTTCTGAGATCTGTTATAGGATTCCTCTCACCAAGTGTGGTTAACAATTAGCAGTCATCAGTCTTCTCTTTGTTGCTTTATTCCAGTCAGGCATGACCTCCAAAGGGGCTGATGTAGGCCTGCATTGGTGAAGACCATTATCCTCACCAGCTTACTCATGATATTTGAATGCTAATATCTCTGGGAAGCACTTTTATGGACATACCCAGAAATGTTTCACCAGCCATCTGGACATCCCTAAGACCAATCAAGTTGGCACATAAGATTAACCATTACATTGTCAACTTGGAAACCAGCACATATCTCTGTAAACTTCACTCTGCAAAAAGAGTGCAATAAATTGAATTACACTAACACAATCTACTTTATGTACAAACCTAGACATACTGATCCCTTCCCTGGGAGAGGAAATAAAGCCCTTGAAGGTAGTTTATGCTTCTCCTGACAATTTCATAACCTATATACTATGCTAGAAAGTCAGCAATACTGATAAGTGAATAAGAGAAATAGATAGCACTTAACATGTGTGTATATGTACACATACGTGTATTTACAACATAATGAGGAACGATAATTATGGTCATTATAATTACAGCCCTTACAATTACTCATGATGATAATAGGTCTTATTTCTATGAATGATCTTGTCACTGGTGCATAAATGTGTTTCTTCCACTACCCATTCTGGATTACCATGGCATCAGCATATACCTCAACTCAACTGATTATGGATTTTTATCAGACTGGGTGACCCACACCTTCATTCCTGAAGAGTCTGAACCATGAATAGTCCTGCCTGAATTGGGCTGTTGCAGTTTTTCATCCTGAGTCCTTAGTCCCAGGGCCTGGTCAAACCCTAGAGAATTTCCTGTATTTTAGACAATCTTGCTTATCTGCATGCTAGTATCACTTGATCACTTCACTTGACATCCCGTTATTCATCGATTTGCTCAAGCGAACGCCAGTAACGTTTCCATTTGACTCTATCACGTGCCAGTGTAGCCCAATGGCATCTGGTTGCTTCAGGAATATGAAGAGCTTCAAACCGTTTGTTCAGGGTCCTGACGAAGAAGTCTGACCATCTTGTAGGTGGGCGGCCATGTGATCTTTTGATGTCCCGTGGGATCCAGTCGGTAATGGCTCTAGTACAGTGGTTGACTCCAAATCTCATTACATGTCCAGCCCATCTGATTTTCGATTCTTTGGCAAACGAAACAGCATCCCTGATTCTCAATCATCGACGGAGGTCGGAACTCCGATTCCCTTCTCTCACTTGAGTGAGGCGTGATATTCCAAGCATAGCTCTTTCTATTCCTCTTTGGAATAGCGTTCTCATCCTGCTTTTGAAGGGCCCAGGTCTCTAAGGAGTATGTTAATGCAAGGAAAATGGTGGAGTCAAAGAGATATGCCCTGAGCCAGAGGTTCTTTTGTCTTTTTAGCTATTACTTCGATGTTTTTGTGACGGTCTCTTCCTCCTGCACAACTCAGGTTTTAGGTCGTTCATCATGTTGACTTCTTGACCTAGGTACACATAACTGCTGCATTCAGAGATGTTTGTTCCATTGAGAGTGAATGGGGCCTCAGGACACTAGTTCATTTTTCATGAATGTTGTTTTGTTGAGATTCAGCTGTAGACCTATCTTTCCACATTCTCGGTCGAAGTCAGCCAGCATTTGCGCCGCTTGGCTAATGTTTGGTGTTATTAGAACAATGTCATCAGCGAAGCAGAGGTGGTGTAGTTGCTGACAGTCTATCTTCACTCCCATTCCTTCCCATTCTAATTGTCACATGATGTTTTCGAGGGTGGCGCTGAAGAGTTTTGGTGAAATGGTATCACCCTGCTGAACCCCTCTTTTGACATCAATGATCACTTCATTGTAGAATGGTGAGATCCTGGTGGTGAATCCGTAATACAACTCATGAAGGATCTTGATGTATTGTGTTTGAACACCCTGTTTGGCTAGGGCTTCGATGACCACTTCTGACTCCACAGAATCAAAGGCTTTCTTTAAATCAATGAACGTGAGACAGAGAGGCATCTTGAACGCCCCTACAAACCTCAATGAGCTTGGTTACCATGTGGATATGGTCGATTGTGCTGAATCCTTTTTGGAAGCCAGCTTGCTTGCATGGTTGTCCTTCATCTAATGTTCTGCCAATCCTGTTCAGGATTACTTGAGTGAACAGTTTGTAGATGACGGACAACAGGCAGATGGGGTGATAGTTGCCAATGTCGCATGAATTCTCCCAAGTATCAGGATCAAACACTCTAGCCAACACAGTAACTCTCTTCTTTGCCTGTTGATTCAGAAGTGCAGGGAGCCCCAAAAGATCCTGTGGTAGTATTAATTTCCAGTTCAATGGAATTATTGTCACCTCGTAGAAATGCTTACTTACTAGGCTAGTAGGGGACAAGTTACAGAAACAGGAAGCTAGAATTGGCAAGTGGAAACTTTGGGACAAGGGTGAGTAGGGCCCCTTATGTAGCTGCCCTTCGATCTCCTGGCTACAAGAGAACCTTCCAGAGGAATGTCACATATTGGAGGTGGTTGCACTTAGATTCTATTCAGTTAATATTATATCTACAATGGATTTAGCTGGGCTTTACTACTACTTCTCCCCATCATATTTGGAACTTGAAGACAAGAATTATTACATATGACAAAGAAAGGGTGGATGGTATAAGATTCTATTTTGATATTTTTGTGAACTAGAGCATGGAAATGGAGACAGTGACTGCAGGCATTCAGGGAGGGTCATGCATGTGACCAAGAATGAGTAACCTTGTGTTGATTCACATGCCACTGTTCCCAAGTCATTGTCCTATTTGTGACATCTTTGGTTTTTTAAACTGTTACCATCAGGGCAACCCAGACAAATGCTACCAAGAAGCACACTGGGACCCTTCTGCACAATTGTTTCTTATTTGTCACCAGTACATGTAAAAGCAAAGTGATGTCAGATTTTAAAATTTCTTCTAAAAGTGAAACACCAAGAAAAGTGGGGAAATAAATTTCACATGTGAAGTGAGAGAAAACACAAAAGGAATTGCCTGTTAAGCATCTTTCACATTTTCTTTGATACTTACAGAGTGTCTGGCATACCCTAAGTGTCAGAGTGTATGTTAAGTGAATGGATGTCTACAGGAGGAAGAAATACTAATTGCTCTAGTGATCAGAAGGCAACACTCTCAGAGGATCTCAGGATGTGTGAATAAATTGACATCACTTGGTTGTCTAGGAATCTAACAGGCTGAGCAGTGGAAAGGGGCCAAAATCTTCTAAGGCTTCAGTGAAGAAACTTCCACTATGTGAGGACTCATAACTAGCTCTTCCTAACTAGGTAATGAGGAAACTGATAAAAGGAGATAAAATCTGACCACAAAAAGGAGAAAAGAACCAAAGAAATGTAACTCAAATGTGCAATCTTGTAGTTCTCTGAAAAGTGTGCCTACCTTCTCTCTCAGCTCTCAGAGAGAAGCAAAGGACTGGAATTCCCAGGAAACATTTTAAATCTGTCAGAGACAGCAGGTTGATCTGGAGCCAAAGAAATCACTACCTGGCTTCCCAATACGGCAGGCCCAGAGAGCTATGAGACTCAAAACAATGTGTGTTATTGGTGCCTGGGCTAGAGAGTAATCATTACTGGGCATATCCATCAATGACAGCCCTGGATATGACCCAAACTATGTCTAAATCCTAACCGAGATGGGCATTCTTTAGAGGCTCTTTAAGTCCCCACTGGTCTCAAAGATTCATCCTTCCTTTTACTGAACAGCTCAAACTCTCTGGCATTGAGCAATTTCAAAGTCCTCTCTCCTCCTGGACACATTTTATCAGAGACTCCTCAAGCAGCAACAGTTTCCCCCAACACATCTGTGTTGCATCCCAAGCTGCCAGTCTTGCTCACTTATGAATAACAGAGAAGGATGAGTAAAAAATGGGATAAAAAGGTTATCAGCTCTTCTTTCCTCCTCACCATCTTCCCTATGCCCTTGATTGATGCCAGATTGCCTGGCACCAAATCCAAGTGCTATTTTTAGTTGGCTCTGAATCTGAGGAACTTTTCTTTCTGCTTATGAACCTTTATAAATATTTAAGAGAAAGAAAGGCATGAATGGGGAACATGTGGTCTCCCGGATATTCACCAGAGCTGTCTGTAGAAATTATAGATACGATATAGAGCTGGAGAGTGGGGGTGTGTGTTGGAATAAAAGCGAATTCTCAAAGCCTTGGAGGCAACTTCAAAGGTCAGAGGAGCTCAAGGCTAATCAGGTACACACTCAGTCCTTTGGGATTCTCCTACTCCACCTCTCCTTCCCAAATGTAGACCAAGTCTGCCTCTCTAGTGGAATAGGAGGGCAGAGAAGCTGGGCCCCAAAATACCCACCCTCTGACCATGGAGAGGCAGAACATTTCAACCACTGGAACCCAGGATCACCACAGAAAGAAGGAAGAGTTTAGGGCTAATCTCCAAGTTGCTTTTTACAAAGGAAACTCTCTTGCATCTTAGAACTTTTCTCAAATGGTCATCTTTGTTCTCAAGAAACCCACCATCTTTCACCTTCTAACCTTTTGGGCTTTTTGCATGACACTTTAAAAAAGTCAGGTCGGCAGGCATGGCCAGATGGTCTGTGCACAGCACTGAGGCAGCACCTTTCTTCAAAAAAGAGATGTAACCCAGAAGCCAGGAGGGTACAACAGTCAGGGCGCCTGACTAGCATGCACCCCAAGTGGCACCTTGAACTGAAGCACCCTTGCATGCTAAAACACAGCTTAGTTTTCCCCAAGGGGAGAGAGAGAAACAGAGACAGAGAGAATAGTGTCCCATTACTTCTTTCTTTCAAGAACTCTGATGGATCCAGCATTTAATCAAGATTTCCTCCATGCCTTGCATCTCAACAGAAGTGAGATCATCACATCCACATAGACCCAGCAAGGAGAGGAATAAGAACTGCCCATCCACTGGCTCATTTAGTAATAGGCTGCATATCCTGGTGTTCTGAAACTTACTGTACAAACCCTATACATCAAGATCCTTCGTGAGCTGTATTACGGATTCACCACCAGGATCTCACCATTCTACAAAGAAGTGATCATTGATGTCAAAAGAGGGGTTCGACAGGGTGATACCATTTCACTAAAACTCTTCAGCGCCACCCTCGAGAACATCATGCAACAATTAGAATGGGAAGGAATGGGAGTGAAGATAGATGGTCGGCAACTACACCACCTCTGCTTCTTTGATGACATCATCCTAATAACACCAAACATTAGCCAAGCGGCACAATGCTGGCTGACTTCGACCGAGAATGTGAAAAGACAGGTCTACAGCTGAATCTAAAGAAAACCATGTTTATGAAAAATGAACTAGTGTCTGAGGCCCCATTCACTCTCAATAGAACAAACATCTGAATGCAGCAGTTATGTGTACCTAGGTCGAGAAGTCAACATGATGAACAACCTAAAACCTGAGCTTGCGCAGGAGGAAGAGAGCGACATGGAATGCCTTCAAAGGCATTGAAGAAATAGCTAAAAGGACAAAGAACCTCCGGCTCCGGGCACATCTCTTTGACTCCACCATTCTCCCTGCATTAACATACGCCTCCAAGACCTGGGCCCTACGAAAGCAGGATGAGAATGCTATTTGGGTCTCCCCAGAGAGGAATCGAAAGAACTATGCTTGGAATATCATGCCTCACTCAAGTGAAAGAAGGAATCCAGAGTTCTGACCTCCATTGCTACTCCACAATCAGGGTCGCTGTCTCGTTTGCCAAGGCATCGAAAATCAGATGGGCTGGACATGTAATGTGATTTGGAGACAATCGCTGGACTAGAGCAGTTACCGACTGGATCCCACGGGATATCAAAAGATCACGTGGCCACCCACCTACAAGATGGTCAACTTCCTTGTCAAGACCCTGAAGGAATGGTTTGAGGCTCTTCATCTTCCTGAATCAACCAGATGCCATTGGGCTACATTGGCATGTGATAGGGTCCAATGGAAATGTTACTGGCGCTGCTCGAGCAAATCGATGAATAACGGGATTCAAGTGATCAAGTGATCAAGTGATCCTGGTGTTCTGAAACTTACTGTACAATCATAAGCTGGGATTCGTTAATTCTGCACAGGTGACCTCTGCTTGGATGCAGGCACTGGGGGTTCTCACTTTCCAGTAACCAGCACCCACCTTGGCACATGCCCCAAGGAGACCATGCAGATACTGGGAGGTGTCCTACTATCCCTGGCACCAGCACATGCCCATTTGCCTGAATCTCCCATCCCACTTTTCACCCAACCGCATGCATGGATCCTGGCTGTGACTCTTCCTGCTGGTGCTAACCTCACCCCTTGGAATGGTGGTGCAAGCCACCACCTGCCATGCAGGCATATGCTGGCAGGACCAACCCTGTTGCAGGACTCCTCTAAGAGCCTCTGCATCTGCCCTGGATTGCCTCCTGCAGGTCACTTCATAGATAAGGTGGTAGTCTGAATGTGGCAGTTTATCTGACCATGTATTCTATTCTGGCTGGTATAAATATTCTCTCATGCTACCACAATCATCGTGGGACTAGCTAGATCTTACCAGCATATTTGCCTGGCCACGTTGGATCTTTAAGTAATTAGACCAGAGAGAAATGCTGTTTGCCTCCAAGCAAGCAAGCATGGCTCCCTGGTAACTCAAAGGCAACTAAAATACAAAACTACCGTGAAGTAGACGAGACTTGTGAAGGCTTGGAGAAATATTTAACTGGCATTAGTATTAGTCTTTGGTACAGAGACATGTCATCTCAGAAACCCCCTTCTCTACCCTATAAAGGCTTTTCCAGGCAGATCTTGGCTCAAGACATTAGCATATAAAAGGACCTAGGTGAGGTGCTGGGAGAAATTACCTGAGGGCATTTGACCCTCCCTGCTTCCCATAATAGTGGAGAGAGGTCTGAGTTGCAGGGGTATAAAACTAGCCTGCTTCCTCTCTCTCTCTCTCTCTCTCTCTCTCTCTCTCTCTCTCTCTTTGCTTCTCTTGTGCTCTCTTTTTGGGCTCTCTCTTTGTGAGCTCACACCCTTCGTGGGAGTCTTTTCTTTGTCTCCTCTTTACAGGGCCTTAACACTAGGTGGCCGCCATTTTGGCCTACACGTGACTGGGGGTTCTAGCCAGGAATCCTAAGCACAGGGTTTTTCCTATTGTTGATTTGTATGCCCGAACCTGTGATAAGTAAAGCCTTTTAAAACTGCATCGGATTCCTGAGTCTTCATTCCCGCCGGCTTCGGAGGTAGAAGGGAACTCGCTTCCCGGCACTGTCGGGGACCTCAGGGACTTCCCGACACAACCCCATGCTGGGCACCTCAGCCACACCAACTCTCTCCCACATCTCCATCCTCAGCTGGACTCACCAAGCTTTGACCTTTCCCAGGCTTTTTCTTTTTCTTTTTTTGTTGTGACATTGTCATTTCTTTTTTCCCCTTAATTTCTATTATATCACCATGAGAGGTGGTATAATAGAAATTATACCACCAATTACAAGGATTTTCATAATTGGGTCTCTATCATACAGTGTTCCAGCACTCACCCCTCCACCAGTGCCCCATTCCCACCACCAATGTCCAAACACTCCCCCTAACCCAACCCCAGCCTGCCCCTATTGCAGTCGCCTTGTCTTTCTCTTTCTCTTTTTCTCTCTCTCTTTCTCTCTCTCTCTGTATTTCTCTGTCTTCTCTTACACTTTGTGGCTTGCTCTACAGATATTAACAGTTTATGATGTCTCTATATGTATATTCAATAGTGAGTTCTAGTATGACATTATAGTTCCCCATTCCCCATCAAGTTCCCGAGTTTGTTGACAACTAGAATGATCATTACAGTGTATAAATGTGAAAGATCCTGGGAAGGACCTGGTCCTAACTTCCATTATTATCTAAGTCTGTCACATGACTGCAGACCGCCACACACCTGTGGGTCTGGTGTGTCTCTCATCCAGTGTTGCTAGCTGTGGAGGCTGGAAGCCTGCAGCCATGCCCACCAACATGGAGGTGGAGGAATGGGAGAAGGAGCTCAAATTCCCACTCCAAGTCCAGCCAGTGTGGCCCCTCCTGCACGTGTCTGTGAACCCTAGTAACTATGTTGAACTCGGCCAGGAGCTTAGCCATTTACCATCCTCTGAAACTCCATGGGCTGCTCCATGTGGGGCCGAGCGGCACAGCTGTGTTTTCTGGGCCTTTTCTTCATCATGAAAGAGGGAACAGTTGAAACCTAAGGAACCATAGCGGGGTATACCAAGAGTGGACTCTTGAGGAGCAGGTTGGGGCTTAATGTTGGACTCATAGGCTCAGTGTAGAGCTCCTGACTCAGGACCACAGCACAGGAAATGCTGAAACCACCAATGCAAGGCCCAGATGGTTGGTGTGGAAGTGACTGGAACTCCTTGAAGCCCATACATCACTCAGATGCTCTTGTCTCTAGAACCTGGGTGCACAGAGAGTTGGCCCCATGCATTGTGGAGTTGCCTTCTCCTCCTGACCTCCCATAGGGACACTCAAAGCAGCAGTGCTCCTGGAAGGAGTCTTAGGTCTCAGCTTTCCCTTGCCATCCTCTCTCACATCTTAGCTAGCAGATTTCTAAAATTGCACCCATGTCACTTACCCTGGGACCTCTTCACTGAGCCCTGGAGCTACCACATCCCAGGGGTAACCTTTGTGCTGGCACCATCTCCTTTATTAGACAGACTTTGTTCTTTTCGCAGAGTCGCCTTTGGATCAGAGCACTGTAAGACTTAAGGTGTGAGTTTGGCAGCACTATCTCCACCATTGCAGTGGACAGTTGTTCCAACTTGGACACAGAAACACAGGAACAGAAAGTGCTTTCCACCTCCACTCGCATACACACTTAGACATCATAGCTCTTCCCAGACGTCTGGTGGTTGCACTTGCTGGGCCCTGAGTTTGTCTTGTGAAGAAGCTGATGGACGTGAGTAAGCTGAGTGACACAAATGGGATATCCTGGAATTTACATTCTGGATAAAATGGAGCTAACTGAAATGGGTGAAATGAACTTCTTACAATGCTACCAACCTATTCCATTGCAAGGCTCTGCTTTAGAACAGTTAAGCTGTTCCCCTAAGGGATCTCAGAAGGGATATAATCTGTTCTCCAGGCCCTGTCCCCTTTGCCCTTCTGGCCTCTGATTCTTAACATTGCAGAAATATTACTCCCAGAAATAAACTGACCTTTTGAAAAGTAACTGAAATCATGCATTCCAACTGAGGACAATGAACTTGGTGTTTAAAAAAATTAGTTTCTGTGCCAACATAATGAATTTGTTGGCTGCTACTATGTTCTCTCAGTCCTGGGATAAACATAAATGTGCTTTCCAGGCTATTATTGTAATAAAACCACTTTCTTCTTTGCCATTCTACCTCATACAACAAATCCAGTGGAATAGTTAGCCTCTACCATGAGCGGCTTCAAAATTGTAGAATTGTCTATCAGGCTGTGGCCATCATCAACTTGAGATAAGGAACTTTGAAAGTAAATGCATGTGATTTAAAAAAAACCACTTAGTTCAACAATGATTAAATATAGAAAAGAACAAGGCCTTTGGCTTTTGATGTGATCCATTAACGATGGATTATAATGGCAATGGATACTGGCAGTGCCCTTGACACTTTCCCAGACTGTACTTAGTGTTGCCTTCTAGAATCAGCCCAGTAAAATCAGGGGTTTTATTATTGCTGTCATCGTCTATATATTATGGATGCAAAAACTAGAATGTGGAAACACCGCATGAATTGCCAGAGGACAAATGGAAAACAAATTTGGAAACTCGCCTGGTATGGTGGGAAGTATATTGGTTCCAGCCAGACAGAATTTGGTCTGCTTCCTCCTTTCCATACCGGCTCTGTGATCCTTAACTGTAACAACCTCTCCAACAAACATTTATTCAGTGCTTTCCGCGTGCCAGGAGATGTTCTCAGCACTTGGCATGTTGTCGTATTTCATCTTTATAAGAGCTAAGGAGAGCAGCTCCATCACTGTCCCTACCAACAGTGGAGGAAACCAAGGCACAAAGGGATAAAACCTCACCCAGAATTTTCCAACTGATAACTTCGAACAAAACCAGGATTTAAACTAGAGTCAGCTGACATTAGTGTCTGGGCTCCTGACCATAAGGAGCCTCTGTTTTCTCATCAACTTAGATGTCTCCCTCATGGCCTCCATGTTCTTCTCTGTAAATGAGAGCTGACAAGATGTTCTCTGCACTGTTGCTATGAATCAGGAGTTTAAAATGGTGCTTGAAACACAAGAGCTCTTACAAAATGTTTCCACAAATCCAACCAGTTAGTTTACATGATCTGCTATAACAGCACTTCTTTATTTTTCTGTTTCATTTGTTTTGGGGCAACACCCAATGATGCTCAGGGCTTATTGCCGGCTATGCACTCATGGATCACTCCTAGTGGGCTCAGGGCACCATATGGAATGCCAGAAATTGAACCTAGGTCCTCCACGTGCAAGGCGAACACATTACCTGCAGTCCTATCACTCTAGTTCAACAGATCTTAATGTGAACACAGAGACAACTCCAAAAAGAGCTTTGGAGGAAGAAATTCTGTGAAATAGCATCCAAAATTCTCTTCTCCTTCCTTCCCATCTTCCCTGTCAGCATTTGACCCAGATCAGATCCTCTTAAATAAGTCATGCCTTCTCTGTGCCTACTTTTCCATTCAGGGAATTAAAGCTTCTCACATCACTATCCTCTGCATCAATGTGTAAGTCATTTCAACATACCCAGATTTTACTTCATTATCATGACAGATTTTATGCCAAATTTCTTTTGGCAAAAACTATGGCATGTTGACCAGAGAGATGGTACATTGGATAAGGTACATTTCTCTTGGGTGAGCACCTGGCTCACCCAAGTTTGATCCCCTGGCACCTCGAGCACTGCCAAAGGTGATCCCTAAGAACAGATCCAGGACTAAGCCCTGAGCACTTTCAGGTACACCCTCCTCCCACCCCGCAATCACACACCCACAACCAACCAAAAAATTGGCATGCAGCCATTATTTGAAAATGTTATCAACAAACTTGGGGGCTAAAGAAGTAAGATGCAAAGATTATACATTGGCAACAATTCTGCACTGAAATATGGCAGAGTTAGCAATAAAGACTCAGAGATTAAGAAAGATCTGTGGATTTGACCCAGGACTATGGCATAATAGAACCATGTAACTGAACTCTCTCTGTCTCCCCCCCTCCTCCGACACACACAACCCTGCCTTACCAACTCTGCACGGAGAAGTTTTCATAACTGAGAATAGAGGTGTGTGTGTGTGTGTGTGTGTGTGTGTGTGTGTGTGGTGTTTACAGGGGCCCCTGAGGTCACAGTTTCCATGGGATGAGCTGAAAGCCTCCACTGGCCGCCTGCCCTCCCCTCAACCCCAGAACCTTGTGTGTTTATCCTGCTCCCTAATTGGCCTTGTCCCGGCAAACAGCAGCTGTCTCACAGAACCTGATGCCGGCAACGCTGGACACCCCCAGAGAGTGCTGGGAAGTCTTGGCGGCAACAGCCTTGTTGGTCACCAGAGCCAGCGCCATGCAGCCTCCCTGAAGGCTATGGCCCCTGGACCAGGCTGATGATGTGAACTGACCCTCATGAAGGTCAGCACTTCCCCTGGAGCGCTTCCTGGGTAAGGATCCCAGAACTCAGAGACTCTGAGCACATCCATCCAGGACAGGAGGGCCTCTACAGCAAACATATATTTCTAGCGAACAAGTCGGGGTGTGATCACCAGAGGGTCTGGCTGCATAAACCACCTCCTGTGCAAAGGAAAGAACAGGCCCACCATAATAACACGTGGTTATCCAGAGCGGCTGCTCCCACGCCACCTTTAGCACTTTTTCTTCTATTTTTTTTGCCTCATGTCACCACCTCTGTCACTTCCTCCAGCTGTTTCTTGGAGAAAAACAGCTGGGTTGAATGAGTTCCATGAGGGAAATGCAATGCTCCTGGAAGAATCAACTCCTAGCCTCTCCACATGTCCCTGCTCAAGAGCTCTTCAGAGATTCCAGCCACGTCTACTCTCCTCCAAGCCTGGGGTCCGTAGCTTCAGAGGCGTTCTGTGCGGTTTTCTGTGTTCTTCCTTGGGAAGGATGACCAGCACCTCAACAGATCACGACTGCCCAGAGTGCACCATGCAGAGAAAGGTGGAATGTGAGAACAGATTCTTTTTCTTGTTTGCTGCTGAAAAATGATTTTGAGGAGACCTCCCAACTATGCTCAAAGGTTCTGGAGGTCACTTATGGCAATATTTGACCGCTAGGGACAGTTTGATTATGATATCTGGTGTTGCAGGCAAAGGTGGCTGCACCAGACAGTGTTTGAGGGGCCATTTGGTGGCAGGGATTGAAGTTGGGTCCTGCACCCCTTCTTCATGAGCTGTCTCCCTTGCTTCATAATGGATTTCTTAAATGGTAATAGCCTTGCAGGTGTTAAACCACTACTCCTCGTTTGTCATCTATTATCTAATTAGTCCTTTTCTTCACATGTTAGCCCAGACTTTCAATAATGGTTTTAGGGTCAGCATCCACCTGTTAAGTCAATTGACAATGCAAGCTTGGGTTTTGGAACTTTAGATCATTCTTAGAGGCAGTGTGGATAGAACTTCAAATGGACAATCCCCTGACTTTCAAGAAACTATAGATATTCCCTGCCACTCCATGACCTTTCCCCTCTTGCAACCACTGCTCTTGCTCCCTACCATGCAGATCCTAAGCTTTTGCTCTCCTCTGCTGTGGAATTATATTTGTCTTCATTTTTGCCTTTTTTAGTGGGAAAGAAGTAACTGGGCCACACCTGGCAGTGCTCAGGGCTTACTCCTCACTCTGTGCTCAGAAATGACACCTGGCAGGACCCAGGGGATTGTCTGTGTTGCTTGAGGTCAAACCTGGATCATTTGTGTGCGCTACACGCTGTCTGTCTCTTAATGCTGGAAACTGGTTTCTCGCTTTCTCTTTCTTTTTAAGAAAAAAAATCTCTTAAAACCATTCCCCATGCCAGCTCTTACCTAGCTCTACAGTAGAGAGAGCCAGCCAGGATCTATGCTTAGCCCATCTTGTTCAACACCTTACCTGCATCTTCCCCACAGATGAACTCAAATTCTGGTTCTTTCTTTGGTAGAATTAACATCTATTAGTGCACAGCAAGGTGGGACAATGCATGAGAGATGCTCAAAGTCTCCCAGCTATCAAATTCCTGCAAACAGTGGATAAATAGATATAGAGGGGCTGTAGTGATAGTGCAGTGGGTAGGCTATTTGCCTACCACCCAGCCAACCCAGCATTCTGTATGGTCTCCCAAGCACCGCCAAGAGTACTTTCTGATTGCAGAGCCAGGAGTAACCCCTGAGCACTGCCAAATATGGCCCAAAAAAAAGCAGAAGAAAAATAAAAGATGAGAAATAATTGAATTACGGGAAATACCCAGAGGACATAAACACGGAGGAAAATCAAAAGCAGTAGGCAGGTGGTACGTCTTCCCGCAGCTGTACTCTCGGGCAAATCCAAGCTCACTGGTTTTGATCACTCGCAGCTTCCTCTTCCTTTTCTAAAAACCTCAAACTTAAAAAAGATCCCAACATCTCCCTTCCCACCTGCCCCTCCATGGTTTTTAGCCTGGCTGAGGTAACCACGATGTTTCCGCCACTCCTGGGATTCCTGTGTGCTGCCTCCTCCCAGGCCTTCTGGAGCTCTGGGACCTGTATTCCACAGAGGAGCTCAGGCTGTGTTCCTGAGAGGTTAATTCTTTGAGTTATTTCCATCAGATAAGCCCCTGTGTTTGGACTTCTGTCTGCTCATTCTATCCTTTCTTCACCTCCCTTCTGTATTAGGCAGGAAAAATGAACACTTTGTGTTCTGGTGACAATTATGTCACCAGAACCTTCCTTGGCACCTTTGGGGGCTACCAAAGCATGATCTGCTATGTGATTCTGAACATCACACTTGCCTGAAGATCTTCCTTGTGGGGCCAGAGCAAGAGTCCAGCGGGAGGGCATTTGCCTTGCACACAGCTGACCCAGCTTGGATCCTTGGCATCCCATATGGTCTCCTGAGCACTGCCAGGAGTAATTCCTAGGTGCAGAGCCAGGAGTAACCCCTGGGTAAGGCCTGATGTGACCCAAAAAAGCAAAATTTCATTTTATTTATTTATTTATTTTGCTTTTTAGGGTCACACCGGCAATGCTCAGGGGTTTCTCCTGGCTCTTCACTCAGGAATTACTCCTGGCAATGCTTGGGGGACCATATGGGATGCCGGAATCGAACCCGGTGGGCACAGGCCAGCCGCGTGCAAGGCAAACGCCCTACCCGTTGGGCTATGGCTCTGGCCCCAAAACAAAAATTTTTAAAAAAATCTTCCTTGTCACATGAAGCTAACCTCTTGCATTTCTCAGCACAGTGCCCTTCTCCTGAATGGTGATGTTAGTGAGCTTAGCAGTTTGGAGACTTCTTTCTTTATCCTTCTTCCCATATTCCTGAAGGGAACATGTCCTTTATGGAGGGTCATAACTGTAGCCCAGACTTAAATTCTGCCCCCCTATAGAACTCTTGTAAGCCTGGGCTTATACCTGGAAATCTCATGTCTTCTTACCATGATTTTGTCTCTTTATGTTCACTTACACAAGGTCCTGATGAGCAGTTTGGGAGCAAACAAATGCCAGAAAACACAAATAATGAGTATTGTCCAAGAGACCAAGCCTTGGTCACTGAAAAGAAGGGACCATATAGAGAATTACATAATAGACATTTCTTATCCTTTATACTAAGCCCAACAACCCATAAAATTCTATGTGAGACCTTCATAAAAATGATTCATTCTTCAAGATGCATTGAAGAGTTAAGGTTTTTTTGTACTGGGCCACGATCAGGAAGAATCCTAGTTGCCATCTGTGTATTCTGGAGGAGATGGCTTAGGCTTGTGGGCAGTGGGAGGGGACACTGGGTAAAGAATGACCCGAGAGAGAGAGCGAGAGAAGAGGAAAAGTGCCTGCCATAGCCATAGACGCAGGCTTGGGAGGGGGAATCAAGGGACATTGGTGGTGGGAAATGGGCACTGGTGGAGGGATGGGTGCTGAAACACTGTATGACTGAAACCTAAATATGAACATTTTTGTAATTGTATATCTCAAGGTGGTATAATAATTTTTTTTAAAAAGATTGACCCCTCTTAACAACCCAATAGGCCAGAGTCATGTGATAGGGAACAAATAGGAAGGCTTATCACAGAAGAGGAAAGGAAGATAAGGTAAAGGTGACACGAGTTAAAACAAAACCAAAAATGGATCGAGGGCCGGAGCGATAGTCCAGTAGGTAGGGCATTTGTCTTGCTTGGCGGCCCGCCCATGCCAGCCCAGGTTCAATCCCTGGCATCCCATATGGTCCCCAAAGCACCGCCAGGAGTAGTTCCTGAGTGCAGAGCCAGGAGTAACCCCTGAGCATCGCCGGGTGTGACTCAAAAAGCAAAAAAAAAAAAAAAAAAAGATCGAGGATTGAGCAGATGGCTCAAGTGGCAAAACGCCTATTAGCATATACAAGGCCCCGAGTTTGACCCCAGCACCATGTGCCCCCCCCACTCATCACTGCTAGTTATGGCCCTCCTGCCCCCTCACACCAACCACCACTTGCAATGGTCCTGGATTCCAGGACCACTCCTGAAATGACCAAATATAATGATTTCATGACTTGACTTGACATCCCATTATTCATCAATTTGCTCGAGGGGGCACCAGTAACATTTCCATTTGACCCTATCACGTGCCAGTGTAGCCCAATGGCATCTGCTTGTTTCAGGAATACGAAGAGCCTCGAATCGTTCATTCAGGGTCTTGCCAAAGAAGTCTGAATTAAATGTGTTTTTCATAATAGAAGAGAATTCAAGCCATCTCAATTGAGTAAAAGCAGTCTTAGTACAAATGCCTTGATTGCAAGGAATTCTCTCCTCTCCTCTTCAAAGGCCTACCTGTTATTAAAGTTCCTCTTCAAAGGCCTACCTGTCATTAATATTCTTCTTCTTACACCACAGAACACATACGAACATATAAGGTTAGCAAGAAAGTAAATCAGGTAAAGTAGAGTGCAAGTTTTTGCTGTGAGAAGCCAATAGAACATAACAGGTTACCCGATCAGGAGAGTGAAGTTGCCCAACCATCACTAGTTTCCCTTAGTCTTAAATGTCTGCCTTCCCTTCTTTCCTTGTATTTACTTCTATACCTTGGTATAAAAAATGGTGCTACCATGATGGCAGTCATTTTCAACATCCGAACTCCACAGCTCATCAGAGCTCCACCCAAGAGAAAACCTGATCTCAAACCCCCAGGCTTGTCAGAGTCCCACCCTATAGAGAAGCCTATATCAAGCCCAGGTTCGCTGAACCAGAGACAGATACATGGGGCAGAGCTGCTACCAGCTCTTCCCGTTGCGCAGCCACTTTGCAGCTGCAAGGTTCATCAGTAAATGAATGAACTGAGAGTCTACCTACTACCAAGAGTATCCCACCCTCATGGCAGAACCTGGCAAGCTACCCATGTCGTATTCAATATGCCAAGAATAGTAATGATAAACCTCATTCCCATACCTGAACGAATGGTTTGAGACTCATCATGTTCCTATACCAAGCAGATGCCCTAGAGCTACACTAGCACACAATAGGGATGAATAGAGACATTACTGGTTCCTGCTCGAGCAAACTGATGAACAATCGGATGACAAGTAATACAAGTGATACCTCAGTGAAATGTGCATTTACTCCATCTCTCCTCCTCCGAGATCTTTGACAATGTGTGCATCCCGAGATCTATCTTGGATGATAAATAGAGAAGATATTCCATAAAACTGTAATAAAATTGTGATATCCTGCTCTAAGGAGCAGATGGATGACATGACTGACTTAAAGACCAGCAGCTTACCGGAGACAGAACAGAGACAACTCCAGATATGTAATGTCTTCCCTGGAGCAAAGTAAATTGATTTAATATTGAATTATATTTGCTCGACATTGACAGACTGGCTTACATTGTCCTTAACGTAGTAAAAATGCTGGATGTGGAGCAGATGGAGTCGTGTTATGGCTTCTGGTCCTAACTTCAGAGAATAAATGGACCCAAGTGTTTCTAAGCACCCTGGACAGTTCCTGTGCTCTCATCCATTCTCCTTCCATCTTTCCATTTGGATAAATGGGCCATCTTATCAAGACAGGTTTTTCTATTATGTATCAGAAGGTCTCTCTGCTGTCGTATAGCACAAGTTCTTGAGGGGATGAGGTAGAGGATGGAGGATGGGGATGGACATGTGGAGCAAAGAAAAGACTGAGGGTCAGAGGTATATTTCTGTGCATTTCTTGATGATCCTTCATACATCAAAGTCACGCATTATCTGTTCAAGATTCTTTTTAAATATAGATTTCCTAAGTCAAATCTGAAAGTCTTCTTTACATCGGGAAAGGTATCCTAACCGTCTCCTATTATTCAAACTCTAAGAGACACAGGTGGAAAACTCTAAGCATGTTTCCTGACAAAATATGAACTTTTTCTTCATCATCTTGCATCATTATAATCCTTTGAGAGTGGGGTCTATGAGATAATAGCTATTCTTCTTACAGAATCTATGCATAGAAGAGACTTAAAATGCCTTTCCTGTTTTAAAAATTATTTTTCTCATGTATCTGTAGATAGTTGAGAAACCTGTAGAGGTGAGAAAACAAGCATCATCAAGGAGCATGCAGAAAGTGCTGGCTTACATTCCCTCCAGGATATCACCTGCCTTGTATATAAGAGAAAGTTGAGTTTAAATGCTCTTTACCTAATAATAAATGTGACCTGCCATGTATAGAACATTGATTCTAAATGCTCTTAACCGAGTAATAAATCCTTGGTTGCTCTTCATGCCTTGAATTCTAGCATGTATATAAAAAAAACTCATTTTCAGGCCCCTAAAGCTTTAAAAACACTTAGGGTTAGGGAAATCACAGTGGGTCTCATACAAGCGCTCTACCATTTACTTACATCCCAAGCCTGTAAACTGATGTTGATATGATACTCTTGAGAGAAAGACATGGGGCAGAGCTGCTACTGGCTCTTACTGTGCCCAGTCGCTCATGAGGTGCCCGGGACGAATGGCAGTTTCTAGCCCTGGCCCGCCACCCCAACAGAGCCTCAAAACAAGCCAGATGACCCCCGCCTCCATGAGGACCTCCATTTTCCACATCCGGACTTCCCCCTCGTCAGAACTCCACCCAGCATACCAGCCTATCGCTGTCGCACGGTTCATCAATAAATGCTGGATTTTGAGATGATTACAAGAGTATGCTACCCGCACGGCAGAGCCTGGCAAGCTACCCGTGTTGTATTTGATATGCCAGATAACCGTAACAATTATAGACCTCATTCCCATGACTGGATGGAATGGTTTGAGGCTCTTTATGTTCCTGGAGCAAGCATGTTCCCTTGGGCTCTACTTGCATGAGACAGGTCATATGGAGATGTTACTGGTGCCCGCTCGAGCAAATCGAAGATGAACGGGAAGACAGTGATGATACTCTTAGTTGCTGATGATGATACTCTTAGTTATCAATAAAGATTGATGCTGGAGAGGGTGCACCATGGAACCTGTAAGCAACTTTAATCTAACATTACTTTCACCTATTCATTCCTTCTCTCCACATTACTGCTCCCTTTATAATTTTCTTTCTCAATCAATTTTTAGTAATGAATGTTAACATATTACATTAAGGCTCTACTGAAGGCAAAATGCTGTCAGATGAAGCTTTTTTTTCAATACCCACCTTCATTTTTTGTCTTCTCTATTTTCTATAGCAATGAAAAGTTGCTTCCTTTCCTTTAATGTCTTTAACATTTTCTTCTCCCCATTACCTTTCTAAAATGCCATAGTTACCAATATGGCTATTCTTGAAGACATCTATTCCTAGCTTTTATGATCTCATATATGACAGAGATGTGTTCTATATAATCTTATGTATTTCCCTCCTGGTCTTACTTTTTATTCTTTCCAATCAACTAAAATAAGCCTCCCACAAAATTCCCCCTTTGTCCCCAAAACCACCAGGTCTTTTGTGACATCTGCAAGACCAGAATTGTTGCAAGAGTTGTTTCTGCTTCTAGAAAAATTATAGATATTGTTAATTTGCCGATTTTCTGTCATTTGTACACCTCCCAAAACTCCATCTGCAACCAGAACTCTCAAGCATTTCTCCCTTGAATGTGGTGTATCCATCTTGATTTTAGCAACAACCCTTTTTAAAAACCCAACAGAATAGGAAAAATTGGGGGAAAGAGATAGTATCGTATGTAAGGGGTTTGCCTTGCACACACCAACTCGGTTTAATACCGGCATTCCATATACTTCCCCAAGCACCTCCAGGACTAATTCCTGAATGCAGAGCCAGGAGTAACCCCTGAGCATGGTCGGAAGTCACCCAAAATGCAAAAAAAAAAAAAGGAAATGACATAGAAAATCTGAAAGTCACAGAAGGAAAAATAAAGCTCAGTGCAAAAGTGATAGGGTCTTAAAGGCAATTCCAATCATGAGGAATTCTTGAAAAAGAAAAACTTCAGAGAAATCCCAGAAATGCTTCTTGAAAAGATAATGCTTAAACCGAAAGAAAAGAATATAGCCAAATGGAAAGGACAGTGGAAAGGAAGACTGTTTCTTGACTTGCTGCCTGCTGAGCACCCTTCCTCTCTCTCAGACCAGACAGGGGAGATTCATAAATATGATTCTTGACAAGAAAGTATGCACTCAAGTTTAAGCTCAAACGTTCTCAAAGTTTTATATATGGTGTGTTTTACCCAAATTACTTCCTTTGGCAAATATTTTATGAAGCCTAACTCTTAAATAAAATATCTTTATTTGTAATTTTTTCAATGGTTCAGAAACATAAATGCTGAAAATTGTAACTCTTATCAACTTATTTCAAAATTTAGTAGATAATAAATATATATCTACTATAAATAAATATGTATTATTTATTATTTAGTAGATAATATAAATCCATCTATTAGAACTAGAAATCTAATTAAATCAATCTTCCTTCAAATTTAAATGTTTCAAAGTCTCATTGAATTCCCAAGTAAAGCTTCCTCATTGAGTTATCACAACTGCATTACCTAGGATAGACTGACATTTAAGAAAAATTCTGCCTGATTAAAACTCACCATTGAATATACACAAAGAGACTTAAGTGATAAACTCTAAATATCTGCAAGGCTAGCCACAATGTGTAAAAAGAAGAGGCAGAGAGATGCAGAGACAGAGAGAGAGACAGAGAGAGAAAGAGAGGAAACAGGGCTACCTGCTATTGAGGCAGCCTGGGGGGTGGGTGGGAGGGGTGGGGTACATTGGTGGTGGAAATGGGGCACTGGTGATGGGATGGGTGCTGGAATACTGTATTACCAAGAACCAATTATGAACACCTTTGTAATTGTATGTCTCACGGTGGTATAATAAAAAATTTTTGAAAAAAGAAAAGAAAAAATTCTGCCTTCCTATTTTCAAATATTCTCACATATTTTGGTTTTGTTCATTTCAATTTTCTAAAAGCCTTTAAGTACTAAAGTTTGTGGCCCACCCGTTATTTAAAACTTTATTTTGAACAACACGCAATTAAAATCAGATAATTAGTTAATAAACACCAAATAAAATGGAATAACTTTAAAACAATGAAGGCAGTTATATGAAGTTTAAACTTTTGCAATATTTGCAATAATGGGACCAAAGTACAAATATCCTTTTTTTATATTTTATATTTAAGTTTCCTAATAAAAATTAAATCTACTTGTTTGATAATACTTATAAAATTATTAAAAATATGATCTGCAATAACATTTTTTTGACTGTAGAACATTGTGGGTTAGTTGAATGAACAAAGTCAATAATGTATTCCCTACTAATTCCATATGGGTTTCTTAGCTATAACAGTACTGTAATATGAGGGTGTGCCCACTAAATCTTATATTTGTGTATCAGCACATAGTATATTTTTGTCTAAACTTTTAAAAGTTTAACTGCATTTACAATACTATTGAAAATAATGTTGAAATTTTATCTCCAAAGAATCAACTTCCAAAGGGTTTTATTTAATTCTGTGACTTGGCAAAAAATTATTTTGGGCCACTCTGTAGATTTTGCATTTGAAATGCATGGCTTAGCCTTTCCCAGCAAGGGTTGCTTGAGGGACTTTAGCTTTATTATTAATTGGGGTGGGAGGAAGTGGGCCACATCCAGCTGTGCTCAGGTGTTCCTCATGGCAGTGCTTGGGGATTCGATGGATGCTGAGGAACTTGTAAAGCATGTAATGAAGTGTGTACTTCTTTGGGGCTAGTTTGGTACCAGTTTTAGAGGAACTAAAAAAGATTGTCTTTCCAATTATTTTTGTGTGTTGTATCGCTCATATGATGAATGAGTTTGATCATACTACCACAACACTGTGTGTTGAGACATAACTAAAAAAAAAAAGAATATGAGCATTGTCCTGACAAACTCCACCCAGCAGAAGAGCTGATCACAGCTCAGCTCATGAAATGCATGGCTTTCATGAGACCCACCCTGCAGCAATCTTTTTCAAGCCGAGCCCAGTTATGCAGATCCAGAGACTCACATACATGGGGCAGAGCTGCTACCGGCTCTTCCTGTGCCCAGCTGATCTGAGGCGCCCGTGAGGGATGGCGGGTTCTAGCCCTGGCCCGCCACCCCAGCAGAGCCTTGCAAGAAGCCAGAGGACCCCCCCACACCACGAGGGTGGCCATTTTCCACATCTGGAATCCCCTCTCGTCAGAACTTCACACAGCAGAAGATCTGATCACAGCCCAGCTCGGGCAGCTGCAAGGTTCATCAATAAATGGTGGAGATCAGAGGTGACTACAAGAGTATGCCACCCGCACAGCAGAGCCTGGCAAGCTACCCATGTTGTATTTGATATGCCAGATACCAGTAACAATTATAGACCTCATTCCCATGACCTGATGGAATGGTTTGAGGCTCTTTATGTTCCTGGAGCAAGCAGATGCCCTTGGGCTCTACCAGCATGAGACAGGACATATGGAGATGTTACTGGTGCCCTCTTGAGCAAATTGATGATGAACGGGAAGACAAGTGTAATACAAGTGTGAGCTTTGTATGTGGAAGCCCTGGGTTCCATCCCTAGCACCACATGATCTCCTGAACACTGCTAGGTGTGGACCCCACACCAACAACCTTCCCCCCACACCCCCCAAAAAACAAAACCAATAAAGAAAGAAAACATGAAATACTAAAGTGTCATTTAGCGTCAAATGAAATTTGTTAGTATAAATAGAGCTAATACACCAACAGTTGCTATTTCCATTTCTGTCTAAACAGAAGAGAACTTAGAGTAAAAAGTCAGAAAAATGAATTAAGAGCAAACGTTTTAAATGTCTCTGGAAAACTGAGGTTGGTGCTGCTCTGGGTGAATGTCCTCTCTAGGACCAAAGATGGGAAGGGGTAACTGTTGGAAACAGCTCTCTTTAGTGAGTTCTGTAGTGGATGTTAATCTTTATTCTGTAGATTTGTGTTTCCAGATGCTTCCATGGTCAATGATGCTACTATAGTCTCAGGGTAGATGGTTAAGGGACAAGTATTTGGTATTATTAGCTGCATCTTTTCATCACCCTCACCCCATTTTTAAATTTTTGGCAGTGGGGGTGGTGTTGCCTTCCAAAGAGTGCTCCACGCGGCCGGCCTGTGCCAGCCCGGGTTCGAATCCTGGCATCCCATATGGTCCCCTGAGCATCGCCAGGAGTAATTCCTGAGTGCAGAGCCAGGAGTAACCCCTAATCGCCGGGTGTGACCCAAAAAGCAAAAATAAAAACAAAGAGTGCTCGAGGGGCTCAGGGGTCACACCCAGTGAGGGCTCAGGGGTCACACCCAGTGAGGGCTCAGGGGTCACACCCAGTGAGGGCTCAGGGGTCACACCCAGTGAGGGCTCAGGGATCACACCCAGTGAGGGCTCAGGGGTCACACCCAGTGAGGGCTCAGGGGTCACACCCAGTGAGGGCTCAGGAGTCACACCCAGTGAGGGCTCAGGGGTCACACCCAGTGAGGGCTCAGGGGTCACACCCAGTGAGGGTTCAGGGGTCACACCCAGTGAGGGCTCAGGGGTCACACCCGCTGACACCAGGCCTGATGGTTCAATGCTAGGACCAGAAAATGAGGTTCTACTTGGGCCTTGTGGTGCTAGGGACCACTAGGGCTATACCTGGCAGTGCTCAGGGAACTTTGAGATGGTGGGAATGGAAGCCAAGGCTCCTCCACGCAAAGCATGTGCTCCAGCCTTTGGAACCATCTCCCCAGCCCCGTTCATGTTCTTAACTTTGGATCAGTGTGTGGTTTAGAAGATACAGTGTTGGAATTGAAAAGCAAAAACAATGTTCTAGGGAAAATAGACCCAAACATTAAGAAAGCCTGCAATTCCAGAAGTAAGCATGGAAAATCAAGAACTATCGTCAGCAACAATATTATAAAACATAGTGCCTAAAAGAGAGTACTAAGAAGGAAAACAAAAAGGAAATAGCTCTTCTAGAGAGGCAGGCAGCAGGGTAGAAGTGGAGTATTTGGGATGAGTGGACACCTGGGAAGGGATTGGTGTGGAAACATTGTACATCACTGAAACTTCTCCACTAATGTTTGCAACTCTGTAATTCACGTTGATCCCATTTAAAAATTTTTATAAAGAACTATCATCACCAGAGAAAGAGCTTTGCTTTGTGTTCAGGCATTTTTATTCCATGTGTCTTGAAAATGCCCTGAAATCCTCTGGAAGAGGTTTTGAATTCAGAAACTGGAGCTTCCTGGAGGAGACCAGTAATTTGTCTGGCACTTTGCATAGTGAGGGAGAACAGTTAAAAAAAAAAAAACCGGGATGGGCCTGATTATAAGAGAAAAGAAAGCAAAGCAAGAACAGATTCTGGGAGAGGACATCCAAGGCCCTGCCCTGAGGTGTACCAGTCAAGCACTTAAACCTCTTTAACATCAAAACCCTGCTTAACACATAGTAAGGGCCAGCTGGATAAGATTTTCAATGCTCTTAATCTTTCTCAGGTGCTGGGCCTGTAAGGACCCAACTGCATGAGCCATTTGTCATGGGATAAATTGTACAACTCCAAAGGGTCCCTTGGGATTCTGGTTGCCCTGTGAGTGATGAGGAACTCTATTATTTTAATCTGGTCCAGCAGAAGTCCTGCAATATGGGGACAAGGGGGACACAAGAAAGTGCCAGTCTTGAAGCTAGGATCTTTGTGAGCACTTTTACTAACTAGCTGCAAAACCACAACTCCTTCATTCCTGGGTCCCTCATTCCTGGGGATTTTATTGCAAAAGGAGGAACTGCCTGGGTAAAGTCGGAGTGATAGTTTGGTAGCACTCCGCCAACTCAGGTGAAGGCAAACACCCTTTGTGTCATATATGGTCCCAGGGAAGAAGGGGGAAAGAGCAACTAACTGGCAGGAAGCTCGAATTCCTAAGGAAGATCAGCAGAGACAGCAGAGAGAAGCCCCAAAGCGGGAGTTGGAGCTCAAGAGGGGATTTGTTTTCTAATGACTTTCTACCCAACCTGCCTCTAGGGGTTGTGGAGAAGGAACCTCACTGAAAGTTTATTTTTCTTTTTGCTGAGATCTGTGTGACTGAAATTCAGCCTTGTTTTTTTTTTTTTAATTCTCCTGCTGTTTTTCTGTTTGCTCAAAACTGAGCCTTTAAGAGATATTTCTTAAAACTCAGAGGAAAACAAAAAACAAGAAAGTCAAACAAAACATAAACAAACGTCAGGGTAAAGTTACGTGTTTGGACATTTTTCTTCAAAATTCTTCTCTTTTTGAGGGGTACATACTTGAAGAACTTAAAAGCATATGTTATTAATCTCTCGATTGGCATATCATTAATGTTTGTGACTCTAACTTATTAAATATAAATGAAATCCTTATTGGAGACATGGAATATATATTTTATACCGTGCTATGGGGAGAGTTAAATACCCAAAAGGATGAAGACAATTAATTTCTATGCGTGGATTTTAGGGTGATAGTCTCTTCCGGAAGCCGTTGTCCTGGAGCAGGCAGTGATCAGTGTCTAGTTGTTGGAGCGTTTTTCCACCATGCAGCATCTCATGTTCAGTCAGCTTGTGAGTGTGTCAGGCTGGTTTGATTTGAGAAACTAAATGAACCATAAAATGAGTGTTTGTTCTTCATGGAGTAGAAAGGGAAACTAAAAGATCCAGAGTCTGCGTTGGCCACTGGTCGCTGAGGTAGGAAGCCAGAATTGCACATGGAACTTATGTCCCCACTGGGCAGAGCTGTCACTGCCAGTCCACCCCCTTCGGTGTAGCCTTGGGCACCATGACCATTCACTCTCGCTGGGTCATTTTTCCAATCATAAGGAGGGTTTCTCCTTCCTCAGGGAAAGTTAGAGGATTTGAACAAATGAATATATCTTTTATATTAGAGAGAACTTTTGTAGGAAGGAAGATGGGTAGTGCGGGGTCTGTGCTGAGTGATTTTTTTTCTGAAATGGGGGCTCTGGGTTAGATCGGTTTGGGACCCTCTGATTTGAGAGCGAAGGACACAGAAGAATCCGAGAGATATGGCTTTGCTCTCTCAATACAAAGGTGCTTTTGCTTCTTGAATCTGCCCTCTGTTCATATAGGCAGCAGACACGCTTCAAAGAAATGGGTTGGGGGACAGGGTTGAGGGTTACCAAGACATGTTGGACCCCAAAGAAGTTTCCTACATGGACTCTGCCTTCCTCTAGGCCACACAACACACACATACATGTACACACACACACAAATACGCACGCACACATGCACACACACAAATGCACACATACCTCCTTCTCTCAGGGGAGTGCTTATTCTAATGCACATCATCAAAGTTTATCCCACATCATCCCGTCTTGGTGAAATTCATTTGAATTCTATGCAAGTTGCTATACCAACGATCACAGATGTTTTCTGAAGGAGGAAATCCTAGTTCACCCAGAAGTACCTAAAAAGTTTTAACTTGGGACAGGAGCGATACAGTACAGCTGGTAGGGTGCTTGCTTTGCACACAGCCAACCCTGGATCTAGCCTCAGAACCACATATGCTCCCATGCATACCACCAGGACTGATCCCTGAGCATAGAGGCAGGAGTAAGTCCAGAGCACCACCAGGTGTGGCCCCCAAACCCCAAAATAATAAATAACTCTGAATGAGTGGATGAGTCAATGAGTGAGTGGATGAGTGAATGAAACTGGGAACACTGGCTTTCCCAGATGCTTCCCACTCTCTGGGAGCTTCCACCACAATGGTGGAGCTGATGACCTGCCCACTCTCTGGAGAGAGACATCAAAGGACAGACAAGCCAGGCCTGGCCCCAGAAACCAGCTTCTCTGTTCCAGCTGCCCCAGACAGCAAAGTACCAGCGTGAAGCTGTCTTCTGAGCTGGGAGGTTAAAGTGGCCCTTTCTAGATAGCAGAAGGCGATTAGGTGCTTTGAAAGGGGAAGGGTTTATGCCTTCCTTTTGATCCTGTCTGGCACTCCCCAGGGTTGCCATGTGCCCCACACCTGATAAATACTTTTTTATAAATGGCAAAGAAGAGAATTTGGAGCCATAAATCTATCCTCACCACCCCTTGCGTTTTTATGGATCTAAAGGATAATTAAAACCATACCCTGGCTTTGCAAATGAAGCCTCATCTTCCAGCTGAGCTGGGCCCCACTTCCAATGAACTTGAGGGCAGGGGGTAGTACAAAGGGCTCAGTCTTTGGGGGTGCTCTCCAGGCTGCAGGGAGCACTGCCTGGCCTTGTATGTCTGGTGTGTGTTGGGGGAAGGGTGTTGCATGCCATCCAGAGCAGCTGTGATGAGCAGGCACCAGAGCCCAGCCCCCAAACGCTTTGAACTTGCAAGGGACTAATGAGGGCTGGTTCAAGCTTTAGTTGTTGGAGACAGGAGAGAGAAGCTTTTCTCCTTGAGTTGAAGACTGTTCCCCTAATGCACTTTGGGTTCTTTATGGTTACTGGGAGATGGAAAAAAAATCAGCATTTTCACAAAGACAAGACAAAAAATTAGGCAGATTCAAAAGGAAAAATAAGAGACAAGTGTGTGAGAGAGATAGAGAGAGATAAAGAGATAGAGAGAGAGATAGAGAGAGATAGAGAGATAGAGAGATAGAGAGATAGAGAGATAGATAGACAGATAGAAGACAGACAGACAGACAGACAGATAGATAGAGAGAGAGGAAACATGTCTACGTGAGGGCAGTAGAGGAAGGCTGCAGGGGTGGGCAGGGGAGGCAGATATGAGAGCACTGGGGACATTGTTGGTGGGAAATGGGCACTGTTGAAGGGGTGTTAGAGCATTGTTTGACTGAAACTCAATCTGAACAACTTTGTAACTGTTTTCTCACATTGATTCAGTAAAAAATAAAATAGGAAATTACCTAGTTAATCACTGTAATAGCTATGGCATATCACAGACCTGTTTAAAACACAGCTGGGGGTAGGGCCTACTTATTGCAAGCACATCTACCTGATGGCAGAAAGTGAAAACAAGCCCAACCATACAATGCACCTGCTGTGGTCAAATGATACAGTCAAACTCCATTAAAAACAAATAAATAAATAGAATTTGTTCTTGAAAGTCCTCAGCCCCATCTCTCCTACTCTTCAACCCTTTCCAACCCCTTTTAGGAGTTTCCTGGGAGATAGTGTCAGAGCTCTGGATAATCTAGACTCAGTTGCTGCTTAAGAATTTCACACAATCTCTTTTGAACCCTGCCTGAAATAAATTAGCATCTTGCTTATACCACCTCACCCCTCTCCTCCCCTGCACCGTTATAAATCAAAATCATTATAATAACCTCTGTAAATCAAAATCATTGTATCCTTTATTGACTTTCTATAATTATTGTCCTTTCATTTCTGGTTCTCTCAAAAATCCTTTGCCTACCTGGCCTCTGCCTTTCAGATAAGAAGAGTATCAGCATCTCAGGGCCAGGAGGTAACTCAAAGCAGTAAGGGCATATGCTTTGCCTATGGGAGCCTGAAATTTGTTCCCTTCTCCCCCAGTACTGCATGGTCCCCCAGACTATCCAGGAATTGCAGCCAAACACGACTTGAAGAGTTTTTCCCAAGCACCACCTGATAGGACTCAAACAAACAAAAATATCAGCATCCATTGTTGCCTTTACTTCGTTGCTCACCTACTCCTTCTAGTTCCCTTTTCTCTTTTATGTTATCAAAATGGGTGAGTTGTTTCTTATTCTGTAATCAACTCTCATGGATGGGTTGATTCTATTTGTGGGGTAGGGAGTTCCCAAGCAGTGCTGAGGGGACCCAGGGGCTGCCCAGACACGAGGGCCAGATGAGACTATATATACGATGCTGCTTGAGCCGGGCAGAGCAGGGAACGATGGGGGCCACCCTCAGTGGTGGTTGGGGGCATGTGGTATCAGGGACCATGCCAGGCAAAATGTTTGTGTCTGACCACTGTGTCATCTTCCCAACCCTATGGGTCACTTAGAGAAGTCGAAAGTCACCCTCCAGTGTTCATTACTCTCGGCTTGGCAGTTTCTAACACAGTGGGATGAGGTGGTGTGTTTGTGGTTGGAGTTCTTCCTCTGGTCACACCCAGCAATGCTCAGGGGTTACTCCCTAGCTCTGCACTCAGGAATTACTCCTGGCGGTGCTCAGGAACCATATGATGCCGGTCAACAAACCTAGGTCAGCTGTGTTAGAGGCAAACTCCCTTCCCACTGTGCTATGACTGCGGCCCCCAAATGCTGTTTCTAAGTGTTGTTACCTTCATCCTAATTTTTATAAAATCACCAAACACAGCATTCTATTTGGACATAGATGCCTCCTGTCTAGCTCTCACCACCCTTCAGATTTCACCTAGATTTTCATCTGTGGATTTCTCTTTTCTCTTCCCAGAACTAAGTTTAGCCTCAGTTGAAATAGTTTAGATCTATTTTGCATACATTAAATGCTATGCCCCAGGCTTAGCATTTTGGAAGATATATTCAAACTATTCTGTAATGTTGATGTCCTTAACCCCTGGGAACATGGACACACAGAGTTCAACAGAGAGAAGTAAGAGCAGCCTGGCGTGATCTCAGGTTGTTCTGGTGCTCCAGCCTCAGTCTTGTTTCCCATGATTCTCTTTCCTTTCTGCACAAGGATTCCAGCAGCTCCACAAATACATATTTCCTTGAGCACCTGTTGTCTCCACTGGCGGTAGCTCCACTCCATAAACAAGTCCATGCCAGGCCCCGGGTCCCACCTCTAGTATAAGTGAAAGGTCTGCTTGGAAGCAGTCCAGGTCAGGTCATGATCTCATAAGACCCATTTATAAGGGGGTAGGAAATTAAGGTCTCTCCCAGCAGTGCTTGGGGGCTTACTCAGGCTCTTCCTCAGGGATCATTCCTGATCAGAGCACCAGAGATGAGCAGAACAGTGTCCAGAGGACCAAATAGGGTTCCAGGGATCAAAGTAAGGTCAGCCACATGCAAGGCCTTAATTCAGTACTACTGCTGCACCCCTGTGGGCTCTCTCTCTCTCTCACTACAGTACACAGGTGCAGACACAACTGCAGACGCACTGCCTGTATGTGTCACTAGCTCGGCTGTGCGGACCAAGCCAGCAGACGCCCAGGCACATACAGGCAGCAGATGCTCAGACACATACAGACAGCAAACATCTAAACATATGCAGGTAGCGGACACACAGAAACACACAGGCAGCATATGCCCACATACAGGCAGTGCGTCCACGTACAGGCAGCGCATCCACACACTGGCAGCTCATCCACACATACAGGCAGTGCATGTAGACAGTGCATGTAGGCATGTAGGACACGTAGGCAGTGTGTCCACACACCATGCATACAGGCAGTGCATCCTTGCATACAGGCAGCTTGTCCATCACTCAAAAAAACAGATTCCTGTGTTTGTATTCCAGCCTCCCTGAGAAGGCCGACATATTCACAGGCTGGCCCACTTGCTAGTGTGGCAGCCACAGGGAAGTGGTTTTTCTGGCCCAGCCACATTTCTGTGCACCAGGCTCCTAATCCCTCCTCCCCATCTTCCTCACTTCTGTTTTTGTTTGGGCTGGGCTGTAGGTCAGGGATAGGGGCGTCCAGCTCTGAGTTGTTTGGCTCTGCTCCAGGGAGAGTCCCTTGGTAACCCTTTCTACTTCCCTGCGCTCACCTTCCTATCTGCATCCCTTGGTTTTGAACTATGTGATATCAGTCCCTATCCCTGCCACAAAACTCAGAAAATGAGGCGTGATCATTGATCAGCAGACTGTGCCTTGTGGACACAGTGGTGGCATCACAGCTCTGAAGAGAAACACCTCACAGCCAGTCCCAATACCTGGTTCTCCCACGGGCCACATGTCTCGAGATGAAGGCTCGTGCTCGGCTCCATGTGGACCAACATGCAGCCCTGCTTGCACGCTGGTGCCTCCACTCTGCCCCAGATGATTGAGGGTGGGGAAGGAGGTGAGCACGCTGTCTGGAACACAGGCGACCGGAACACAAGACTGCTGTCCAGAGGCGCGCTGAATTCTCCCTGCTCTCAGGACTAATGCTTCTAGCAGACCCGATTCCTGTCTCATCTTACATGTTGACATTCCAGAACCTCCAGGTCATGGTGAGCTCATGGGTGAGGCAAACAGACCCTCGCTGTACAGTGGGAAAGGGCCGGGAGCAGCAGGGATACAGAGCAGATGCCCAGACCCTCAGAGCAGGGTCTAGGAAGCCCAGTCCGTGAGCACCGAGAAACGCTGGGGATCGGGAGGATTGAAGAGGCCTCCAATCGGACCTGGCAAGGGACCAAGGTGAAAGGGCACAATCTTGGGCCACACCATGGATCCCCAAGGCCCAGCCGGAAGTGAAACCAGATGAGAAACAAGCTGTCAGTGTCCCCAGGGGTCTGCGCTGAATGAGCCCACCCCCACTGACACAGCTTTGCTGGACCTGGCTTGGCAGTTAGAGCCTGGTGTCCTAGGCCTGAAGGACAACCCACAGCACACCCTACACTTTGTCCTTTTAGGTCCCAGGAGATGAGAGCCACCCTCTTGTCGTGACCTATTGTCTCTCATCCACGCTGTCCTCTGATCTGCACTGCAGAGAGCAGATCTCTGGGACCCAAAAAGGACAGTAGCGTCGGGATTGGTCTTCTGGGTACTTGTTCCTCAGCCCCAATGTCAGTTCACAGTTGCAGTCTCGGCCTAGCGGTGCTTGTAGCGAGACTGGAAGAGGCCTGACAGCACAGTAGGAAGAGGCTGTCCTTGACATCTGCATGTGTCCATTGCCACAAGTCACTCTGGACTGCCACGAAGAGCCGGCTTCTCCACAAGGAAAGAAGGTGTCCATGAGCTGTCCATACCTGCCCTCTCGACACTGCCCCCTTCCATACCAGAGGGCATGCAGGACTGGGTGCTTTCTCCAGATCCCGACAATGCCCACCCCCGGCCCCTAGGCCAACTCACTGGCTCAGATCCACAGGGTCCCCTTCCCCTCAGCTGGGATTTCCAGGGACAGAACCTTCAAATCTCACTTCTCACAACCATTTGCCATTTATTCCTGCTTTTCTTTAGAATTTCAAACATGTGTTTCAAATCCACAATTTCAGGCACTGGCCTTGATAGTCTGTGATTATTCCCATGGTGCAGAGGACGAAACCAAAGATCAGGAAAGTTAAGTAACTTTACCCAGCAGTCATCCAACGAGCAAGTGACAAAGTCCTGACTGAGATCCACACTGGGGACTCCTCCTAGGCCAAGGCAGGGGAAGTTCTTTCCTGCCAACGCCCAGTTGGGTTTTCAAAATGTCATTTGCCAGCTGTGCAATACAGGCAGGCAGGCTGTGGGCAGCCCACGAGAAGCACCATGTCTGTTCCATATGTGCCACATGGGGTCACAGGTCATTTGGGCCTACAGACGGGTTGTCCCTCACTTCTGGCATAGCTCTCCGCCACCCTGTGCTCACGCCAGCCATGGACCATGCTCTCTCCTCTCTCCCTGGGGATAGGCTCCTTCCAACGACTTTCCATCTAGAACCCTGCCACCACATGTCTCTCAGGGGCTGACCCACAGTAGGTGCTTAATGAACATTTGGGGTGGTACTTGTCACAACAGAGTATCTCCTCTCTTCCCAATAGAAGGCAGAGACATAAACCCATCTGGGAGAGACTCACTTCCCCTTGTGCTCATCAGATACAGGGGTCTGGATAGCAGCACTCTCCCCACCTGCTAATATATGGGGGTCTCAGAAGGTCAGTGCATAGCGCACAGTTTTCCATGAGAACTGGGTGTATCTGGCTCCCCTGACTGGTCCATTTTTTCACTTAGCATCTTGACCTTAGCAGCCTACAAGCAAACTTTGAATTCCTGTCTCCTCCAACTTTGGTACCAGAACCTGCAAGTATGGGCCCAGCCCAACCATGCCCGATCCCTTCCTCCAGGCCTGTCTCTTGCAGCATGGACTGAGTCTCCTCACAGACCTCACACAGAGTGCCCCTCAGCCCTTCAGCCTTGAGATGTGCGTGCCATCATTCTTGTTATTGAAGGGAAACAAGTACCCAGACTGCTTGTCCTGGGGCGAAGTGAAGTACTGCTCTGGGTAGATTTGTGTTATCTGAACTGTTCTGGTGACTGAGATAATCAGTCTAAAGAGGGAGGGGATTTCAGGGGCCACAGCCTGAGCCTGCAATCTGGTTTTCCAATGTTTTTCACCCTCGATAAAAAAAGAGATGGAAAAAAAACATAATGCTGTGTATCATTGCCAATGAGTTTCCATTTGATTCGAGGGGGGAAAAGACAAAGGAAAAAGACATAGAAAAATATATGAACTCAGCAGAGGGATAAAAAAGTCGGCCAACTCTTCCATACCCTAAAAGCACTTTATAGGGAAAGAAAGAAAGACAGAAAGAAAGACAGAAAGAAAGACAGAAAGACAGAAAGACAGAAAGACAGAAAGACAGAAAGACAGAAAGACAGAAAGACAGAAAGACAGAAAGACAGAAAGACAGAAAGAAAGAAAAGAAAGAAAGAAAGAAAGAAAGAAAGAAAGAAAGAAAGAAAGAAAGAAAGAAAGAAAGAAAAGAAAGAAAGAAAGAAAGAAAGAAAGAAAGAAAGAAAGAAAGAAAGAAAGAAAGAAAGAAAGAAAGAAAGAAAGAAAGAAAGAAAGAAAGAAAGAAAGAAAGAAAGAAAAAGGAAGGAAGGATAGGGAGAGGTTGAGAGGAAAGGAAGGAAGGAGAAAGGAAGGAATTAAGGAATAAAGAAGGGGAGGAAGAGGAAAGAAGGAATAGAGGGAGGAGGGAAGGAAGGAAGAAGGAAGAGAGGGAAAACAGAAGGAATAAAAAGGGGAAAGAAGGGAATCATTCCTCTTCCTGACATATGCCTGAGTTGCAACAGCACTTTCTGATAAAGAGCTGGGGGTAAATCCTGCTGCAGCTGGAGTCTCAGCACAGGCAGGGAGCTCAGGGTGCAGAGTTGCCTCTGCGTCACTGCCCTCTCTGCGTCTCTGCCCTCTCTGCATCTCTGCCCTCTCTGCGACTCTGCCCTCTCTGTATCTCTGCCCTCTCTGCGTCTCTGCCCTCTCTGTGTCGCTGCCCTCTCTGCATCTCTGCCCTCTCTGTGACTCTGCCCGCGTCTCTGCCTTCTCTGCGACTCTTCCCCCTCTACGACTCTGCCCTCTCTGTGACTCTGCCCTCTCTGTATCTCTGCCCTCTCTGTGACTCTGCCCCGCGTCTCTGCCTTCTCTGTGACTGTTCCCCCTCTACGACTCTGCCCTCTCTGTATCTCTGCCCTCTCTGGCGTCTCTGCCCTCTCTGCATATTTGCACCCTCTGTGCCTCTGCCCTCTCTGTGCCTTTGCCCTCTCTGTGCCTCTGCCCTCTCTGTGTCTCTGTGCCATCTGCGTTTCTGCCGTCTCTGACCTCTCTACGTCTCCACCCCCTCTGCTGTAGGGCTCACTTATCTCACACGATGGTCCCCAGAGGGGAGCAGGACAAGCACAGGACTGGCACCTGGGAGGGAGCATGAGTGCATCCATTAGAAACCCAGCAAGAATCTGAGTCCTCTGCTCCGCGCATTCCCGACAAAGTTTGTCCATGGAAAAGGCTCTGTAGCGTACCAGAGGACCAACCGCTTCCTACAGCAAAATGGTTGTCCTGTGGTGCTCTGTGGTTTTTAGGACCGTTATAAGACTCATCCAGCAAGGCCTAACCAGACTACAAGTTGCTTCTGATGAGATGACCCTAATCTAATTTTTTAGAATTTTTCAGAAGTTATTCCCATTTCAGGGAGAAGTGAGCAAAGGGAATAATTGTGGAGCTTTGCCTCATGGTTTGGTATCTACATACTAACAAAATACTTCAGATCAGCTCATCATTTGCAAGGAGAAAATCAGCAACACTGTTTATGCGGCGGAACAATCGTATTTTGCTGCACACTTTCAGTTTCCTGTCAGCCTGGGACCAAGCAAGGTGTACTCGCTTCTCACATCCCCTTCAAGCTGATCTGCAGAACAAATCCCTGGATTTTATTCTGTGGATTTCTGCATGGCCATTCATGTATGCATCTGGCCCACTGATTCCTCTGGTGTGGTGGGTTTACAGAGAGGGGTCAGGATATCAGCAAACACATTCTTCCCTGCTTTACCTTTGAGCCATTAGTTGACTTTCACAGGGGATCCTAGCCCAGGAGACTCTTGGCTTTTGCTCTCTGACCTTGGTGAGGCACAATGTGAGGGAAGTGGGGGCGGGGGGGGGTGGTAAGAGGGGTCGCTGACAAACCTGAGAAGGTGTTATAAAAGGCAGGTGTTATAAATTTTGAGAAGCAAATTCTTCTAACTCCCTGGGAGCGGGGCACTAGTCATATATTTCTAACAAAGGTTAACTTTCAGAACCATGTATATGGCTAAGATTATTTCTTCCTAAGAATATGGTGCATGTCTACATTAAGTAATAGACTAAAGGAGAGGAGACTCAGTGGGGCTCTGAGCAGGCAGCTGGAGGGATGAGTCAGATGACTATAAGGGAGAAAGGTGACCACAGTTCAAAGAAAGAGTTGCTCTGAATATAGACGGATGCCAGGGTTGTTAGCATTGAGCGGAATACTGTGCAATCGTTAGTTAAAAGGGAAAACTAAAGTGGGTTTAGGTGAAACCTAAGGACTCCTATCTTTGGCCAAACCCCACCCATGAGCCCCCCCAGCTCATGGGGAAACTGCTTGTATGGATGACGTTCTTGTTCTCTCCTCCAGTCCTTGATGATATTTAACTCCCCCAAATATGCATGGCCACACACATACTTGTGTGTGCACACACGCTGCATGTGTGTGCGCACCAGACACACACAGACACACCCCCTACACACATTGCCTTGTTCTATCAACCACCCTCCATTGAAAGTTCTGAAACTCATAAGAGCCAAGTATTATTAAGTCACAAGCTGAAGTAGTCGGCTTCATCCCTCTGTGACCTTCACCGTCTCGAGCAGTTTTAGGAAAAGCATATGCTCAATAAATATTTGGTGAGTTGGAAGTGAGTGAATGAGATCAGCTGGCGGGATGAGACATTGTGTACACTGAGCATTCCCTGGGGTTTCATTCCCAAATGCTCGGAAGGCTGGTGTGGGAAACAAAGCCCACAGAAGCCTTTGTCTTAGTTGGAAAAGCAACAGAGGGAAAGGAACCAATTTGGGGTATTGTTAAGGTGCTTCACTTGCGTTCAATTCATTTGATCTACTGCATGTTTCCCATGTCAAAGTCCAGAAAACAGAAGCGTGGGAAGATCTTTACCTTCCATGGGCCCTACAGCAACTGGTATGCCCTGGACTCTGGGTTCACAGTCACAGCCCAGGAACCTGGAGGCTTCAGGCTTTGCTTTCCTGCTTCCTAAGGATCTCAGCAGCCTTCCCTTCTTGAGTAGGAAAAATTCCTAAAGTTCTCCCCCTTTGAAGTGAAAAGTTTTATCTTCATTCACAAAAAGTAAAAAAAAAGAGGGAGTAAAAAGAAAGAGAAAACTTCCTCTGACCAATGGAAAAAATAATTCAGTGCTTGGCTTGTTGGCGAAGGGCCTGATCATGTGGGACAGGCTGTGAAAGAGAGGGAGACAGATTCTCATGGAAAGCAAACCCTCCACCCACTCATATTTGTGTTTCTCTGAGGTTAGCCCAGGCTCCCCCCCCCCCACAACCCAGTCTAGCCTCTGCTCACTGTTCCCACCAGCAGTGTGCAGATAGCAGAGAGGGCTGTGGCCTCAGAACCTTATCACTCCTATTAAAAGATAAAGCCTATAATTCACCCCACATCCATCTAAGCGTACCTACTCCATTCAGTGCTCACAAGAAAAGCTGACAAAACGTTTCTGTGTGCGGCTCCCTGTTAGACCCTGGCAGCATCTGTCCGGTGGCTCCAAGTGCAGCTTTGGGAAAGGTAATTAACAACAGGGAAGGCGGCTGTGCTTTGATATTGACCAGATCCTTCTCTTGAGGAAATATATGGTAATAAAATGGATGAAATAGGGGCCAAAAAATAAAAGAAATCAGCATCCTTTCTCAACAGTCACCAGAACACCAAGCCTTTGTGAAAAGCCACATTCTTCCGTTGATTCTAGCTCATTCACCGGGTCTGGAGTCATTCATTCATTTATTCACACCAGGACTGTTTTTTGGAGTGCACTTCATAAAACTGTACCATGCTGTCTCTGAACTATAAGCCTGAGTGAAACAAGAGCCAGTCTTCTCTGAAGGAGAGGGGAGACACAGAGATCTACACGAATCTTTATTTTTAAAATGGATCTTCAAATCTATCTCCAGGTTTGATTCACACTACAGTGTCCCTGGACTCCGAGCCCAATGAGCTCTGAAGTTTCTACACATGCCACCATCTCACTGACTTGAAGCCTCAGAAATGTCCCTTCTCTTGACTTTGAGATGTGTTTGCTATCTCTACCTTTTCCATTAGTTGGCCAGTCTGCTCTCTTTTCCCCTGTCAACTCTTACTCATTCATCAAGACTCATCTCAGATGTCAATTTATTCAAATGACATCAATGATACTTCTTCCCCATAGGAGACTGCTCACCTCTTATATACTCCCAAAGCATCCCTAAACTTTCACCAGCAAATCCTTCCTATAATTATGTGGTGATTATCTATAATTTTTCCATTTCCTCCTTACTATTTAAAAGAAAGCTCAAGGAGAAATAGAGCCACATTAACATTGTTTTGGAGCATAAACATTACACTGAGCAATTGTTCAAAAAGCGAATAAATAAGGAAGGAAGGCTTGTGTAGAAGATAGATATAGCCCAATGGAGAATGGTCAGCTTTGGAGTAATGAACAGAGAGACCCAGAGGGAGACTGCACTGGCCAGATCTTAAGAATCAACATGAAATACTCAGTCTGACAAGGTTTCAAAAGAAACTATAGGAAAAAGTTCGCCATGCACAGATCTACAAAGAGAAAAATACTGACATGCACTTCCTTATAGATGAGGAAATGTAAGTATCTGAATAACGGGGAGATTTTCACGGGGAAGGTGGTAGGAAATGAGGCTAAAGAAATAGGAGCGGAGCAAACTGAGGAAGGTTTTGCATAGGAATATTAATAATTTTTGTACTGTACCCCAGGGACAAGTGAAAAACAAAGTATACCTTACTCATAGAAGATGAGGGTCACACTGGGGCTGGAACAAGAGTATGAGTGGGGAGGGGCACTTTCCTGGCATGGGTCCAATCCAGGTTTAGTCCCTGGCATCCCATATGATCTCCTGAACACCACCAGGAGTAATTCCTGAGTTCAGAGCCAGAACCAATTCCTGAGCATCACTGAGTGTGGCCCAAAAACAAAAAAAGGAGAAGGAGGAGAGGAGAATGAGGAGGAGGAGGAGGAAGTGGAGGAGAAAGAGGAAGGAGGAGGAGGAGCAAGAGGTCAAAGTCATTGGAACAATGTCCAGAACATAGCGTGAAAAGTAAATCAAATATTAGAGAAACAGCTCGGAGGCTGGAGACATGATGCAGGAGATAAGGCATATGCAGTTTGATCCCTGGCACCCTATGGAGCCAAAGCACCTTTGGGTATAGCCCACCAGGTCCCAGCAATGCATGAAGCCTAGGAATCCCCAGCACTACAGGCCCCAGCAGCATACATCCTCCAACACTTGCAGTGAACCACTGGCCCAGTTGGTTGAGTATTGCTAGAAGGGTCCCCCCAGGCTCCAGTCAGGAGACCCACAAACAAAGGATATCTCTGTAGAAGATATATTTTGATTTTTCTCTTTTTCCCTTGTTTGGCAATTAGGGTAGGGGGAGGGTTCTCCCAAGTAGTGTTCTGGGAGCCTGGGCCACTAATGGCAATCCTTGGCCAAGTTGGTCAGCCAGTTCAATGTGTGGACCTGGCACCATGTTATCAGCAAAACTGGGGGAACCACCAGAGTCGATACCTAGCAGTGCTGAAGGATTTTTAGGATGACAAGGAGCTGAGAGTTGAAATGAGAGCCTCATCTAAGCAAGGTAAATTCTCCAGTAACTTGGTTCTCCCTGGACCCTTGACTAATTTGTTGTTAACCAATTCCACTCTCTGATCAAGAACCAGAAGACAGAATTTATTTTAAAATATATGGGGCAGGAGCGATGGTCCAGCAGGTAGGGCGTTTGCCTTGCGCGGCCAACCTGTGCCAACCTGGGTTCGATCCCGGCATCCCATATGGTCCCCGAGCACCGCCAGTAGTGGTTCCTGAGTGCAGAGCCAGGAGAAACCCCTGAGCATTGCTGGGTATGACCCAAAAAAGCAAAAAAAAAACCCATAGAGAACCCTGTTGGGGTGACTCCACCGTAAATCAGATCAGTAGACTTGTAGGGTTCATGCTTCAAAAGAAATAAGCAAAAAGTAATTTCAGTGCACACACAAATTCAGAACCATGACAGCTAGCGAAAGCCATGGGGACACAAGCCACAGAGAGCTCTCGACACCCATTGGCCTCTCATCAGTCCTCACTGAGGGCAAATTCTTCAAAATGATGTGCTGCAAGTCTTGCCTAAAGACACATTTCTCTCTTGCCTGCTGTTGTTCTCAGACAAAGCTTTAACATGACCCGTGTGACATGGGAAGAGGCTGAGTGAGACCCACTCCAGGGTCAGAGCACACAGATTTCATCTGGGGAACTGTGAGATGAATGCATGCTCCAGAGATATAAGACTCTCCTGCTCATGTGGGTAAAGAGCCACTAGACAAACAAAACCCTCAGGCAAGTGCAGAGGTGTTGGGTCAGGCTCAGGCGGCTAATGTGCTGCTCATTGATGGACATAAGCCAGCTGGCAGGCAAAGCTCGGCCTAAGGGATAGATCCTGAACTCGGTTAGCTGCCACGGGATACTGCTCACCTCTTACATATGTCAAGGACCCAGCCATTTCAGCTCCCCTCCATAGGGTGAAGCTTTCACTCAATTGTCACCCGTTGTATTCTAGCTTGATGAATGTCTGATGCACTAGCAGTAATTCTTTTTTTTCTTTTTGGGTCACACCTGGCAATGCTCAGGGGTTACTCCTGGCTCTGCACACAGGGAATTATTCCTGGCGGTGCTCAGGGGACCTCATGGGATGCTGGGGGATCGAACCCAGGCCGGCAGAGGCCGGCCGCATGCAAGCAAACGCCCTACAGCTGGGCTATCTCTCCGGCCCCTCTAATTCTTAACTTCCATGAGGAGTTAAGTATTCTTAAGAGTTAATTATTCTTAAGAGTTAAGAATACTTAACTCCTAATTCTTAATTCCTATAAGGACAAATGTAGTTTTTTCAGTCCTTATATATGAGAATCACTGGTCTTTGTGGCCCACACAAGCCACCCCAGATAGAAGACACAGCCTATTAGCTTCTGAGGAGAATGAAGTTAAGGATAGTTACTCCAAATAGCCAATTTCTTAAAATGCGCAATGGTTTAAACTCTGGCCCAGAGTTTCTCAATGGGACCGTATGGTCTGCTATTGGCTTCCAATATTCCAAGGAAACAACTTGCAAAAGTGCCTAAATGAGAGCAACAAAAAAGGGGACACCTAGTAGGACATGGGGGGATTACGGGAAGAAAACAAGAGAGGAAGGGGGGCCATGGTGAGGGGAGTGTAAAACACTGCAGTAGCAGATCAAATAATTTCCTTGTTTCATTCCTGTTACCAACCCTGCTACCTGTTACCAAGACAATTCATGGTAACTCACAGTTCCAGAAGGATGAATTGAAACATTGGACCTGGGAATTTTCTGGTAGACAGTTCTACAATGAAATTGACCACATCATATTCAATCGATGGTTTTGCCTGACCGATGTTGCTGTTGTCCCAAAATTCCACACAGGGTCAGACCACCATCTCCTTCATGCAAAAATTCTACTTCACGGAATGGGGAGAAAAGGCTGCGAAGTTTAAGAAGAGAACTCCCAGAATGACCACCAACTAGGAACTCTTTGGCACCATTGTGGCAACATGGGAAGATGCCATCATTGACATCGATGAAGAATACAACCGACTGGTTCAGCACCTCCATGACTGAGTGAAGAAGCCAAGAGAGAGAGAAAGCCATAAAAGGATGCCTGTCTATAAAAACTCTTGAGCTCATTCACCAACATAGCAAGGCGCGAGACTCAGGCAACCAAATGCTAATATCCAAGCTCGCAAAGCAGTGCAGAGAAGCGATAAAGGAAGACCTCAAAGAAAGAAGAGCAGCAATACTGGCCTATGCATCAGAAGCCAGGAAAAGCATTCACAATGCCAGCCTGTCCTTTGCCAACTATAAGACAAAGGACTTATAGTTGCTCCCTCCGATGCCCTGATGAATCTATCACATCTATCACATCTTCCAGAAAGGCAAGGGGAGAAGATTATTCATGACTTCTACTCGGATATCTTTGATAGCCACGTCCACCTGCCCACATACCAAATTCAGCAGGATGGATATGTCATTCCCAACGTTCTCCCTTCTGAAATCCGGCATGCCATTTCATTGGTAAAGAAGTGAACAGCACCAGGCCCAGACAAAATCAGACCTGAACACCTGAAGAATCTGCTGTTGGTACTCATCAATACACTGGCTTGGCTCTTCACACGCTACCAGCTGAAGGCAAGGTGCCCTACCAATGGAAAACCAGCAGGACAGTTATACTGTTCAAGAAGGGAGACATTCACGACATTGGCAACTATCACCCCATCTGCCTGTTGTCCATCATCTACAAGCTATTCACTCAAGTCATCTTGAACAGGATTGGCAGAACATTAGATGAAGGACAACCATGCGAGCAAGCTGTCTTCCGAAAAGGATTCAGCACAATCGACCATATCCACATGGTAACCAAGCTCATTGAAGTTTGTAGGAAGTTCAAAATGCCACTCTGTCTCATGTTCATTGATTTAAAGAAAGCCTTTGATTCTGTTGAGACCAAAGCAGTCATCAAAGCCCTAGCCAAACAGGGCGTTCAAATCCAATACATCAAGATCCTTCATAAGCTGTATTACGGATTCACCACCAGGATCTCACCATTCTACAAGGAAGTGATCACTGATATCAAAAGAGCAGTTCGACAGGGTGATACCATTTCACCAAAACTCTTCAGCGCCACCCTGGATAACATCATGTGACAATTAGAATGGGAAGGAATGGGAGTGAAAATAGATGGTTGGCAACTACACCACCTCCGCTCCGCTGATGACATTGTTCTAATAACACCAAACATTAGCCAAGCGGCACAAATGCTGGCTGACTTTGACCAAGAATGTGAAAGATAGGTCACATTCTATGTAGACCTATGAAAGATAGGTCTAAAGCTGAATCTCAACAAAATAATGTTCATGAAAAATGAACTTGTTCCAGATGCTCCAATAACTCTCAACGGAACAAACATCTCTGAATGCAGCAGTTATGTGTACCTAGGTTGAGAACTCAACATGATGAACAACTTAGCACCTGAGCTGCGCAGGAGGAAGAGAGCAGCATGAAACGTCTTCAAGATCATCGAAGAAATAGCTAAAAGGACAAAGAATTCTGGTTCTGGACACTTCTCTTTGACCCCACCGTTCTCCCTCCATTAACATATGCCTTAGACACCTGGGCCCTATGAAAGCAGCATGAGAATGCTATTTAGGTCTCCCAAAGAGGAAATAAAGAGCTATGTTTGGAATATCATGCCTCACTTAAGTGAGAGAAGGAATTCGGAGTTCCAACCTCCGTCGATGATTGAGAGTCAGGGATGCTGTCTCGTCTGCCAAGGTGTAGAAAATCAGATGGGCTGGACATGTAATGTGATTTGGAGATGACCACTGGACTAGAGCTGTTACCAACTGGATCCCACAGGATATCAAAAGATCACATGGCCACCCATCTACAAGATGATCAGACTTCTTCATCAAGACCCTGAATGAACAGTTTGAGGCTCTTCGTATTCCTGGGGCAAGCAGATGCTATTGGGCTACACTGCATGTGATAGGGTCAAATGGAAATGTTACTGGTGCCCACTTGAGCAAATAAACTAATAACGGGATGTCAAGTGATCAAATGATCAAGTGACCAACCCTGCCCTAGCAGATCCATTAGTTTCTAACTTGCCATTTCTGGTTTGCACAACCTGATTCAAGGTGATGTTTATTGATATGAGTCTAAAGATTTCAAATATACCTCAACCTAACTGCATGTTTTTTATAGGAACTGTTAGGGAAATTCTAATCCAAGACACAATGATTCTTCACACTCACTAGGATAGCTAGAAGAAAAAATACAAAGAACTCCAGACAGTAGCTTGAATAGCTATGCCTGCTGGAATGCCAAGTTCCATCCCTAGAACTTTCTGGTCCCTCAGGCACCACCCAGAGTAGCACCAGATCACGATAGGTCCCTTTCACTGATGATAAAGGTAGAGCTTTGGACATCACTAGCAGTTCCTAAGAATATAGGGATTGTTGTTAAGTGACCTAGGCCTGTAGCTGAAGGAATGAAAATGTGAAGCAGGGGGTTGAAGTGATAGTACAGTGGGCACGGCACTTGTTTTGCACACAGCTGACTGGAGTTCTTTCCTAAGCACCCCATACACTCCTCAGAGAAAACCAGGAGTGGCCTTGATTGCAGAGCCAAAGAACTCCATGAACACCGTCAGCAAGTCCACTCAAAAATTTATCAGATCACATGCACAGTAATGCATGAGTAAGCAAAAAAGAAGCAACCTAGTTTCCACCAACCCAGAAATGGATCCATCACAGGTGGTGTTTCTTCAGAGCGGCAGCATCTGCAGATGTGAGCAGGAAGACACTGTGGACAGGCAGCTACATGGACCAGACTGGAAAAGCGCAGTGCTGAGGGCCAGAGAGCAAGTTCAGGAGGTAAAGCTTTTAGTTTGCATGCGACTGCAGTCGGAAACTCTACTTGAATCCTAAGGGGTTTGTCGTGATCCCACATCAGGAATCTCCAAGAGCATCTGGCTAGCATGCCCCAGGGACAGGTGAGGAGCTCTGGTTGGAGACTTGGCTCCGGTGCTATGAGGAGAGAGTGGCAAAAGAGGAAGGAGAGGGAGGAGCAGAGAGGCAGGTAAGGGAGAGGCAGACAGCTCATCAGGGCAGGCTGCTATAGGTGGGACCATAGTTGGCCTGGATTTGTCCACTATGGTCTTCTTTCTACCTATTGGACCAGCCTATTTATCATAGCCCTGTTACTCTCCAAAGTGTTCTGATTTGAACAGTGACTTATATAGTGCTGAGCCTAACCATACGGAGCATGTCTTCTCACTCAGCATTGTGTCGAAACTCACACACAGAGTTGTGCACAAGGTTTAATCAAGGTTATAAGGCCGTCTAGCTGTTTTCCCAGAAGCATTCTATTGAAGAATAAAGCAAAACCTGCATATCCAGACAAACTTTTCAGCCAAAATTGGGGTAACTATTTACACAAATAGCTGAAACATGGATAATTGCATTAGTCCAATCACAATGGGGGATCCATAAAGGACTAGAAAGTAATGAGGTTTAGAAATTGGGAAAGGAACTGGGGGAAAATGATAAAGAACTAATAAGCAATATAAATGAGCAGATTGAGGGTTTATGGATATCCAAATGAATGAAAAGTGAATAAGTCACTCCTCATTTTTTACCCTGTTGCTTTGCTTGTCTTGTTTTAATTGTGTGTGTGTATATATATGTATATATACATATATATGTATAGTTAAGTGTGGGTGCGGGTGGATGTATATATATGTGGTGGGTGTATATATATATGTGGTTTTATATATATATGTATATATATATACATTAGTCTTCTCTTTTAAAAATATCAGTCTTTAGTCTTTAGTCTTCGGGCTACCAAAAGTTTAGTAGCATTATCATATTATCATTGGCCAAATGCAATTATTCCATATCATATCATTGTAATAGAATTCTATTGGGACAAGTTCTATAACAAAAACTATACACACACACTGACTTATAGAGAAATGGTTTGGGTGAAGAATGGCTATTATCTTCCTGGGCTGTGTTAGCTTAGTGTTTCTGAGATGTTTCCAAATTAAGACCTGATCAAGAATCAATTATCCTTTGTCAACTGCCTGCTCTGTTTCAGCATTTGCACTAGACTGTGATTATATACTGAAGCCCTCCTAGAACCGCATGTAGTGAATAATGTAGTCTTTGTATTGCAGTTAACTAAAACTTGGAGAAAAGGTGAATATTTTACCTATTGTTAATAAAATGATAAGGGGAAGAGTTTTCATTTAGACCTCACCAAGCCTAAGCCCTGTCTATGACAACATATGCCCAGCAGCATGACGGCTGAGAACAGCCCTGGAAGCAAGGAGGTAGCCCACAGATGGACAATGCCTGCATTCCATGTTGAATCAGTTAAATCTTTTACTGCAGGAATGGTGTGTAAATAATAAAACTCTCTCTCCTCTTGACTATTCTGTTTCAGATCCTTAGAAGTCCTGATTCTATTTTTAATGCTCTATATTTTTCTGGTTACTGAATTCCTGTGCAATTAAAAAAAAAAAGCAAAAGAGGGAGGGAGGAGAAAAGGAAAATATTCTTTGGAATTTCTTTCATGCTCTGTTCCCAGCCTGAGTGTGTATTTCTTGGTGTGTTTTTAAAAGGTTGCATTGACTCAGCAACAGGATAGTGGCTACGTGACAGTTCATCTCTGGTTTCTATTACCTTGATTAATGCCAGGGATCATGTTTATATTCCAAGTCTACACACCAGCTACAGGCTCAGGGAATTTGGTTCCGGCTCTGATAAAAAGAGAGTGCGGGGGTGGGGTGTAAGGACAGGAAGGGGGGAGCAAGCAGCTAAACATAGGACCGCAGGCAGTTCGTGGGCAGTGGGGTGAGAGGTGATGGGCGAAGGAAGGAGGGGACCCCCTGACCTGGATTTTCAAGGGAAAACAAGGGTCTCCATCCCCGGGCTTGATGACTGCCAGACTCCATCCAGGGACTCGCCTCCGAGAAGATGAGGGGAGTGAGAGCTGGAGCTGCGTCCTTGTCAGAGCAGAGAGGCCTCACAATCCTTCATTCATGAACAAATCCCTCTGTACTGATGGGTTCGCTTTAACTGACACTCGGAGTGGGGGAGGAGTGTCGGGGGACAAATGGCTTGTGGCGGGCAGCACTGGACAGGCCCCAAGCTTCCTGTGTGCTTCCAAGAATTTACAGAACAATGCAGTCTCAGGACAGGCAGAGACCTCAAAGGGCACTGCGCCCAGTCCATGCTTCATGTCTCCCTCACTGAAAACCATTCCTGGATCATTCCAGAAAAGCAGCCCCTGTTGACAGTGAGCCCAGGCTGACCATTTCAAAAGATAATATTTATTCATTTAACAAATATTTAGTAAATGGCAGCAAAGTGCCCACGCCCTAATTTAGATTCAACAACAGCAGTCAACAAACAAGTCAAAAGAAAATCAGAAAAATTGCCTACAGTTATGGCATTTTCTTTCCTGTCATTCACCCACACACTCACGCACTAGACTTCCTAGAACCTTCTGGATTCGCTTTCTTAGGGGGAAAATGAGCTTAATTATACTCTCTTGGATATACTTGATGACAATGGTCACATTTCTGTTGAGGTGGGTTTTGCTTTGGTTCCTTATTTTTGTGGGGGTATCTACCAGAGTATGTTCAAAGGGCCCAGGGGACTTGTTTAATAATTCTCAGCCTATCAGGCCTGCAGTTCAATGTGGGGTCCCTTGGTGCCAAGGCTTTTCCAGGTCATCCTGGTGGTGTAGGGAGACCTTCAGGGCCACACTTGGTGATGGCCCATATGGTGATGGAGATCAAATCCAGATGGGCTGCATGCAAGGCAAGCACCTTAGCCCTGTGCTTTCTTCTCCCTAACCCGTCATTGGGTTTGGTCTAACCATATTTTTTCTGTCTTCTTAGTATGCCACTTGACTCCAATGCTCATTGTATTTGCCACACTGGTTCCAAATTTATGAATTGGTGCTGCTGTGTGGAGGATGCTTATACACTCATTAGTTTCTCCAGTGGGGTTCTGGCCAATGCAGAACACAGGAGAAGCACCTTGTTCTCACTCCCAGATCTCCGTTATTAGTATTAGGATCCATGTTGCCATCGTGGATACCTCGGTGCTGACCCATTTGTGAAACTCCACTCATTTGTTCACTAAATTACACAAAAGTATTTATCTGACTTGGAAGCACTAACCAACAGCATCCAAACCCACAGGGAGCCCAAATTGCCTCCAAGACATCTTCATGACTGTTTTAGCCAGGCTAGAGGCACCCCAAGTGGAGCCTGGTGCCAGAATTCTCTGCCCTTGAGTGAGATATTGCAGATGCTTATTCTAAAAGTCGAATCTACAGCCTCTAAATCTCTGGAAACCATGAGACAAGAGCAAGTTCAAGTCTGCTAGCATTGGTGATAGGAGAGCTGATGCGTCCCGATTGAGGCAATACCTTGATCTTTGCAGAGAAAACCAAGACAATAAAACAAATAACTTGCTCAAGTGCAAGCAGGTTTTCAGTTCAATAAGGATCCTTTCGCCTGACCCTGGGCTCTAGTGTCCATCCATCTTTCTAACCTAATCTCCTGCCTCTCACCTCCACTGTTGCCTATCTGGCAACCTTCATGGGAAGGCCCATCTGCCCTCACACTTCTGCTCAAGTTCTCCTGGGAAAAGGCATCATCATGAATTTTTTAAAGGTCTTTGAACTTGCGGAGACTGAGGAGGTGCTTCTTTGGTGTCTGACAGAAAAGATACTCATGAGGATCCTTTCATGAAAACTTTTGCTTCCAACCTGATGAATCTGAATCTTGACTCTCTCCACTTCACAAGGCAAACAGGAGACTCAGTCTGACCATAAACATTCCATCCTGGCCTTTGCTCCTGTCCCTGGTATTGACAGTAAGAGTCCTTGTGTTTTCTCTGGATACACCCAGAGTGGAACACTCAGAATGTTGAGGGACTAGGGCCTGGAGAGATAGTACAGCTGGGAGGATGTTTGCCTTGCATTCAGCTGACCCAGGTTCAATCCTCAGAAACTCATGTGGTCCCCCAAGTGCCACCCTGAGCACAGATATAGGAGTAATCCATGACCCTCCCAAAAAAAAAACAAATAAGCCAAAGTTTGGAGACACACTAAGCCACAGGACCACACTGTCTCTCAGAAGAACAAAGCTTTAAGCTTTCGGCACAGTTTCAGCGAAAGCAGGTCTGGGGTGAGTCTTCTCCCAGGTAGGGTTACTCAATTTGGAGCCCAGCCCACAAGGCTTCATTATTTTCTTCTGTTCTTCCCAGTTTCTTCTCTTTCTCTACCTCTCTGTGGAAATTCACTGCCACACCCCCGTACTTCTTTTGTCTGCCTTGCTTCTGTCTCTAGCCCCTCTTTCTATAACCACTCAATACCTCCAACAGAGACCACCCATCAATATGACAATGCAGCTGGAATTCTTCCTCTGCTGGACTTTCCCATCAGTGGTCCTGAGATGCCGGATAACAAAGCATCAGGCATCGGCAATTTTAGGATGAAAGCAGATGAGCCAGAGTCTGCTGCTGAAGCCCTTGCTGGGAACATTTCAAGGTGCTGTTTCCTCCTTTTCATTTGCTTGAAACTGGAGTGCAGCACCTTGTTCATAAAAACACCCTGATCAGTCTCTGAGTTCAGCTTACAACCAGCCAGATTGGGATCATCTAGCCTGATTTATTCTCCAAGATTTTATGTTGGTTTCTACATGGAAGTTCCTAAATGAAGTGCATGGTCTTGCAAACCCCTTGTGGTATAACCCAAGTCAGAAAATATTAAAATGGACTAAATGTAGGGATCACTGGCCCACTCTTAGCCCACAGATGTACCCATAGGAAGTCAACCTGAAACATTCTCCTGAAGTGTAAGGTGATTTCCCAAAAAGGCCAAGCTTATTCTTCCAAGAATGATTCTTTTTTCTTAAATATTTTATCATACCACCATGAGATATATAATTACAAAGATTATGTTTGGGTTTCGGTCACACAGTGTTCCAGCACCCATCCCTCCACCAGTGCCCATTTCCCACCACCAATGGCACCAACTCCCCCCCCATCCCCTAGACTGCCTCTATGGCAGGTTCTTTATCTTCTCTCTCTCTATATCTATCTCTTTCTCTTACACATTGTGGCCTGCAATACATATATTTAGAGGTTATCATGTGTATCCCTTTGCCTATATTCAATGCTCAGTTCTAGGCTGGTATTATAATTTTCAACAATTATTAGCACACTTTTCCCTTCTCTGTCTTACCTAACCTCTGACTCCCACATGTTTGCGGTAGATTTCACTTATTGACAAGACCTCCTGATCCATGTTTTGTATGACTCCACAGTGATTTTCAGAGTCATTTTTCCAGCCCCTGATGCCCAGGTCGGGTTTCCCAGGGAAAAGGCCTCACAAAGGAGGAGCTCCCAAGGGCTCCTGCAGATAGGCGCAACAAGAGCTCCAGAAAGCACTGTTTCATCAAGTGCATATGGACATATGGGAATCCCCATTCTCCCCTAAACCCCCCCACTATGCACTACTTGGAGTCATTTCTGAGTACAGAGCCAGGAGAATTCCCTGAGCACCATCCAGTGTGGCCCAACAAACAAAAAGAAAGAAAACATACCCTCTTGTTGATTGTATTCTGAAAAGAACCTCCCACAACTCCTAGTTCAGCAGAACCCTGAGAATGGTCAGGGAGTTGTATTCTGAAGAAGAAAATTAAGTCCAGATTAAAGTTGGGTCCTTATGGGGTTCTAGGCCTAGGCATGCCTTGTTTCTGAGAAAAGCCCTCATGTGAGAATTCGGGAACAATGGATGGAGCTGCGTTTTGGAGCCCAGTTTGCTGTTCAGGAGACAAAGTGAAGACTATTTCAAGCCGAGGTATGCCTGATCCAGAGACTCAGACTCACAGGGCAGAGCTCCACCCAAGAAAAAAGCCTGTCTCTCCCCATTGCACAGCTGGTTCATCAGTAAATGCATGAAATGAGAGCCTACTACTGAGAGTATACCACCCGCATAGCAGAGCCTGGCAAGCTACTTGTGTCATATTTGATATGCCAAAAACCAGTAACAATTATAGACCTCATTCCCATGAGCTGAAGGAATAGTTTGAGGCTCTTCATGTTCCTGGAGCAAGCAAATGCCCTTGGGCTACACTAACACGCGACAGGATATTGGGAGATGTTACTGGTGCCCGCTCGAGCAAATTGATGAACAACTGGAAGAGTGATACAAGTAATACCATTCTTTAGCACCCAAACTCCAAACTACCCACCCTCTGTCTCCTGAACAGCAGGGCTTGAGATCGACTTTTCTTTTGGATGGAGCTCTGACGAGCTGTGGAGTCTAGATGTTGAAAATGGCGGCCTCCTGGTATAGGGGTTCCTCTGGCTTCTTGTGAGGCTCTATTGGGATGGTGGGCCAGGGCTAGAGTTTGTTTTACCTCCCGGATGCCTCATGATTAGCTGAGCACAGGGAGAGCCAGTAGCTGCTCTGCCTGTGTGTCTGACTCAGACTCAAAGAATGGTAATCCCCAGATTTCACCCTGGAACTGACAGCCTGACATACACGAGAAACATCAGCCCAAAGCCAATGAGTTTAGATCACTTTATAGTGGAAACAAGTGGAAATTACAGCCTTCACCAGCTGATCATGGTTAGGCTTCCTGCGGGTAGGAGCTTTCCATGCACATAACCCTGATTGGACATGGTGGAGAAAAGACCCTCTCCTTTATGCTATTCTCCCCCAGAATGGTGAATGAAACAATGGTAAACAAACCTAATGAAACAATGGTAAACAAACCTGAATGACCTAGACAACTTCTACTAAAAAGGACAACAGGGGTGGGAAAAGAACAGAAGTGGTGCAGACAGCACATAGCTAGCAAGGACCAAGTCAAATTTGATCCCTGGGAACCAGTGACCCCTCCTCACTCAGCACTGCAACACTAGTGCCAGTCACAGTAGGTCTGGACTTCCCCACACCCCCATAATGACTAGGCAAAGCCACTATATATGGATATTTTTTTCTTCTTTTTTTGGGTCACATCCAGCAGTGCTCCTCCCAGCAATCTGACAAGCTATAGAAGACAGGGACTACTTGGACCCCTTCATGATCTTCTTGAGTATCTAGAACAGAGCTTGGTCAGAAAACAACCCCTGAAATTCTGCAACCACCTCTGAGGATGAACAGATCATGAGTTCCAGCTGCTTTCACCACTTAGAGGCAGTTCCAAAAGCAGACGAACTCAGTCATTAGATGGGAATGCTTCACGGGAGCTTGGATGCTCAGAGGGGTGCTAAGTATTTATACACAAGGAATAGTGGTGTCTGGCTGTGTGGGGACATTTGGAGAGAGGAGGGGTCTGACCGTACGTGCACAAGAGTGATTTTGAAGGGACCACCTAGACTCTGCTCCTTCCCAAGCAGCCCCAACCCAGCCACTGATTAGCAGGAACTTTCCCCAGTGCCTTGCAAGGTGTCGAAAGATACTACCTCTAAAGTTGAGATGTGGGGCCAGATAGTGCAGAGGGTAGGAAGCTGGCTTTGCATGAACTTAACCTGAGTTTGATCCCTGCACACCATATGGGACCCCGATCCCACCAGGAGTGATCCTTGAACTCAGAGCCAGCTTTACCCTGAGCACTGCCAGCTGTAACCCCCAAACCAAAACAAAGGAAGGAATGTGTTTAAAAACTCTTCTTAAGCTGTGATGTCTCTGATTCTGGTCTCCCTTCTCCCATTGCCTTATATATCTGGGGTCTGGACTTTTTACAGACTGATACCCGATCACACCTTCCCCCATGGCCACCCCCATCAGTTAGAATGAGCTTCTAACAAGGTAGGAGATGGGATGGTGTAGGCAAGGATCTTGGCAGGCTCTGTTGTGTGCAGCCGGATGCTCTAGGCTGGTGAATTACTGTAGCATCCCCACGCCCTGCCCCTCCACAAACAGAGGCTGGGCAACTACTGAGGCCCCTCTATCATTCCAGGACCCCTCTCCACCCCTCCGCTGGTGCAGCCAATTCTCCACTCCCACTGGATGGTCAGAGAAAGTGACTTCTGCGCTCTGTCTCTCGTTATCTGGTTAAAAATGAGACTGCAGCTGCCAGACCATCTCCTGCCAAGGGAAGCCCTCCCAGCACTGTTTTAATTGTGTGATGAATTAAGCCCCCTTGAACTGCTTCCATAAATCAGCCGACTAATGCAGGGAGTGTTGGGGAAAGAATATGGAGTGGAGGGAGTGGGTCCAAAGTCACCTTAAAAACAGAAAGAGAAAGAGATAAGAGCCAGCAATTTGGGTGAGGTCAAGAGTCTGACGCTGGTGAGAGACATGGAGGCAACAGAGAAGTTTCTCCAGCTCAGAGTCTGGTTATTGTTGGCCAGCCCTAGGGGTTCTGCAGCAGAGACCTCCCGTGAGGGCCCACAGGAAAAAATGTAAGAGAAGAGCCACTTGCTGGTGTTTGCCTTTTAATACGGGTTATTTATAGAGCAGAGAATGCTGTGTTTATGTTTTCCACATTTCCCTCTCAATGGTCATCGTCAGCTTTTTTGCTTATTCCTTTAGGTCTTCTTGCGACAGAAACACAGAGGCCACCCCGACTCTGCGGAGGGCCGCCCCAAGATTTGGTTGGCATACACAGGGAAGATGCCGGAAACCTCAGCTGAGTCAGGTACAGCTGGAGCTGAATTTAAGAAGCAGGAGGTGGGATGAGAGGCCCTTCCCCTCCCATGTCAGACATGCTACACATCACTGACCAGTCCCTCAGAAACCCCTGGGAAGGTATTCTCTGCGGTCAGCCCAGACCGGGAAGAGTGGCTCTCAGGGGACAGGGAAAGAAACTGCAAAGAAGTTTCCCAGAGATGAAGCTGAGGAGTCTGGGAACTGGGGAAAATTACTAGAGCCCCCAAATCCTGTCCACAACTAAGCTTCCTGCTTTGGAGGGCGGAAAGAAGGGCCTCCCCTTCAATAGCGTGTCTGGCTATTGATAAAAGGATCCTCCGAGAGGACTAAGAGCCAGTCCCTGAACAGTAAGAATAGACAGTTGGCATTTTTTTCTCTGATCCTCAGTTTCTCTTTCTACAAATGAAGAGGTGTGGACCAGGGAGAAGTTGGGGTGGGGTGGCATCGTTCTTACGTAGGATGAATGAGAGGGGTTCTGTGAGACCAGCTCAGAGCTGACACCCTCAGGGTCTCTTCAAAGCCTCCTTAGTCAGAAGCTGGATTAGTGAGCAAGCTCTTGCACATCTGAAGAAATGAATGTGGAGAGCAGAGCACTGACAGGCCTCCTGCTGCCCACCCAGGGCCTGGCGGCATCATGGACCTATTCACAGGTGGATGAAACACACAACATGTACAATGTCAGTTCATTCTATGAACAAACATGAGCTGGGAAGAGGCAATTAGAGTGCCGAGTCTTATTCTTTTTTTTTTTTTTTTGCCATTTTTGGTCATACCTGGTGAGGCTCAGGGGTTCCTCCTCGCTCTGCACTCAAGAATTACTCCTGGAAGTGCTGGGGGACCATATGGAATGCAGGGAATCGGACCCAGATTGACCACATGCAAGGCAAACACCCTACCCGCTGTGCTATGGCTCTGGCCCCAATGCCCAAGTCTTGACTGTGTTGTTTTCTTCCAGTTTTAGTGTAATTTAATTGATTTTAGTAGCTCCTGAAATGATCAGCACCATAAAATTACCCAGAGATGTCTTCCAAAAGGGAAGAAGATATTTTCCCCTTGTGATGCAAATTCTTAGCACTGGCTGTCTTAGCAACTTTTCACTGTATCAACAAACTGTGTTCACATGGGTATGGTAGATGCCCTGGTATTCCTCGCTCTTACAGCGGGCAGTTGGTTCCTATTACACACCTGTATACCTATATCCTCTCCTTTTTAACCCACCTCCATGGCCCACAATCTCATCTCTTTTCCCATGAGTTTGATTTATTTGGTTTAGAGTCCACACAGAAATGAGAGCAGTTAGCATTTGTCTTTCCCTGCCTTATTTCACTAGCAGAATGTCCTCAAAGATACGCATGGTTTGGCAGATGTTAGAATTCCCTTTATATATATATTTTTTTTCACTTTTTGAGTCATACCTAGTGATGCTCAGGAGTTACTCCTGGCTCTGCATTCAGGAATTACTCCTGGCAGTGCTCAGTGGACTATCTGGGATGCCAGGCATTGAACCTGGGTCTGCCGCGTGCAAGACACATGCTCTCCCCACTGTACTATTGCTCCAGTCTCTCCCTTCTTCTGTTTTTTTTTTGACTTAGTATCTAGTGCCCAGTCTTCCTTTTCATCCTTTTATCTTTTGATCCTTTCACACCTTGACCAGATCTTGGCTGCAGTAGTGAATGCTGTTGCTAGGAAGCCTTAGGTGCAGTGCTCTCTTTGACATAGGATCTTTGCTTTCATTGGGTTTATTCCCAGAACTGAATTGCTGCATCATGGAGTTGTTGTTGTGGCTTTAATTTTTTTGAGAGATCTCCCTCACTCCACACTGCTTCTGTAGTGGCCACTCTGGTTTACAAGTCCAACAACAATATGCAAAGCTTGCCTTGCCTTGTTTCCTTGTCTCCACATACTTGCATTGGTTAGCCTCTGTCTTCTCTGATAATGGTCATTCTAACAGGTGGCAGCTGACATCTCATCGATTTGCTCTTCCCTGATAATGGTCAACCCCTTGTGGGTCCTTATGGGCCATTTGGGAGGCATTTTCTGTAGACTGTCTATTCTGTCCCTTTGCTCCTCTTGTTATTGAATTGTTGCTGTTGTTGTTTATGTTTTTGAGTCATGCAAGTTCCATATTCTACTGCAGAGAGAGACAAAGAGATCATCCTATGTCTCTGACTATAACAGATTCAGCATAAATAGCCAAAAAGGAATCACCCAAATTAAAGAGCATAATGGCTTATGGATGTAGCTGACAGAAGCTAACAAAGGGAAGTGGTGCTTCAGGAGCCCTCAGTGGACACCCATCTTATCCTTACATTCAGTCTCCTCTCTAATTTGCGTTGTTTGCACTTTGGGCAACTATGTAAAAATAAAGAGGAAAGGGAAAAATTTTAGGGAAGAGCTCTTGAAAAATAAATCACTTGTATCATTTGTCTTCCCATTGTTCATCGATTTGCTTGAGCAGGCACCAGTAACATCTCCATATCTCCTGTCACATGCTAGTGTAGCCCAAGGGCAGCTGCTTGCTCCAGGAACATGAAGAGCCTCAAACCATTCCATAAGGTCATGGGAATGAGGTCTATAATTGTTACTGGTATTTGGCATATCAAATAAGACACAGGTAGCTTGCCAGCCTCTGCCATATGGGTGGGATACACTTGTAGTTGCCTCTCATCTAGTGCATTTATTGATGAACCGGGCTTGTGATCAGCTCTTCTGCTGGGTGGAGCTCTGATGAGCTGAGGAGTCCGGAAGTGAAAAATGGCGGCCCTCATGGTGTGGGGTTTTGGGGGGTTCCTCTGGCTTCTTGCGAGGCTTTGCTGGGATGGTAGGCCAGAGCAAGAACCCACCTTCCCTCCCGGGCACCTTGTGATCAGCTGTGCACAGGGAGAGCCTGTAGTAGCTCTGCCAATGCATGTGAGTCTCTGGATCAGGCATACCTGGGCTGAGCTTGAAAAAACTGCTGTAGGGTGGGTCTCTGATGAGCTGTACTTGTGATCAGCTCTTCTGCTGGGTGGAGCTCTGACAAACTGGGGAATCTGGAGGTGGAAAATGGCTGCCCTCATGGTGTGGGGGTTCCTTTGGCTTCTTGCGAGGCTCTGCTAGGATGGCAGGCAAGGGTTGCCTTCCTTCCCGGGCACCTCGTGATCAGTTGTGCACAGGGAGAACCTGTAGCAGCTCTCTCTGTCCCATGCATGTGATCTCTGGATCAGGCATATCTGGGCTGGGCTTAAAAATAAATAATGAATTAAACTAGGGTATGGGAGGGACAGAGTAATCAGCCGCACACCAGGCCCAGCTCCATCTTTCATATGGGATCGCCTTTTGCAAGTACCAAGAAACTTACCTGTGTCTCTTCCTTCCCTTACCCAGGGCACTCCCATAACCTTACACACACACACACACACACACACACACACACACACACACACACACATACACACTCCAGCAACCTAGTCTGCTTGTAAACAGCCATTCTAGTAATGGAGCTATGTCTGCCTGAGACATGAGTGGTTCTCACTGTCATGCTGAGTGCAGACAGACCTCATTCTGTCTGCCCCCTTCAATCATGTCTGAGATAAAGACAAAAAAGAATGGTGGGAAACTGTTTTCCAAGGAACCAGTGGCCAAACTTCTGATTTGGCTGAGAAGAGGTCAAAGAAAGATTAGCAATGTCAAAACTGAGCTTATAGGAATGGTGAAAGGCAGATGCCCCTGTCCTGCTCTCGTATTCCTAGCAGAGTGGCTCATGCCAGTCACTTGGTATTAAGAGTTCTTGCTTCTATGGTTCAGGGTGCTGAGAAGGGTCTCTTGGAGGGGACTAGTAGCCTGTCTTCACTTTGCACCATCATCGACTTGGAAAAACCAAAGGCCATCCATGCCCCAGTTTCAGCTCACCACAAACAATTAAGAGACCAGCACTGCTCATTTTTGCCTGACATTGGGGATCCTCAACAGAAATAGTAAAAAAAAACTATCCATCTTTGAAAAACTATGACATCGTGGTTTGGCATGGCACAACTGCAGAGCAATCCTTCAAACCTCTTAGGCTGCCAAATGCTATGGATCTCTGATAGACACAAGTTGGTAATGATACATCATATAAGTAATTGTCTGCCCCACCCATGAGTTCAGAGCATGGCAAACATCCATAAGCATCAAAGCCTGATTTTCTTTCAGTCATCTCTAGTGTTTTTCTCTTTCTTTGTCTTCTAGACAGTTTTGAAATTAAATCATTGGTTGCTTTAAGAGTTATTTTATCTAGGTTCCAAGTTAGGAGAGAGGAAGCCTTACGACAAGACCTCACCATATAGCCACTTAGATACGCCTGTCTCCCACCAAAGCCCTTTGTCAGACTAGCCTAAACCTTCAAATCAGCTCTGGTTTCCTTGCTAGACACATTCTGAGCTGGCCCCAATCCTCAGGAGCAAAGACCGTCTATTCTTTCCTCTGTATGGACTGATCTGAGGACGGCACTCAAACTTGCCTACCTCCATCCTTCTAAGATTTTGTGGATATTTTCTACACTCTAACTTCTCAAGAAGCTGGGACTCCACTCACTCCCGAGAGGTTTCTGTTTATTTATAGACATTCTTCCTTTTTTGACTTCATTCAAATCTTCCCATATTTCTGAATCAGCAGCTGTACACATCTGGCACAAACAAGAACTTCCCCAACCCCCCCAAACCCCCACTGACTGCCTCATCACTTCCCAGTTTTGATTTGTTTCTCAGTTTTATGGAGATCACATGAACAGCAAGCATTGCCTTTGTTTAGGGCGAGCAAGGTAATAATTTGTGCAATGTGTCTTTTGCAAAATGATGACCACAGTTTTCCTTAACAGCTATCACCCCACAGGTGCAGTTTTGCTTTGTTTTCTGGGAGGTGTTAGACTCTTTCCATCCTAGCAACACCCCAACCCCCACCCCATCCACAATTTTTCCCTTTGCTCTGAGAAAGGAAGCTTAGAAAATGCTGTCAAGTAGAAGTTGCCAGTCCTCCAAGAGTCGGTGAGTGATTTTGTCTTCTCCCAGCCTGCCTGCCTCTCACATTGCTTCTGGGCTTTCCATTTCCTTTAGAAAGGAGGCATTTCCATTACTAATCATCAGGGAGATGCAAATCAAAACAACAATGAGGTATCATTTCACGCCACAGAGACTAGCACACATCCAAAAGAGTAAGAACAACCAGTAGTGGCGTGGATGTGGGAGAAAGGGACTCTCATCCACTGTTGGTGGGAGTGCTGACTGGCCCAGCCCTTTTGGAAAACAGTATGGACATTCCTCCAAAAACTAGATATTGAGCTCCCATTTGACCCAGCAATACCACTCCTGGGAATATATCCTGGAGACCCAAAAACACACAGAAGAAACACTATCTGCACTTTGATGTACATCGCAGCACTATTCATTCCAGATCCCAGCCAGAATCTGGAAACAACCTGAATGCCCAAGAACAGAAGACTGGCAAAAGAAACTGTGGTACATCTACACAATGGAATCCTGTGCAGCTGCCATAAAAGATGTAGTCATGAAATTTTCATGAAAATGGATGGACATGGAGAGTATCATGCTGAGTGAAAGTAGTTAGAAGGTAAAGGACAGATATAGAATGACTGCATTCTTTAGTGCCATATAATTATATACTCGTGCTCTACTAATTATGGGAAATGTTAACACCAGACTAGAACTGAACATTGAATGTGCACAAAGGGATTTACGTGATAATCCCTAAATGTCTGTAGGGCAAGCCACAACATGTGTGTGTTTGTGTGTGTGAGAGAGAAAGAGAGAGAGAGATAAGAAGAGGAATAGTGCCTGCTATAGAGGCCGGCTAGAGGAGGGTGGGGAATTTGGGGACATTGGTGGTGGGAATAGGGCATTGGTGGAGGGACGGGTGTTGGAAAATGTGTGACTGAAATCCAAGCATGAACATCTTTTTAATTGTATATTACATGGTGGTATAATAAAAAAAAAATTAAAAAGGAGGCATTTCTTTCATCAGTTTTGGAGGGAATTGGACAGTTTTCAGTTGTAAGCATTCTCACTGCTGGCCAAACTGCCAATGTTTTTGAGTGATTCCATTATCTCTCTGGTAGTTTTTGATCTCTCAATAATCTACAGGGCGGGGTGGTAAGGTGAAAGTTTTGGCAGCAATTTGAAGATAATTCTTTGGCCGATGTTTCTGTTGCTTTGTGTTCTCTGATTTTTCTGTCTTTTAAGATATCTGGAGTTCCAAGGTGATGGCGCCAGACACTTGCTCTGGATGCTGCCAGTCCCTACTCCTCCCACTGACTTTGATGATGTCTAAACCAAGACGTTGACACACAGAACATCTCCTTTTCTTGATGTTAAACCTTAATGGTTAAAAATGTTGCAGTTCCAATCATTGCAAGATAAAAAGTGTTGCACACAGCATAAGTGAGTCTAAATCAAAATATAGGCGCCATGAGAGCGTTGCTTCTTGGTATGGGAGTCATGGCCCATTCCCATTAAGCACCATTATGTCAAATATAGACAATGATTTCTAATGCTCAGCTAAAACATCACTTATTTCCATAAATATTTGTTCTAACAGATTGAAAAACTTCAAAGAATGAAATTCTTTGAAGTTATAATGGTATATTTACTATGGAATGTTATAAAACCCCAAGTAGATTTTCTTTTTTATTGTTGTCTTAGGTTTTTCGTTCTTTTTGCTTGTTTGTTTTTCTTGGGGGTACTCCCTGCAATGCTCAGGGCTTTATTCTGGCTCTGCACTCAGAAATTATTCCTGGTGGTGCTTAGGGGGACCCTATGTGTTACCGGGATTTAACCTATATCAGCCATGTGCAAAGCAAGCACTTTACTGTACTATCGCTGCAGTCATCCCCACTGCAAGACTAAATATTCTTGATACTGACTCAATCTTCATGGTCACTCTATGACCACTCTCTCTCTTTATCATTTTTGCATCACATTGGCCTGAAATGTACAGTGTTTCCTAAAAATTCCTGGTAGTCTCTATATAGGATGTTCCCTCAGCCCAGAACATCCTTTACTTTTGCTAACATATAGAATACATGTCTCCACATCCTCCACTCACAGAAACCCATGTTTTCTCTCTGGTCCTAAGCTATTGCATCTTTTTCCTCTTATGTGTATACCTCCTTGTCAGTGTACTTCAACTACTGATCCACACACTGATGCTGGCCCATAGATATAGAAAAGTTGGAAACCACTGACCTTCTGCTTTAGTTATATCTGTGAGTCTGTGAAGCAAAGAGCAACCGGGAGAGGACCCATAGATGTAGAAAGATTGAAAACTACCATGTCTCTGCTGGTGCTCCTTGTGCATAAATTGAAGTCAAGCAGTGACTGGTGCAGAGATGGATCAGACTTTTCCTTAAAATTCTGGAATTCAAGACCCTTTCCCACTGAGTCTAAAGTTGAGATGTAAGAGTTACCATACATACAGAAGCCTTCTAAAGCCAGCGCAAATAGAAGAAACAGCTGTGAAATGTAAGAAGGAAAAATACCACCTTCAGAACACTTTGTGGCCCTGTTGCTAGATAAGCCTAAAGAGATCCTGTTTTGATTATATGCTCAAATATATTCTTTTTAACCTAGGCCAGTAAATTTTCTTTTTTTATTTCTTACTTTCAAGAGCAAAAAGTTCCTAAAAAGCTTGGGATATTTTTATTTGTTTCTTTTCTTTTTTTTCACATTTGGGCTGTTATGAAGTAGAAGATTTGTTTCATTTCTGCCTTTCACACTAAATTGGGATTTCCAGATGCATTGAAACCATGAGTCTGGTTTATTGTTGTTTTCCAATACTGTTAAACATAGAAACATTAGAATGCTTTGGAATGAATGAAGGAGCAAATGTAAATGGGATATTCTGAGACACCATGGTCTGTTGTGATTTTTGTTCTAGATCCTGATTACTGATATTAACCCAGTTCCCTGAGCTTCTGGTGGTCTTCTGTCCAGTGCACCAAGATTTCCCAGAGGGTTGCTGTAGCACACGTGCCTAACTTCATTTTTGATGAATCCAAAACAGTCCTTTAACTTTGACTTCTTCAGTGAAATTATTGTCCTTAAAACCTTACCACCGCCACAAAAATGAATTAAGTAAAGAAAAGAAGCAATTGCTCTGATAACCGCACTGAACCATCAGACATTGTAAGGAAGAAATAGCTCACTGCACTAATTATTATTTAAATCATGGTATTATGTGCAATATGTATCATGTAGGAACAGAATATGCTTTTGTACTCCCTCTTATTAATGCTACTGTACTTGTTATGTAAAAATCTGTTGGATTACCCCTTGTTCACAGCCCTCCTAGAGAAGTTAAAGAAAAGAGCTTCAAACTTTCAAGACCCTGCGATCTTGTTCCTTTGTCCATTGGTTAAAGGGAACAGTCGTTGGCCCCGAATGTGGTCAGGGACCCTGCCAAACCCCAATATCTGTTGTAGACCCCACTGAGTCCCCAAAAAATCCATTTAGTTTTATGTTGTAAAGAACTATTGTACAACTCCAGATTTTCAGTAAAACAGTATTGACTGTAAAGCAAACAAACAAACAAACTATTAGGAACAGGCCGGTATTACATGGTATCTCCCACTCATCTCTGTGGGTCTTCATTTCTTGGCCCCCTTGTCCCTCACTCCCTTTCAACTGCCAGCACTGAGGAACTTGAGTTTGATCTTCTATTGAGGGGTTGGCATGAGGCGGAGACTCAGGGAAGTCCAAGGACCTTCATGTCCAATCCTTTTCTCCTGGTAATGAACAAAAGCACTTAATTCAACTCCAGCCTGTGGCCTCGTAGCCCATCTGTGCACACAACCTAGAGCAAGAAGAAATGGGATGTGCTCGACAATTCCTGTGAATCCCAACAGCCTGTGGACTGAACATTTTCTGATATGGAAAGGGACTGAAATTTGCAATAACCACACCTGTAGATTAAGGCACCCTTTGGGGACTGATTCAGCAACTTGCATGATCCGTGAGAGCAACCCTGAGGACTTGGTCCTGCTGCAGCATGGCTGCTTTCAACTAGCTCATCATGTGCTGGCAAATGGAGGCTTAAACCTCAGAGGGAAACCATATGGGACTGTCAACCTTGGTCAGTCCCCAGAGTTTATGCCTGTTCTGTGTATAGGTGAGTTGTATTCCTTAATGCCATGGACCTCAGCAGAATGCTAAAAAAGTGGGAACTGGGGGTATTCTGTGCAAGTGTGAGCTGGGCCAACTCTACCAGGGTGTGAGCAAAGGAAAAGAGATTCTCCCCTAATGGATTCCCTTCAGGCGTGGCAGCTGAGCAGGAGGCAGATAAGGCGGGACAACTGTGGTTCCCTTCCGCAGCATGTATCAGTTTAGAAAGTAAGTCCAGGCCTGTGCTTTTCAACCTCTGACACCTGCAGACAGACACCAGTCCATGGAAAGGTGATTGAAAACCACTGGGGAGAAAATAGAAACCCACTAGATTTGACACTTTAGAGATCAAACTGGCAAAAACTGGCAAGCTACCCGTGGTGTATTCGATATGCCAAAAACAGTAACAATAGAGATGAACTGGACAAGGGGCAGACCAGATGCACAGCTGTGCTGCCCGGCCCACGTGGAGCAGCCCATGGAGTCTCTGAGGAATAGGCTGGTCCCGGCCGAGACCAATATAGCTCCTAGGGTAAAACAGTCAGGTGGGGGAAGCCGTGCTGGCCAGAATTGGAGCCAGGATCTGGGTTCCTCCATCTCCATGCTGATGGGCGTGGCTATGGGCTTGCAGCCTCCGCAACTGGATGAACCAGACAAGGGACAGACCAGAGGCTCAGCTACGCCAGTCCACAGCCACGCAAGAGGCTTAGATAACAATGTAGGCTAGGACCAGGTCCTTCCCAGGATCTTTCACGTCTGTACACCATAATGATCATTGTAGTTGTAACAAACTGGGGAGGTTGATGGGGAATGAGAAACTATAGTGTCACACTAGAACTCGCTACTGAATATACACATAGAAACTTGCATCATAAACCATAAGGCAAGTCACAAAGTGTAAGAGAAGAGAGAGAGAAATACAGAGACAGAAACAGCGATAGAAAGAGAGAAAGATAAGGTGCCTGCTGTAGGGGCAGACTGGGGTTTGGTGGGAGGAAGCATTGGGATATTGCTGGTGGGAGCGGGGCACAGGTGGAGGTACTGGAACATTGTATGACAGAGACCCAATTGTGAACATCCATGTAATCGTGTATCTCACAGTGGTATAATAAAAATTTTTAAAAATTTAAGTCCTCAGTGCTAATCTGGGAACTCCAAAGTCACCCCACAGAAAACCATATATGCAGCTTCACATATATGTTTAGAAGAAACTGAGTTCCCTAGTAACAGCCACTGCTAGAGAAAAATAGTCAATTGTTTAGTATAACTTGTCTTCCCGTTGTTCATCGATTTGCTCGAGCGGGCACAACTCCATGCATCCTGTTGCAAGCAAGTGTAACCCAGGGGCATCTGCTCCCTCCAGGAACATGAAGAGCCTCAAACCAAATGAGGTCCATAATTGTTACTGGTTTTGGCATATCAAATATGACACGGTTAGCTTGCCAGGCTCTGCTGTGATCAGCTACTTATATCCCCAGTTACAGGCATGTACTATCCTCACCTGGCTTAATGCTGTGGGAACCTAGGACTAACCTCAGGGCAGAGAGAAGGCTAAACAGGATGGAGTAGAGACTGCATGCTGGAGACCCAGGTTCAATCCCTGGCACTGCCCAAAAATATCCCCAAGCAATGAGCCAGGAGTAGCCCCTGAGCACAGCCCCCAAACAACCAAACTCCAAGGACGGAGACATGGCTCAGCGGTCTGCGCTTACCCTCTGCATGCCGGAGGCTCGGCTCAGGTCCTGTGCATCACTTGGCTCCCGGGTGCCACCAGGGTAGCCCCCTATCACCACCACACACACCCAAGCACAGGGCGGGGCAGCCCCAGCACCACTGGGTGAAACCCCCCAAATCACACGCGTCACCTGCTCACGCGGTGACGCAAATCAGCTTCTTAAGACTACAGAGTCATCTGTAAGGAAAGTGACGACCGCTCTCACGCTCCTTCAAGACCTGTCAAGAGGTTCTAAAACGTCCCGCTAGAGCTGCTCATGGAAAAATCACGTCATCAGTTCGCTACACAGAAACACAGGGGACTGCCGCGCTTGGCTTTCGTAAGGAAGATGCTGCCCTTGCAGCACTGAGAATGCAGCGCCCGAGGCCCGTCTCCCCTCTAGGTCTGCCCCAACTCCAGCACCCCACGCTTTGGGCCTCCAACTTCATGAGGCATCTCGGGGTGCCAGAAACACCAGTCACTGGGGGGTGGGGGGCCCTTTCTCCTCCCTCTCATCGCAAAGACTGGCAGGGCAGGGCAGTGATCATGACTGAGCCCCCTTGGCGCCCTGTCGAGAGCCAAGTTTCTTAAACGGGGGTCCGGATGCAGTAGGGGGTCGAAGCAGTGAACGCGAGGGGGAGTCGTGAAAAATACGGCAGCAGCCAGGCTTCTGCGTGTGCAACCAAAACTCGGCTCAAAGTCAAAGGCGCGATGTACGGTCCCTGCTGCACGGCTTGGGCATGGCACGGGGGTCACGGTGGGGCCGCTCACTCCCTCAGCTCCTTCTGCAGGGACTCGGATCACGTCTGGTCCAAGTGCTTCTGCCGGCATTAGCACTCGCTGCTCCCTTGCTACAGAGCCGTGCCCTGACCAACTGTCCTTCCAGAGGGCTGGGGTCACCCAGGAAGCAACCCAGCTGCCTAATCTGCTGTCCGTGTACCCACGGTTCTGCCTGTCCGATCACCGGCTTTGAAAGAAGAGACGCGTGAGCAGCTGGCGCGTGTGGGTCTCTGACATGTTACTGACATAGTAAATTAAATTTAAAGAAGCCTGTATAAACTGCATTAGGCCATTGCTCAATCCTATCTTCCACCACCCAGTCAGGCCCGTTTGTCCAATTATCAACCCTCCTTATAGTCCATCTTGATGGGAGGCCAGGCATTATAAAGGTCCAGAGTAGCTTACTTCTATCTGGTACAGAATAACAGAATATAATCCCAAAAGTTATGTTTCAATGTCCTTCAGGATGGAAGGTGATTTGGTGTGTGTCCTAGCAAACTATTTGAAGGATGTTATTTATGTTTATATAACAACTTTGTTATTATTATATTTAAATGAGTTACTTGTCTGGGATCACTTTTACAAAACTGGACCTCGTGCTGTGGTCATGAAGGCTGGATGGCAGAGGAGCAGGTGACTCTGAGGCTTGAACTCAGTGCCTTGGGCATGTGCTCGACTTTAAACTGCCACTTGGGCCCCAATGTTTAATTTTCAATATACTGAAAAAGTTGGATCATAAAAATATTTTTAAATGAAAGGACCTATTTTTGTTTAGGAAGAATAATAATTTCTTGCATAAATTTGATCTTTTCCAAGAGATCGAAATATTTTCTTGGAAAAAATAAACATCTCCTACTTTATATTTTGCTTTTTCGGGGTCATGCCAGCAATTCTCAGGGGTTACTCCTGGCTCTGCACTCAGGATTTACTCCTAGTGTTGCTCGAGGGACCATATGGGATGCCAGGGAATCGAACCTCGGTCAGCCACATGCAAGGCAAACACCTACCCACTGTACTATCGCCTGGCCCCAACATCTCCTACTTTAAACATCACTTCACTTGTATCAATTATCTTCTCATTCATCGTTGATTTGCTCGAGCAGGCACCAGTAACTTCTCCATATGTCCTGTAACTTCTCCATATGTCCTGTCACATGCTAGTAGATCCCAAGGGCATCTGCTTGCTCCAGGAATTTAAAGAGCCTCAAACCATCCCATCAGATCATTGGAATGAGGTCTATAATTGTTACTGGTATTTGGCATATCAAATACGACACAGGTAGCTTGCCAGGCTCTGCTGTGTGGGTGGGATACTCTTGTAGTCACCTCTGAACTCCAGCATTTATTGAACTGAGTGGCCGCTGCGGCAGCGCAAGCCGGGCTGTGATCAGCTCTTCTGTTGGGTGCAGTTCTGACGAGAGGGGATTCCAGATTTGGAAAATGGCCACCCTCATGGTGTGGGGGGTTCTCTGACTTCCTGCAAGGCTCTGTTGGGGTGGCAGGCCAGGGCTAGAACCCAGCATCCCTCCTGGGCGCCTCGTGATCAGCTGGGCACAGGGAAAGTCAGTAGCAACTCTTCCTCATGTATGTGAGTCTCTGGATCAGCATACCTAGGCTGGGCTTGAAAAAGACTGCTGCAGGGTGAGATACCATGATATCTCATCTGGCAGGTGATACTTACCTGGAAGGGGAGATACCACGATCACAATGGTGGTTTTCCCAGGGCGAGGCTTTACCCATTGCACTCCAGATGTGCTGACCCCTGCGATTTCCCCCAAATGTGGGAAACTGGACTTTAAACATATTTTAAGAAAATAAGGTTTCATAGGAGCTATTCTCTCTGCCTTGTTTTTATGTAAAAATTGTATGTTTATGTAAATAAGGTGAATTCTTGACTAGGTCATTCTGATTTGAACATCTTGTTAAAAAAGAAACTGATTTTATGAGACTTAAGTAATGTAAGCATCTTTATAAAATAAAATTTATTTCAAATGGAAGACATGCTTACAGGGCTAGAGAGTCTGTTTGGTGTTTCCCTGATCGCAGCCGGGAGCAACACCCGGCACTGAGCTGGAGCAGCTCTGGAGCCCCCGGGGTGTCCACCCGAAAGGAACACCTGATTCTGAGCTTGTGATTTGCTTCTCTTGGTTTTTTGGTCAATTTAGCTACTATTGCCCATACATAATCACCAGGGTAGAGAACTTTGTAACACTATGGGTTCAACTAAATTAAATGATCGCTTTAATGAAGCTGACATCTGCATCCAGAGGTCCTTGAGGTTGGGGTAAATTTGCGTGAGTTGGAATCCAGTCTTAGCATGTCCCCTTGTCTGCAACCTTAGCCGCATTTTTTCAAAAGAAGGTTTATCTGTACTGAAGCCAACGGTGCTTCTAATTCCTGGATTTCTCTCAATTAGTTCTAGTGTGATAGAGGTGCCATAACCTCCAGAAAATGAAGATCAAATACTCATTCAGGGGGTTGGAGTGATAGGACAGCAGGTAGGGCATTTGCCTTGGACATTGCTGACCTCGGTTTGATCCCAAGCGCCCCATATAGTCCCCCTAAGCACTGCGAGGTGTGAGCCCAGAGTGCAGAGCCAAGAGTAACCTCTGAGCACAGTGAGTGTGACCCAATAAGCAAACATGTTTTTAAAAAATACCTACTCAGTTCCATCTAATAGCTGCCATTTTCGTGGTCCAGACCCCACAGCTCATCAGAACCCACTCAAGAGAGATGCTGCTCTTAAGACCAGCTCAGAGCAGCTGAGTTAGAGCCCAGGTAGGCGGCTCTCAGAGGCGGAAGTCACCGGGTGTTCCTGGAGAAGGAGCTGGGGTCCCCATTCCCCTCTTTGACTCGTCCCAGGGGCCTGGGTGACCCCACCCACAAACTGTCTCGGGGCTCTCAGCCATGATGCAGAGACTCAGATGCACAGGGAAGAGCTGCCATTTAGCTCTCCCCTAGCGCAGCTGACCATGAGACTCCCAGGAGGCAAAATGGGTTTTGGGAGGGGACCCATCACCTCTGTAGGACTTCGGAAGCAGCTGAATGAGACTTGCTCACCATAATAGCCACCAATTTTGTGGTCCGGACCTGGTACATCAAACTAGTGGAACCAATCATGTTCTAGAATATATTACAATCTGCAATGCGTAAGAAAGGGAAGCTAAAAGGATATATATATATCCTTTTCTATATATATATATCTTTATATATATATCCTATATATATATCCTTTTTATATATACATAAAAGGATATATATACATCCTTTTATGTATATATATATATGTATATATATATATATATATATAGAGAGAGAGAGAGAGAAAGGAGATAAAGGACTGTCATGGAGGCAGTCTGGAGAAGGGGGGGAGGAGGTGGGACATTGGTGATGGGAGATGGGCAGGGCTGGAGGGATGGGTGTTGGAACACTGTAGAACCAAAATTCAAACATGAACATCTTGTAATTGTATATCTAACAGGTAGTATAATAAAATATTTAAAAATATAAAATTAAATTTCAAAAAAAGAAAAAATACCCACTCAGACACAGTAGAGAAAAGAACCCATCATCCCAAGTCACTCCAAACAAAACGAACCTGATTCGCTTCTTGGTAAAAAGGTGAACATAGGAATCATGAGGGCAACCAATGGGTAGTCAAGTGCTTTAGATCAGGTGCTGACAAATTATGGCCAATTTGGTTCAGTAGGCCCCATTTTTGGAAGACAAGTTTTATTAGAGCACACACATTAATTTCATTTTCAGACAATCTTTGGTTTTGTTTCAGTATTGTCCAGACTCTGCTCACTGCCTGATTTCGTGACACTCTGCCTGGACTAAGGGGCTGCTACAGACAGCACAAAGTCAGCAAGACCCCAGGATGCTTATGAATTCCAGGCGGTCACGGAGTTCACTTTTCACATTTATACTGGTTCATTGTAGACTCCCAAGACACAGTGTGCTGAGCAGGAGGCGCTAATGAGGGAGGAGAATATCAGCCATTTAAACTACTACCAAATAATGTCTCACTCTCGCCTCTCATTCATTCTGTGCGTAAAATTAAGTCTCTCATTGATTCAGTCTGTGCATAAAATGATAAAATTAAGTCTCTCGCATTGGTTCACTCTGTATGTAAAATTAAGTCCCCCCCATTCATTCTGCCTGTCCGTGAAATTAAGTCCCCCCCCATTCATTCTGCCTGTCCGTGAAATTAAGTCTTATGCTGCCGGATTATGCAGCACAGTCTGCTTTGACACTCAGGAGGGCTGGACTGTCACTTCCCTTCCTTACTTCAGTCCATCCGTTGGCTTAACGTTGTCAGTGTGAAATTCCAAAGCCCATTTTGATGATTCAGCTCCTGTCGAGACATCAGTCATAGAAGCACACTGTAGAATCCTCTGCATTGGACTGAAGTTATCCTCAGTTGAAGGCAAAAAACACTTGTGAGCATTGTAGTCACACTGCGATCAATGTGATCATTGATATTAAAGAAAGCAGAAACTGTTTTGGATGGATTTAAATTAGCAATAGCTTGTGTTGTTAATTGATGACAGACATCAGTAATATCCAATGGAAGAACATGCAATTCTTTGGCCGGGATACTGGGGTGGTGGCGTGGACAATACATAATTATTTCACAAAATCTTGAAAATGTTTCTCTTGGGGATGAGAACATATTAATACGAGTGAAACCAAAATAAATCTCCCCAAATTTCCGGCCCGTAAACTGGACAATCTGAAACATCTATAGTAATGATATTAAGTTACGCTTTGATTTAAAACCCGTCCCACACAGCTCTGGAAATGTCCCTGAGCTAATTAAGACTAGCAGAGCCCAGGAGATTTGCTGGCTTCTTTGTAACAATTCTATATGATGAAAAAAACATAACTCAGGATTGTCTGAGACTTTCTTGACTATCCCAAATAGTATTGGATGTAAAAGAAAAGGCCTGTTTGTTTGTTTTTTATTTCTTTCAAAATTAGGAAACGAAATTAAAAAAGAGGGGGACTAAGTTAAAAAAAAGTTGTTGAATTAAATGCTGAGACTTGGAAAAACAGGTAGAAACGTGGTGCTGAGAAACAAGAGCGTGGTGGCTGATTTCATGTATTCCTGTTTCTACTTGGCTGGGCCCTCAGCTTCCAGACGATTGGCCAAACATTATTCTGGATGTTTCCATGTGGATATTTTTGGATGAGATTAACATCTGTGTGTGTTAATGGGTGCGGGGGTGGGGTACTCTAAATTGTCACTGGGGTTTATTTTTTAATGTTTCTGAGGTCATACCCAGTGGTGTTCAGTGCTTTCTCCCAGCTCTGTGCCCAGGGATCCCTCCTGGCTATACCTGGGGAAATATATATAGTGCCAGTGCCAGTGCCAGACATAGAACTGGGGCTGTGTGCAAGACAAGTTCCCCACTGCACTACCTCTCTGATCCACTGGAATCTTCACATTAGCACTTCCCAAGTCTGACCCAGCCTAGGGAGTGCCTGCAACGTCTCTAGAACTGGACATGCCTTTTCCTTCTCTTTCTTTCTTCCTTCCTTCCTTCCTTCCTTTCTTTCTTTCTTTCTTTTTTTCTCTCTCTCTTTCCTTCCCTTCCTTCCTTCCTTCTTTTCTTTCTTCTTTCTTTCTCTCTCTCTTTCTTCCTTTCTTTCTTCCTTCCTTCTCTCTCTCTCTCTTTTTCTTTCTTTTTCTTTCTTTCTTTCTTCCTTCCTTTTTCCTTTTCTTCTTTCTTTTCTCTTCTCTTCTCTCCTCTCCTCCTCCCTCCTCCTCTCCTCCCCTTCTCCCCCCCTCCCCTCCCTGCCCATCTCTTCCCCCCCCCCCCATTCTCCCTTCCCCTCTCTCTCCTCTCTCCTCTCCTCTCCTCTCTCTCTCCTCTCCTCTCCTCTCTCCTCTCCTCTCCTCTCCCTCTCCTCTCTCCCTCCTCTCCTTCCTCTCCCTCACCTCTCCTCTCTCCTCTCCTCTGCTCTCCTATCCTCTTCTCTCCTTTCCTCTCCTCTCCCTCTCCTCTCCTCTCCTCCCCCTCCCCTCTCCTCTCCCCTCCTCTTGGCTCCTCTCTGCTCCTTTCTTCTCCTCTCTGCTCCTTTCCTTTCCTCTCCTCTCCCTCCTCTCCTCTCTCCTCCCCTCCTCTCCTCTCCTCTCCTCTCTTCTTTTCTTTTTTCTTCTTTCCTTGGCAACCCTTGGAGGATATGTCCATGCTCCAGGTCATTCCTGCAAGCAAAGCATGATCTCAGCCCATTTGCAATATCTCTGGTCTCTGGACATTCTTCTTTCTGCCTCTTCTCTCCCCCCAGGCCGTTGCTACCACCTAGCACAGCAACATTCAATCTTCTCCTTCCTGTAGACCAATACCAGTGTGCAGCCCATTGGCTGGAAGCCAGTGGGAGACTCTTTGTCCACACCTGCAGTGTTCTTATAGTAGTCCTGTCTTTTTCCTGAAGGTCCCTCCAGACTTAGAACACCCTCAAACACTAGATCCCTCCACACCCCACAACTTCTACATCACTGATTCCTGGCTCACTCAGTAGGCATTTGCAGCTTGTATTGCTAATAATAGGAACACAAATCTTTACTGACTCCAGTTTTATATTGGTGGCTCTTGGAAGATCAAAAACCCATGCTAGGATCCTCTGTACTCTCAAAGAAACCAACCCAGGAATTTCACAGAATGTTTATATGCCCATCACACACCCTTTGAAAAATAATTGGCTAAAGGCTTACCGCTTCATAGCAACTAGGATTCCTTACTAATTCAAACTATCCCATTCGCTGAAATAATTTTTTAACTATTGAATTATTATTCAAGACTCACTTGATTCACAACAGTCTTCCACACTCTCCAGCATAAAATGGGCCATGAATATTTAGAAGTTGGCTTCAGGAACCTGTTTCTTTGCTGTAGAGACAAAGACTTGAGGGACTTTGGGTCCACATACTTCTTGATAAAGACTCAGATATTGATCACTTGATATCCCATTATTCATTGATTTGCTCAGGCGGGCGCCAGTAATATTTCCATTTGACACTATCACGTGCCAGTGTAGCCCAATGGTGTCTGGTTGTTTCAGGTATACAAACAGCCTCAAACCATTCGTTCAGGGTCTTGACGAAGAAATCTGACCATCTTGTAGGTGGGCGGCCATGTGATCTTTTTGACATCCTGTGGGATCCAGTCAGTAACAGCTCTAGTCCAGCGGTTGTCTCCAATTTGCATTACATGTCCAGCCCATCTGATTTTCGATGCCTTGGCAAATAAGACAGCGTCCCTGACTCTGGAATAGCAATGGAGGTCAGAGCTCCAGATTCCTTCTTTCACTTCAGTGAGGTGTGATATTCCAAGCATAGTTCTTTTGATTCCTCTTTGGGAGACCGAATAGCATTCTCACCCTGCTCTACTAGGGCCCAGGTCTCTGAGGCATATGTTAATGCAGGGAGAATGGTGGAGTTAAAGAGATGTGCCCAGAGCCGGAGGTTCTTTGTCTTTTAGTTATTTCTTTGATGCTTTTGAAGGCATTCCATGCTGCTCTCTTCCTCCTGCACAGCTCAGGTTTTAGGTCGTTCATCATGTTGACTTCTTGACCTAGGTACACATAACTGCTGCGTTCAGAGATGTCTGTTCCATTGAGAGTGAATGGGGCCTCCAGAACTAGTTCATTTTTCATGAACATAGTTTTGCTGAGATTCAGCTGTAGACCTATCTTTCCACATTCTCAGTCAAAGCATTTGTGCTGCTTGGCTAATGTTTGGTGTTATTAGAACGATGTCATCAGCGAAGCGAAGGTGGTGTAGTTGCCGACCGTCTACCTTCACTCCCATTCCTTCCCATTCTAATTGTTGCATGATGTTCTTGAGGGTGGCGCTGAAGAGTTTTGGTGAAATGGTATCACCCTTCCAAACCCCTCTTTTGACATTAATGATCACTTCTCTGTAGAATGGTGAGATCCTGGTGGTGAGTCCGTAATACAGCTCACAAAGGATCTTGATGTATTGGGTTTGAAAGCCTTGTTTGGCTAGGGCTTTGATGACTGTTTCAGTCTCCACAGAATCAAAGGCTTTCTTTAAATCAATGAACGTGAGACAGAGCGGCATCCTAAACTCCCTACAAACTTCAATGAGCTTGGTTACCGTGTGGATATGGTCTATTGTGCTGAATCCTTTTCGGAAGCCAGCTGCTCGCATCGTTGCCCTTCATCTAATGTTCTGCCAATCCTGTTCCGGATGACTCGAGTGAACAGCTTGTAGACTCAGATATTAAGATTGGTTTTTTTCCAGTGACCAAAATAGGGTCTTTAAATGCTTTCTGCCTGCTTCCACAAAGTCAGGTACATCATCTTGATAATAATAGCAAAGAAATTTGAAGTGTTGAGATGAAGAAAATATAAGTCATCTCAAATAATGCTCCTAATAATAATAATAATAATATTATTATTATTATTATTATTCACTGTATCACTGTCTTCCCGTTCTTCATCGATTTGCTCGAGCGGGCACCAGTAACATCTCCATAAGTCCTGTCTCATGCTAGTAGAGCCCAAGGGCATCTTCTTGCTCCAGAAACATAAAGAGACTCAAACCATTCCATCTAGTCATGGGAATTAGGTATAATTGTTACTGGTATTTGGCATATCAAATACGACATGGGTAGCTTGCCAGGATCTGCTGTGCGGGTGGCATGCTCTTGTAGTCACCTCTGATCTCCAGCATTTATTGATGAACCACGTGGCTGCTTGAGCTGGGCTGTGATAGCCTCTTCGCTGGGTGGAGTTCTGACAAGAGGGAAGTCCATATGTGGAAAATCGCAGCCCCCATGGAGTGGGGGGGTTGTCTGCTTCTTGTGAGGCTCTGCTGGGGTGGCAGATCAGGGCTCAAACCCGCCATCCCTCCGAGGTCCCTTGTGAGCGGCTGGGCACAGGGAGAGCCAGTAGCAGCTCTATATTATTATTATTATTATCATCATCATCATCATCATCATCATCATCATTATTATTATTATTATTATTATTATCATCATCATCATTATCATTATTACTTTGCAGTGCCTGGAGTGAACCCAGGAATCTGGACCTCACACCTGCAAGGTATGCATACTCCACTCGCCTCCATTCCTGATCTTGCTCCTAAAATATGAACATTTAAAGTCAAAGCAATGTTTTCCATATTAGGAAGTACAGATGTGGCCCCACACTAGGGAAAAAAATCCCAGAAACTGGAAGTAAACATTTGGATAGTGGCAACAACCAAGCAGCATGTGGTGGCCTGGGAGCGGCTCTGCTATGATAACTCCAAACAACCAGAAATTACTCCACCTGGTTTTCAAACATGGGCAAAACCTACCCATATAATACCATTGAGTAAGAAACCCTGAATTTTAGTATGTTTTAAATTTACTTGGGTCTGGAAAGGTAGTACAGTGAGCAGTGCATTCTCCTTACACACAGTCGACCTGGATTTAATCCCTACCATCACACGTGGTCCCCTGAGTACTACCAGAAGTGATTCCTGAATGCAAAGCCAGGTGTAACTCCTGAACATTGCCAGGTGTGCCCCCCTCAAAAAGAAAAACAAAATGATTAATCTGGGGGCTAGGGGGCCTTATCAAAAGCTGTCAGGGCTTACTCCTGGCTCTGTGCTTAGCAACCACTCCTGGTAGGAGTTCCCAAAGCACAGAACAAGAGCAAGATGAGCATTTTAACCACTATACTATTTCTCTCAACGTTCTCTACTTTTGAAAACATAGTTTTATGATTGTGGGTTTTCCACAAAGACAACTGCTGTGTAATTTGAGGGAAAATTACATTTTGTCATATGTGGATGCTCGCACAAGCAAATCGGTGAATAATGGGACGTCAAGTGACCAAGTGATCATATGTGGAGATGTAGCCAGTCTCGTCATCTGAAAACTCATATTGCTAATGCAGCACCACTTATGGCCTTGGAAAATCTGTGCACCAGGCTCACTGGAGAACAATAGCCCAGCATCTTGAAAATACCCTCCACTTACTGATTTGGACTACAATTATATGTAGATGGTCAGGCCCAGGTATTTTGGGGGGCTTCTTAGAGGTACTCAAGGGGTTACTGGAGAGTCTTGGTAAACCAGGCAGACAGTACAATGCAAGGGCCCAAGGATGCAATGCTGGTCAGGTCCTGCAGAGCCAGGAATTGCCCAACAATCTGCAGAGTCAGGGATTGCCCAAGGACTGCACCCAACAATGGTCAGGAGATCATGTGGTACCCGAGATCAAACTAAAGTCAGATGCTAGCTGCGTGCACACCCCTCAGCTATACTACCTTCCGGCCCCACGGCCCAGATTTTAAGCTGAACACCTAAAGAGCAAAGGCCATGCCTTATTCATTTGTATATCTTTTGCATCTTGTATAAAACCTAATATTTAGAAGTCACTTTATAAATGTTTGTGAATCCATTCATTCATTTTTGAATTTATTTCATAACAAATTTTTATTTAGCCTTCACTGTGTACAAAACTGCTACATGACAGGAATATTTCAGGGAACTGAGCTCTGGGAACTTAAACCGTATGGAAGGAGAGAGAAAAAAACAAAAACAATTCCTTATGCAATTTCTAGTTTTGCTAGATTACCATAAATGCAAGTCCAGTGCATGAAGAAATCAGGTAATGGAAGAAATAGTTCTAGAGGGGAAAAGAAAAATTGAAACTGAAGTGTATCCACCATTGATTGTTAGGTAACAAGCCCACCTTAAAAGAGAGAGACTTCAAAACAGGCACCACTGACAATTGTTCAGGAGCCTGTAGCTCATTTGAAAGCTTCTGATGATCAAGTCCAGGCTCTGACCTCAGCTGGTCTTCCACAGGAATTCATGGGCTGTTTGTTTCCAGCCTCTGCTGGGATCCTTCAGCCTAGCCAGATGGGGCTTGTTCTCACGATGATGGTGGGATTCCCGGAAATCAGGCTAAACTTGCAGGACTGCTGCGGCCCAGTGTTCTGATCAAGAAGACCCTAGGCCAGTCTGCCTCCGTGGTGGCAGCAGCAACAGCGGTTCTCACCCACCCTTGAAAAACAACCAGCTGGAATACTATGCAGCTGTTAGGGAAAATGAAGTTATAAAATTTGCCTATAAATGGATGGACATGGAGAAGATTATGTTGAGTGAAATTAGCCAGAAGGAGAGAGACAGATATAGAATGACTGCATTTATTTGCATGACATAAATATATATTTACATATTATGATACCAATATCCAAGGTCAAGTGAAACTTGTATCAGGAGGTCTTGTCAAGGGTGGAAATTATCACAAACGTGTGGGAGTCAGAGGCTAGGTAAGACAGAAAATGGAACAGTGTGCTAACAATTGTTGAAAGTACTAATACCAACCTAGAACTGAGCATTAAATACAGGCAAAAAGATACACATGACAACCCTTTAATGTATGTTCTGTAATCCATAGTCTGGAAGGGAAGGAAAAGGGAAAGAGAGAGAGAAAGAGAAGAAATAAAGAACCTGCCATGGAGGAGGGCTGGGGGAGGAGGGAGGGAACCGGGGACGTTGGTGGTGGGAGATGGGCACTGGTGGAGGGATGGGTGCTGGAACACTGTATGACCAAAACCCAAATATGAACTTTTTAATTGTATATCTTTGTAATTGTATATCTCACGGTGGTATAATAAAATACTTTTTAAAAAAGGGAAATAAAACAGCAAGTCACATGATAAGAAAAGGACACAGGGACGAAGGTTGGAGAACTGTGGTCAGTTCTCTTATCAGTTGAGGCCAGTTAAGCCCTACAGAATTAGTACCAGTCAACCAGACAGTTAGGGAAGCAAATTGGGGTCAGTCTATTAATGCCCTGAGACAGGAAGCATGGAACATTCCAGAAGGCCGAGACAGCCAGAGTGGCTTCATGCTGAGAGGTAGAGTGGAGCTACACTAAAGGACCAAGGAAATATAGGGGTGGGAGTCCTCAGCTGGTACTGATAGGGAGTGTGTGCCTTAACTGGGAAACCGTTTAGCTCAGAAGAACTTGATCAAAACATATACAAACCTGTCGGATTAAATATTTCCTAACCAGGAGCTGAAGACATAGCACTAGTGCTAAGGCACTCGCCTGGCAAGCAGTTGACCTTTTTTGATCCCCAGCACAGTTTATAGTTCCTCTGCATTGCCAGGAGCAACTCCTTGAGCACAGAGCCAGGAGTAAGAACGGCCCAACCCCCACCTCCCTTATCCCAACCAGTTCAAAGCAAAGCAGCAAAGACTGAAGTCTCTGTCTTAGAGGCTGAGCTCTGACAGCTGATGTCACTTTGGATCCTGGTGAATGAATGAATGGGCCTGTGCGAGCAGAAGATGAGGAGGCCCATGGGTGAGATTGGTTTCGGATCGGCCCCACCATTTAGGAGCTGGGGATCTCACTCTCTCCATCTCAGTGTCTTCTTTCCCAAGATGGGGACTACAGGCTCTGGGAGCTGTGGGAGTTCACTGCTGCCTCCTCCCAGCCCTATGGGGACCACACCAGGTCTCTGCTGATATTTCCTGTGCCCCTAAACTGGAAGTGCAGTGCACTGTCTCCAAAGCCCCACATCATGGGTCTTCTCCCAACAGACTCCTCCAAAGCAACACAATGCTAATCCCCTCCATTTGCCAGACTCCATATTCTACTCATGTGGTGGTGATTAAGTCCCTGCCGGCCTGGAACCAGATAGTGTCCATTGCTGCTTGGCTGCTGGGAGATCCTTGATTTTGTCTCATACCCTGTCATCTGCCTTCAGCCCATCTGGGGGAGGACAGGGAGAAGCCAGACGGCCGTGAATCTTGCTGTCGGTTCACAAATGTTCGTGGTCCCGGGAGGACAGAGAGGAGCTCCTGACAGGGGAAATGTATAGCTCAGTAGCGCAGACAGATGACCTTTGGCGTTACCCAGGTCCAAGGTCAGCTCAAATCCTTCCGGAGACAGCAGGGTGTGTGAGTGTGTGTGTGGGGGGGGGGAGGTGGGCAATGTAGCCTGACCTATCCCATAAACTGCTGTGCAATTCCGAGGTGTAAGCAAAGATGAGCAGAGGGTGTTTGAGCCGGAGGGTGTTGTATGACTAGAACTGGGGGTGGGGGTCAAGCTTTATTCCCCAGGAAGCTGATCTTGCCTGATTACAGGTAGAGTCTGGACCAAGTCACTTACATAAGAAGGTGGAGAAAGAAGACAGAACACAGGGGGTTGACGGCACACAGCAGCTTGTTAGAGACTCCAGAGGTTTTCCTTTTCCTTCCTTCTTTCCTGTATGGTCTCCTTTGGCCCTTAAAGCCTGATTTTAATAATCAGGGGAAAATGAACATTTCAAACCAAAGATTATCTTTGTCAGAATTTCCCTCTGATCTTGGTAAGTGAATGGATGTTTGTTTAATGCTCTCCTCTAGTGCAGATTTGGGGGGGGAAAGAGGTTTCCCTTAGCATCAGTTCCAATTCACTCCCTTTTGCTGTATTATAATAAAAACATGATATCCTCAAGCCCCCTGCCCTCCGCCTGCAAGCCCCCACCCCGTCTCACTGCCCTCTGCCCTCAACTCTTCTCTGTCAGCTCTTGTCACGCACATTTCCCTCCCTCGTTCTGAGGTTTCAAGGGCTCAGATCATGGTATTAAGAGGAGAATTGAATTTTAACGGTGTATATGGTAGTGTCACTCAGCTCTGGCCCATATCTGGAAGACAAAAGTGGTATCCAGATCATAGGACTTTTGTGGGTATTGCTATTATCGGAGGGGGATATTTAGGGCCACACCCGGCAGAGCTCAGGACTGTTCCTGACCCTGTGCTCCGGAATGACTCCTGGCGCCTCAAGGGGACCATAATGCAGTGCCGAGGATCGAACTATTGAAGTGGGGTTAAGCACATGCTTGGCAAGTGCCTTAGCCCTGCACTATCTCCAGCTCTTGGATGGAAATTAGAGTTGTTACCTATGCAGAAATTATCATAGGGCCTGGCAGAGATGATGTTTGAAGCCATGTGCCCTATCCTTCAGAATCCAACCTCTGCTCTCACATACCCAAACTTTTCAGATACTGGACCCACAGCTGCTAGGCAACATGAACAGGAAATAAAGAAGACAAAGAATAAGATTATTCGGGTTTGCCTTGTTGAGAGCACGGACGCAGTGTTGGCAGCCATCAAGCTTTCTTTCAAAGGAAATAAAAAAAGGCTCTTGCCCCAGCTCTCTCCCTTCCCAAGTCACTATTTACAGCCAGGAATTGACACATGGGAAGTGATGCTGGACAGACACTCTCACCACTTTTCTGTCTCCTGGACCCACTCAGATTCATTTCAGTGATGCCATCCATCACATATCCGCACACCCAACAGCAGTTGACCAAGTGGTGCTCAAGGTTTAATCCTGTCTCCTGGCAGGGATTGAAGGACCATATGGGCTGCCTGGGATCAAACCCAGGTTGACCGAGTGTAAGGCAAACGCTCTCCCCACTGAACTATCTCTTCCGCCCCAATCACTCTATTTAGGAGTGTTATCTATGTTTTATTCTCTTCTCTGCTCAGATCGCTGCTTACACCACCTGAAGACATTGAGTCATGCTGGTGATGGGGACAGTTCCACAGCGAAGATGGTGAGATGAGGAGAAATAACAGTAACTCAATTCACATATATTTAGGGTGGAATAAAAGCAGTCTCAATGAGTCTGTGAACAGCACTTACTCGATGGTCTCTGTGCCAGAAGCAGCGACTAAGAGCCCGGCTGAGATCAGGCCCATTCATGAGTGAGCCGGGAAGTGCTGCCCAGAGTCGCCCCTCCCTGTCGGGCTCCGGGTCTCCGGGTCTGGAGCCGAGCACAGGTTTCTGGGTGCTCCGATTCATTGGTTCTTGGCTGAAGACGATTTCCTGTTTCTAAGAAAAGACTGCTGGGATGCCTTAGGAGGTCCTTTGGACAGTGAATCTGGCTGGCCTGGGCATGGCCCCAGGGAGCTGCTAGGGGAGGGTTGGTTCTCATTAACCCCCTTTCTTCCAAAGTTGGTCTGGAACTCACAGACTGGGGTTATGGCACACATTTGTCCAAGGGGCTGATTGCTGAAGACAAGTTTTTTACCCTGGCCAAACAGTCATTTTCAGAAATCTGGAGCCAAACATGGGACATGGCCAGAACCCCAAAGGGTCAAGGGTGCAGCCTCCCTTTGCCTGGCCCCGACTCCGACTCTTGCACCTTTTCACCCCAGCCTGTCCCTCTCCTTCCAGCTCAGTCATTCTCCAAATCGCTTTTCCAGGGATCTCCCAGGCTGTTTCCATGGAAGCAGCTGTTAGGGGCCAAAACAGAGCTGTCTGATCCCCACCCCAGGCCTTGCAACCTGAGGCCAAGCATGGAGGGGAGCCACGGGGTGACCACAGACCCCCACAGAGCACTCTGGGTACACACACAAACAGATGGGCCATGTCGCCCTGCGGTGGGAGGAGAGACCCGGTGACGGCTTGGGGAAAACCCACGGGAGGGTGGAGAAGGCCCTGCCTGCACTGCCTGGCATCCAGACGTGATGCAAAAACAGCTGCCCGGCCGCTGCCCGCGCCGGCCGCACCCAGCTGACTCCTCTCCTGGACCCTCCTCTCCCTCTAGCCCTGGCCAACCACACTGAACTAGCTCTGTGAAGGCGTTGGATGAGAGGAACCATTTTCCAAGTTTAAGAGCAATGGGCCTTATGCGTGTCAGGTGCTGGGTTCAGTTCCAGTCACAGGATAGGGGTAAACACACCCTGTGGTCAGACCCCTCAGGCTCCCTGAGGCCGCAGTTTCCCTAGTTAGGAGAGTAACATCCCATCCCTTGCCGGCAATATCAGGTGCTACCATGAAGGTGGATTGCTCCAAAACTGATCTCATCACTGCTCTGCTCTCACCCTTAATATTGGTGAATCATCAGCTAAGATTCAAATCTGAATTTACCCTGGCCCACAAGGCCACAAGAGTGGGTGACCCCAAAATCTCATCCCCTGCCCCAGTCAGCTCCAGCCACACCAACTCACTTATTCCTGCCCTTCAAATTTGCATCTTCCCAGGAACCCCAGGCTTGCTCCTTTCTGCCCCAGGAAAACCACTAACCCCACAGAGTAATTTCCAAGTCTCAGTATAGAAGTCCCAGCAACTAAGACACACCTTTGACACCCTGCAGTGCCCCCACCCCAGAGATGTCCACTTCTGTTCTCATCGTCTTTTGCCACTTAGACATACATCATTTATGTCTGGAACCAGCTCCATCAAATCCCGTTGAATCTGGCTGCTTCTCAACAACAGCATTGCCAATTCCAGCTGCAGCTCCTGGCATAAAGAAATCACCAGATGAAGGTTTGTTTCTTTACAGTCAATAGAGACCATGTATGGTGAGCACATATTTACTGTGTGTCATGTCATTGATATGATTATGAACCAACATCATGAATATGGAGCATGACACCGTGTTTCAGTAGTACTAATAGTCACCTCTTGGCCAGGACTGTCCCTTCCCCAGGTGGCAGATGTCTTGTCACTCCCTAGTTCACTGGGGCCTTACAATGAACCTGCGAATGACCAGCCTAACTTTGGCTACTGGTGGGGTGATATGCGACAACTTTCTAGACCTGAAAGCAGGTCTTCAGACTCCAAGACGCAAACTCCTTAAACCACCCTGTGCAGAAGAATGTACTCCTTCCCGCAGGGGCCAGTGACAGGGGGACGCTTGCCTTGCACCAGTCACACAACGCACTCAAGGCCCAGCACTGCCTCCTCCAAAGAATAAAATGTTCCCTCTGTTCAAATATGCCCCAAGGAAGGAATGGGGATGTGGGGTGGGGAGCACTGTCATAGCAGCATAAATGTTGGTAGGGAGCATCTTCTAAACTGGAATCCCCAGAAAGGCCCCTCTCTGGTGTTACCTCTCCCAGGGTCTCATTGTCTGGCTCCCATTCCCCACTAACAGCTCCCTCCTCCGCATTCTTATCTGAGTAAAGCACAAGTAGTGAAATGGCAGGACTGGAGGAGGCTGTTGCTGGCTTTGGGGTCCCTGGAATGCAGAGCTGCTTCAGGAAAAGGGTTAGGAACCCTCTGGGTTTTAATCCCCACATCCAATCTCTGGAGATGAAGGGGGAGGATCAGGCCCTTCTACCTTAATTGCTCCATATAAAAGACCCAGGGAGAGCCAGGAATGTGGCTTGGGGTGGGGAATGGGGAGCCTTTAGCTTTCTCCTTGAGCTTCCTGTGAGCCTTGTTCTCTTGAGGCCCTGGGTTTGTCCCCAGCACTGTCCCCAGCACTGTCACTGCATGTGCCCCTGAGCACCCTAGTGTCTCCCAAGCACTTCCTGGTGTGCTTCCCCTTTTAAAAATGTCAAAATAACAAGGACAATGCGGGTACCTGCATGGGAGGGTCACTACCATGTACCTCCCTGGGCATAGACAAAGGCTCTACTTCCTTGTAGCTCAGCCATTTGCTCCCAGACATTGTCCTGGTTGCCCAGACCAGGGGCCACAGACCCCTATTGTCATGGTACTCAGCCTCCCCCTCCTCATCACCCCCTTTCCTGTGCCTTCCCTGAGGGCGTGCTTAGAGAACGTTGTATCCTGACCCGGGCAGTCACAGTGATTTTCTTGTGCATTTTCAGGAGGTGGTGGTCACCAACTTACCCTTTCCCCATCCCACCCACAGCCCACCACTGACAAGGCTGGACACAAAGACTGGAACAAGAGATTTACTGTGAGTTATTCCTGGGAATAAGGATCCCAGGAAACATCTCTGAATGCAGCAGAGATAAGTAACACACATAAGTACCTAGGTCGAGAAGTCAACATGATGAACGACCTAAAACCTGAGCTGCGCAGGGAGGAAGAGAGTGTCATGGAATGCCTTCAAAGGCATCGAAGAAATAGCTAAAAGGACAAAGAGCCTCCGGCTCTGGGCACATCTCTTTGACTCCACCATTCTCCCTGCATTAACATATGCCTCAGAGACCTGGGCCCTACGAAAGCAGGATGAGAATGCTATTCGGGTCTCCCAGAGAGGAATCGAAAGAGCTATGCTTGGAATATCACATCTCACTCAGGTGAGAGAAGGAATCCGGAGTTCTGACCTCCGTCGCTATTCCAGAATCAGGGCCGCTGTCTCATTTGCCAAGGCATCGAAAATCAGATGGGCTGGACATGTAATGCGATTTGGAGACAACCGCTGGACTAGAGCCATTACCGACTGGATCCCACGGGATGTCAAAAGATCAAGTGGCCGCCCACCTACAAGATGGTCAGACTTCCTTGTAAAGACCCTGAAGGAACGGTTTGAGGCTCTTCATATTCCTCAATCAACCAGATGCCATTGGGCTACATTGGCACGTGATAGGGTCCAATGGAAATGTTACTGGTGCCCGCTCGAGCAAATCGATGAATAACGGGATTCAAGTGAACAAGTGATTCCTGGGAGGAGGAGGAAGACAGCACGCCACAAGCCTCTAGCGCCCTGGTCCCACCGTCCAGTGTCCCTCAGACTTTCAAGCTCAGGTGGGAGGTCAGGACACTTCACAGTGTCTCTGGGCTACATGCTGGCCTGTACCTCTGAGCTCTGCTTCTAAGAGGCCTCAACTCCAGTTGGTGACTCTGCAGTCAAAACCCAATAAAAGGGCTGGAAATAGTACAATGAGTAAGGCAATTGCCTTGCTCACTGCTGACCTGGGGTCAATTTCTAGCATCTCATATGGTACCCTGAGTCCCACCATAACTGATATCTGATCTCAGAACCAGGAATAATAAGTCCCTACAACCTTTGGGTGTGGCCCCCACCACCCCCCAAAAAAAAAATAATACCCTACTTGTACTTTGTTTTTGAGCTATTTAACCTCTGTCCTCAGGCCTCAGTTTTCTCATAAGCCAAATGGAAGTTTGAGTCCTTTTCTCCCAGCACTGCCTTAGGAATTAAACGGGATCATTTCTGCAGACTGAGGTACAATCCCCACTTGGGCGAGGACTCAGGAGGTTAGACATTATTGTTGCTGCCATTTATTGATCTAGTTCGAACACACTGCTAGAGTCAAGTGGGTGTGTGTATTTCTGTCAAGTTCATTCTTCAAACCACACCCCCAAATCATACTGCGAGATAATACAGGAAGAAGGTCTGGTTCTTGCTCTGCATGTGGCCACCCCTTGTCCAATCCCAGGTAAAAATATGTTTCCATGAGCATCGCTAGGTGGGGCCCCAAAACCCCCAACCCTACAAATAAGCAAGCAAGCAACCAAAGCCCCCCAGACTCTCACTGTATCAACTCTGTGACATCTCTCTGGACTAAATCTTATTCTTAGAGCATCTGGAGCCTAGAGCAGGAATGGAAAAATGTCCCAGCCTCCAAAGTGTGGCAGAATCAGCCATGCTGAGGCATTCAGATGCTCCTTTAAATGGAACCTCTTGGGATACAGTTCCCGTTTTGCAGTCAGGTGATAGTTGAGTTCAATCTCTTAAACTCTCAGTCTATGGCCATCAGACTCTGAAATCAGTCCCATTCCTCTCAGTAAGAATCCCAACAGGCATTGACACGTTTAATTAATTTAATTTAATTGGGCTTAGGTAGGCTTTATGGCCAACATTGTGAATAACTACTGGTTCTTTCTTGGAATACTCAGAACCACACTGGAGGAGAAGCCCTTGTGCAAAGGATCCTTGAGTTGAAGGTTGTCAGGCTTGTTCTCATGCTACATCACATCTGTTTTTCTCCTAAAACCATCAGCAGTTTCTGAAAACTACTTTTCCACAGCTGAAGTGGGTCAATTCATTCATGGCAAGAATCCTAGATTGAGAATTGGGTTTCTGGTCACTCTAGGATTTTGAAGGAATCAGAAAAGGAGGAAACATAGATAATAGTCCTAGCCCAGACTGGGTCATTTCAAGGCCTCCACCAAAACGCCATTGTCTGTTGTAGAGAATGTTAGAGCTTGACCAGTAACAGCCTCCTTAAATCTCAGCGCAAAGCCCGTGTATTTCTTAGCAATGTCAAAGGTCAAGAACGCGTGGAACTGGAAGCTATGTGAGTGTGTCCATGTGTGAGTGAGTCTTAGGGAGCTCAGCCTGGGGTGATCAGAGCAGACTGGCTCCTGAGGATCCTCTGTGATGTTCTAGCCTCAGGCTGCTTGTTACCCCACCTCAGCCCCCAAACATCAGAGCAGATTAGACAGGTGAGAGGGATGAAGAACACAGCCTGGGGTGACCGTTAGAACTCCTGGATATTTCCACTTTTACTTGAGGCCTGGTGTATCACCTCCTCCTCTGCCTGCTCAGCAAATGTGGGCTTAGAGCACATTCCTCCTTTTCCATTAACTGCCCCCAATGAAGTTTGAGTCTGGTGAGAAGGAAATTTCTAGAGAGAGGAAGTGGGCTGTCCAGGATCAGTCCCTTAGAAGGTTGACAAAGGGGCTGGAATGATAGTCCAGAAGGGAGGGCTTCTGCTTTGCACACGGCCAACCCAGGTTCTGTTCTCAGCATGCCAAATGGTCCCTGAGCACCGCCAAGACTAATTCCTGAGTGCACCTGCCAGGTGTGACCCAAAAAGAAAAAACAAAAAAGAAGGTTAACTAACTCCTTGTAAGAATGAGGAGGAAGAATCTGAGCCATCACCAATATGGACACACACACACACACACACACACACACACGTTATGCACACGTGCCTGCATGTTTCCCAAACATGCACATATGCACACATAAACTTGCAAATGTACAGATCCACACACTCAAATTCATGCATGTGTGCATTGCATGCATGCACTCACACAAGCGCATGCACACAACCATCTTCACCCCCACCCAGCTCCCCTCTCAGAGCCCAGAAGTGCTTCCGGACCCAGAGATGCCTCACCCGACTTTACTGACCAGCCCTTACCAGCCTCCACAGAACTTGGCTCTTCCCAGTGAAAAATGAGCCCGAAAGCCCTGGAGCCTTCCCAGTGATTTACCGAGAACTTGACATCCACATGGGCTTTCCGGTTGCAGCCAACCCCAGGAGTCAGAGGGAGGAAGAGGGAGAAAATCATAAATGGAGAGTGAGATGAGAAACAGATGTGGAGCTTCACTGGCAGGGAATTCTCCGCCCGACCCTCTTGCTCCAGGAGATGAGAAGGGCTGGTTTCTGAGAACAGGCTCTTACCTGTGTTGGCGCACCCTGTTACCCCCAGAGATTGCTTCTCCATCACTCCAGGATCTTCCTGGCACCTGGCCATGAAGGATGTACCTGGCTGGACCATTTTATTCTGATTTTAGGCAAAATTCATGAATGTTAGGTACACTGCCATCTATTAGATACAATCTTTGCCCCCAAGATGCTGACAGGCTGGGGAAGGAGACAGAATTGAACAGGTAGTGCAGGAGGGCCTCCAGCCACTGGCGATCTGTTGATGACTCACTAGAGTTCCCCCAGCACCAAAATGGATTAAAGATCTCAATATCAGACTTGAATCCATAAAAGTACATTGAAGAAAATATAGGAAAAACCCTCCACGACATTGAAGCTAAAGGCATCTTCAAAGGTGAAACATCACTAACAAAGCAACTAGAAGAAAACATAAACATATGGGACTACATGAAACTAAAAAGCTTCTGCACCTCAAAAGAAACAGTGACTAAGATACAAAAGCAGTCCACAGAATGGAAAAGAATATTCACCCAATACCCATCTGATAAGGGGTTAATATCCAGGATATATCAGGCACTTCGTAGAACTTTACAAGAAGAAAACAAACAACCCCATCAAAAAATGGGGAGAAGAAATGAATAGAAACTTCAGCAAGGAAGAAATTCGAATGGCCAAAAAACATATGAAAAAAATGCTCATCATCACTAATCATCAGAGAGATGCAAATAAAAACAACAATGAGATACCACTTTACACCACAGAGACTGGCACATATTCAAAAGAGCAAGAACAACAAGTGCTGGCGTGGATGTGGGGAAAAGGAGACACTCATCTATTGTTGGTGGGAATGCCGGCTGGTACATCCTTTCTGGAAAACAATATGGACATTCCTCCAAAGACTAGAAATTGAACTCCCATTTGACCCAGCCATACCACTCCTGGGAATCTACTCTGGGAAACCAAAAATACACAGCGGAAACACCATCCCTACTTTTATGTTCATAGCAGCATTATTCACAATAGCCAGAATCTGGAAGCAACCAGAGTGCCTGAAAATCGATGACTGGATAAAGAAGTTTTGGTACATCTACACAATGGAATACTATGCAGCTGTTAGGAAAAATGAAGTTATAAAATTTGCCTATAAATGGATGGACATGGAGAAGATTATGTTGAGCGAAATTAGCCAGAAGGAGAGAGACAGATACAGAATGACTGCATTTATCTGCATAACATAAATATATATCTACATATTATGATACCAATATCCAAGGTCAAGTGAAACATATATCAGGAGGTCTTGTCAAAGGTGGAAATTATCACAAACGTGTGGGAGTCAGAGGCTAGGTAAGACAGAAAATGGAACAATGTACTTAAAATTGTCGAGGGTACTAATGCCAACCTAGAACTGAGCATTAAATAGAGGCAAAAAGATACACGTGACAACCCTTTAATGTATGTTCTATAATCCATAGTCTGGAGGGGAAGGAAAAGAGAAAGAGAGAGAAATGGAAAGAAATAAAGAACCTGCCATGGAGGAGGGCTGGGGGGGGGAGGGAACCGGGGACGTTGGTGGTGAGAGATGGGCACTGGTGGCGGGATGGGTGCTGGAACACTGTATGATCAAAACCCAAATATGAACTTTTTAATTGTATATCTTTGTAATTGTAAAAATAAAAAATTAAAAAAAATAAAAAAATAAAGGTGAAAAGAGTCCAAACTGGAGTAAGGAAAGCCTCTTCAACAAGTGGTGCTGGGAAAACTGGACAGCTACATGTGAAAAAAATGAATTTGGACCTGTGTCTAATACCTTGCACAAAAATCAGATCAAAATGGATTAAAGATCTCAATATCAGACTTGAATCCATAAAGTACGTTGAAGAAAATATAGGAAAAACCCTTCATGACATTGAAGCTAAAGACATCTTCAAAGGTGAAACACCATTAACAAAGCAACTAGAAGGAAAGATAAACATAAGGCACTACATGAAACTAAAGAGCTTCTGCACCTCAAAAGAAACAGTGACCAAGATAGAAAGACAGTCCACAGAATGGGAAAGAATATTCACCCAATACCCATCTGATAAGGGTTTAATATCCAGGATATATCAGGCACTGGTAGAGCTATATAAGAAGAAAACAGCCAACCCCATAAAAAATGGGGAGAAGAGATGAACAGAAACTTTGACAAGGAAGAAATTCAAATGGCCAAAAGGCATATGAAAAAGTGCTCATCATCACTAATCATCAGAGAGATGCAAATCAAAACAACAATGAGATATCACCTCACACCATAGAGAGTGGCCCATATCCCAAAGGGTAAAAGCAACATGTGCTGGCATGGATGCGGGGGAAAGGGGACTCTCATACATTGTTGGTGGGAATGTCTACTTGTACAACCTTTCTGGAAAATAACATGGACATTCCTCCAAAGACTAGAAATTGAGCTCCCTTTTGACCCAGCCATACCACTCCTGGGAATATACCCTTGGAAGCCAAAAACACACAGCAGAAACATAATCCGTATTTTTATTTTCATAGCAGCACTATTCACAATAGCCAGAACCTGGAAACAACCAGTATGCGAGAACTGATGACTGGATAAAGAAACTGTGGTACATCTACACAATGGAATACTATACAGCTGTTAGGAAAAATGAAGTTAAGAAATTTGCCTATAAATGGATGGACATGGAAAAGATCATGTTGAGTGAAATTAGTCAGAAGGAAAGAGAGAGACATAGAATGACTGCATTTATTTGCATGACATAAATACATCAGGTGGTCTTACCAAAAGTGGAAATTACCGCAAACATGTGGGAGTCGGAGGTTAGGTAAGACAGAGAAGGGAATATGTGTGAATAAAGGTCGAAAGGGCTAATACAGGCAAAAAAATGCTCATGATGGTTTCTAAATGTATGTAGGGCAACCCACAATGTATAAGAGAAGGAAAAGAGAGAGAGGGAGAAAGAAAAGAGATAAAGAACCTGCCATTTAGGCATGCTATGGGAGGGGAGAGGGAATTGGGGAAATGGGCACTGGTGGAGGGCGGGGTGCTGGAACACTATGTGACTGAAACCTCTAAACATGATGAGCAACGTTGTAATCTCATGGTGGTATAATAAAATGTTTAATAAAAAAATGTTCCCCTTATGGTTGATCAAGCTGCTATGTTAGTGAGGGTCTGAGCGCCTAAGAAAGGTGCTCAGGCTGTGCTAGTGGGGGTCGGAGTTTCTGCGACAGCCATTCTCAGAGAGTTCGAGTGAACTCATCCGAATCACCACTGGCAGAACCACCCAGGTGCAATTTAAAGAACATCAGCCTCCTCTGAATGCAATTTGTTTCTTCTTTCAAAACTCAGAAGTCAAGTGTCCACACCTTAGATTAAAGCAAGAAAGGTGTATACAGGCTGAGTGTCCCTTCCATGGCACTCCTTCCCACTGCAGGAGCACCGGCAGTATGGATGAAGGAGCACTGGCAGTAAGGATGAAGAAGCACAGACAGTATGGATGAAAGGTCCTGGTCCTTCCACACATTATACAATTGTTTCCAGGTTATTGGGCTTTTTGGTTTGTTTTTGTTTTTCTTTCATACAGAGATCATATTGCCATTTGATCTCTGTATGAAAGAAAAAGAATGGTGGCAAGCTAAAACCCTAGCTTTTAGGGTTGAGGGTGTGGTTCAGTGGCAGAGCTCTTGCTTCTTTGCATATGTGAGGCCCTGAGTTCAATCCATGGCACAGTTAGGAAAAGAAAAGAAAAGGAGAGGAGGGGAGGGTGGGGAGGGAAGATAGGAGGGAAGGAATGACAACGAGGATGGGAGGGAAACAGGAAGGAGAAAGGTGCATTTCTTTCTATACAAGTATCAGTCAACCACTTACCCTTGGCATAAAGCCCAAGTCTGGCGTAAGCACTGAGTGATGGTGACAGCATAGTGTAGCAGTTCACTTGAGCAGAAATGGAAAATCAACAGAAATAAATGGAAAAGGTGGAGGAAAAGTGGCGCAAAGATGTCAGAGAAGAGGAGAGATCTGAGCTGGACTTGGGCAAGTGAAGAGGTTCTAAGTACTCCCAAAAGCCAAAGACAACTTCAGTCGCATAAAGTCTAGCATGTCACAGAAAAGGTCCAGAGGGGGAGCAGGCAGGGAGAAACCCACACTGAGAAGCACCTCAAAGACTTATTGATGAGGAGCGACTCTCTAGGCATGCAGATGAGGAGCGATTCTCCTGGACTTTGCTTTTCTTTCTGAATTTCATTTTTATCATCTACACAGTTGTAGCCATGCACTGTGTTATAGCAAAGCCTCCTCTAACCCCACCTGTCTTTTTTCCAATCCAGAGTCAATTTGTACTCCAGCTCCCATCTGGGGAAGCACAGGGTATTGGTATCACTCAAGCAGCTAGAAGCAACAGTGACTAGAAGCCACAAACTTTGTCATGCGGGAACTCACATGCTCCATTTCCTGATGGTGACAAATGAGTCTGAAAAAAGTTGATGGTGACTGGCTTTGTAAATTTTGACTTAAATGAAAGCGAGGAAGAGGGGATTAAGTTGTCGTTATTTACATGTTTAGGGTCAATTTTCATGGCAATGATATGAACATTTCTAGTAGAGGGTCCCTGGAGAGGGCTCAGTGACAGACAGCACCTGCCTTTGATTTACAAACTCGAGACTGTGAGTTCCACCCCTGGAGCCACCCACATACTCTGAACATAGAACTGCCACTCTGTTGTCTGGAACCCCTGGTGCCATGACAGAGAGCTCCAGCAGTCCGGACAATCCAAAACTGTGTATGTCCCCTGCGCGGTAAGAGCAACACAGAGACCCAAGGAGTAAGAAAACCAGCACCACTGTGTCAGGGATGGAGCTGGGGTGATGATGTGTGCAGGGTGCTGAGAGAGCACAATGCATTTCATTCCCTACACCCCATATGGTCACCGAGTAATCTCTGAACTAAACTGTGCACCCTGACAGTGCATCATCACAGGCCCTGATGTGTGACTACAGGAAAGCTCCACCATCAACCCTATGTGTTCTGCTCATCATAGTTATAGGAGAAGGAAGGAGAGAGGGATGGGGGAGGAGACAGAGGGAGAAGAGGGAAGGGAAGGGGAGAAGAGGGCAAGAAAGGGAAGAAGAACTGAGGGGAGGTGAGAGAAACAGAGGGCAGGGGAAGAGAGGGAAGGGAAGGGAAGGGAAGGAGAGGGAGGGGGAGGGAGGGGAGGGAAGGGAGGGGAAGGGAGGGGAAGGGAAGGGAAAGGAAGGGAGGGGAGGGGAAGGGAAGGGAGGGAAGGGAAGGGGGGGGAAGGAGGGGAAGGGAAGGGAAGGAAGGGAAGGGAAGGAAGGGAAGGGAAAGGAAGGGAGGGGAAGGGAGGGAAGGAAGAGAGGGGAAGGGAAGGGAGGGAAGGAAGGGAAGGGAAGGGAAGGGAAGGGAGGGAGGGAAGGGAGGAGGAGGGGAAGGGAAGGGAAGGGAGGGAGGGAGGGGAGGGAAGGGAAGGGCAGGGCAGGGAAGGGCAGGGAAGGGCAGGGAAGGGAAGGAAGGGAAGGGAAGGGAAGGGCAGGGCAGGGCAGGGCAGGGAAGGGCAGGAAGGGAAGGAAGGGAAGGGAAGGGAAGGGAAGGGAAGGGAAGGGAAGGGAAGGAAGGAAGGGAAGGGAAGGGAAGGGAAGGGAAAATAGGAAGAGAAAGGGAAGTAATGGGAGCAAAGGGAGGGAAGAGAAGAACAGAGGGGAAGGGAGGAAAGGGGATGGCAAGGGAAGGGGAAGGGAGGGGAGGGAAGGAGAAAAAAGGGAAGGAAGGGGAGAAAATAGAGAAGGGGAAGCAAGAAGAGGGAAAGGGAAGAGGAACAGGGAAAGGAAAGGGGGTGGGAGGGGCGGGAAGAGGCATGCGGAACCCTGGCCTTAATTCCCCCTCCCTCACCTCACTGTCTGTAGCCTTCAGTCTTGCTCTGCTGGGCTGAGTATTTTTGGGAGTGAGTGGTCCCTGAGCTCCCAGGAACTTCAGGGGGACAACCCTCCCTAATTAAAAAATAAGTAAGAAGAAAGCAAAAGAAGGCCCTCATTACTAGCTTAGAAACAAGTCAGAGGTAGAAGGGAGACATAATTCCCATTTTAGGAATGTGATATCATGTTCCATTCTTTGTCTCTCTCTGTCTCTCTCTCCCTCTCTCCCTCTCACTCTTCCTCTCTCTCTCTCTTCTCTCTCTCTCTCTCTCTCTCTTTCCAAGACTTAATTTCCCAAAATTGTGTATTACATTTGAAAAATGTGGGTGTATTGGAACAGACCACAGAATTGCTATTTTTAAATTTAGTAACAGTTGTTTATATGCACCATCAGTGGGAAAGTAGAGCTTGTTGGAGGCGAACCCAGTAATCTATATTCAAATTGCTGCACATATGCCCTTCCACCCAGATTCCCCTGCCTGCCTACTCACAAACCAAGCTCGTGTGTTCCTCTGACTGTGGTTGAGGGAGGTGCTGGGCCTTCTGGGCTTGGGATTTTCATTGGAGATAGAGAAAGATTGGTGTCTTTTGCTTCCAGCTGCCTTTTGGAGGGTTCCAGAGACCCACCACTCAAACGGAACCCGTCAATCACAAATGTTCCCTAGGAAAACTATTATTTGTCTTGTTGCTCTAAACTAAGTGAATTTGTTCACAGTCATAATTCCTTCTAAAGAATTTGACCTTAGGAAATTGTTGCAAGCATGCAATTGTATTTGGAAAGACAAATATCACAGCATCACATGAAATCATTTCTTGATGATCAGCCATCCCATGAACTAGCGACATAACTTTAGTCAAATAAAGTATAATAATAGTTGTGTGACCATCATTGTGGTGGCGGTGGTAGGAATAGTACCAGGAGAAATAGCAGATTATCATCAATACTCAATCACTTACTGACTACACTTTTCGATTTAACATTCAGCTTTGAACTGGACTGAAAAACATTTGGTTTTTTCACAGCATCTATTAAAACCTTCATAGAGCCCTAGAGAAGACTGCTTTTGTTTAAAGATAAATGAGAGAATTTTTAACACATTGTTTTAATATCTATCAGGAGGTTCAAAAGAAATTATTCTTACTCTAACTTTCACAGAAAATACAAGCTAAGTTTTATTCCAAATGCCAAAGTTGTTATTCATCTTAACGCAGTGTGAGAAAAAATGTCATGGATACTATGTGAAGCAAGGGTCCTCCTAGCCACTGTTGGAGACAGCATGTATTGGCGAAAGTTAGGAGGACATAATTTGCCTCAGGATTTGTGAAAGCTTGCAAAGATAATTAGTGACCACACAAAGTTAGTTACTGAGATGATGGAATTAGTTAATTATGGGATTAGTCAAGGAGTCAACAGACCCTGTTGCTGTTCTGCAATGGCAAAAAATAGAACCCTAGACTTCATTTGAAGGTGTTCCCCAGTTTTCTGATTGGCTAAGAGAAATGTCAATCTCCCTTAGAAACACGAAGTCTCAGCATTATTAGATGTGACCTTATGCGTGACCCTTTTAAGTGACCCTCTTAATTCCTGATGGTTGTTTTAAGTCTATTCTTAAAATTAATTAATATTTTAATTGATCTTACCAAGATCAATTATAAGATCCAAGTATACGACCAACTATAAGACCAAGATGACTGCCTTCCGACATCCTGATGGATCTATCACATCTTCCAGAAAGGCATTGGAGAAGATTATCCATGACTTCTACTCATATCTCTTTGATAGCCATGTTCACCTTCCCAGATACCAAATTCCACAGGATGGATATGTCATTCCCAACGTTCTCCCTTCTGAAATCCAACATGCCATTTCGTCAGTAAAAAGGGATCAGCACCAGGCCCAGACAAAGTCAGACCCAAACACCTGAAGAATCTGCCGTCGGTACTCATCAATACACTGGCTCGGCTCTTCACATGCTACCTGTCTGAGTGCAAGATGCCCTCCAATGGAAAACCAGCAGGACAGTTGTACTGTTCAAGAAGGGAGACATTCAGGACATTGAAAACTATTGCCCCATCTGCCTGTTGTCCGTCATCTACAAGCTGTTCACTCAAGTCATCCTGAACAGGATTAGCAGAACATTAGATGAAGGACAACCAAGTGAGCAAGCAGGCTTCCGAAAAGTATTCAGCAAAATCAACCATATCCACATGGTAACCAAGCTCATTGAGGTTTGTATGGAGTTCAAGATGCCGCTTGTCTCACATGCATTGATTTAAAGAAAACCTTTGATTCTGTGAAGACTGAAGTGGTTATTGAAGCACTAGCCAAACATGGCGTTCAAACCCAATACATCAAGATCCTTCGTGAGCTGTATTATGGATTCACCACCAGGATCTCACCATTCTACAAGGAAGTGATCATTGATGTCAAAAGAGGGGTTTTGGCGGGGTGATACCATTTCACCAAAACTCTTCAGTGCCACCCTCGAGAACATCATGCCACAATTAGAATGGGAAGTAATGGGATTGAAGATAGATGGGCGGCAGCTACACCACCTCCTCTTCATTGATCTCGTTCTAATAACACTAAACATTGCGGCACATATGCTGGCTGACTTCCGACCGAGAATGTGGAAAGATAGGTTTACAGCTGAATTTTAACAAAACTATGTTCATGAAAAATGAACTAGTTCCAGAGGCCCCATTCACTCTCAATGGAACAAACATCTCTGAATGCAGCAGTTATGTGTACCTAGGTTGAGAAGTCAACATGATGAATGACCTAAAACCTGAGCTGCGCAGGAGGAAGAGAGAGCATGGAATGCCTTCAAAAAGCATCGAAGAAATAGCTAAAAGCACAAAGACCCTCCTGCTCTGGGCACATCTCTTTGACTCCACCATTATCCCTGCATTAACATATGTCTCAGAGACCTGGGCCCTAGGAAAGCAGGATGAGAACATTATTCGGGTCTCCCAGAAAGGAATCAAAAGATTATGCTTGAAATATCACGCCCCACTCAAGTGAGAGTAGGAATCCAGAGTTCCGACCTCTGTCGCCGCTCCAGAATCAGGGCCACTGTCTCATTTGCCAAGGCATTGAAAATCAGATGGGCTGGACAAGTAATGCGATTTGGAGATGACCGCTGGACTAGAGCCATTACCCACTGGATCCCATGGGACATCAAAAGATCATGTGGCCGCCCACATACAAGGTGGTCAGACTTCTTCGTCAAGACCCTGAACGAATCGTTTGAGGCTCTTTGTATTCCTGAAGCAAGCAGATGCCATTGGGCTACATGATAAGGGTGATAGGGTCAAATGGAAATGTTACTGGTGCCCGCTTGAGCAAATTTATGAATAACAGATGTCAAATGATCAGGTGATTTTAATTGAATCACAGTGAGATACACCATTACAAAGTTGTTCATGATTGGGTTTCAGTCATACAATGTTCCAATACGAATGTCCCTTTACCCCAGTGCACATTTCCCACCACCAATGTCCCCAGTTTCCTCCTGGTCTCTATGGCAGTACTTTTGCTTTCTCTCTCTCTCTCTCACTCTGTCTCGCCCCCTCTTTTAGGCATTATGGTTTGCAATATAGATACTGAAAGGCCATCAGGTATTTCCCTTTACCTACTTTCAACACTCAGTTTCTGTCTATCTAAGGTGATCATTTCCAACTATTGTTGTACTGGTCTTTTCTCTATCCTAACTGCCCTCCACCGTCCACACACTTGTGGCAAGCTTCCACCCACTGACCAGTCCTCTTGGCTCCTATTTTTCCTAGTCTTTGATATTAGTCTCATAATTTTTTATATTCCACAAAAAGAATGCTGTCGTTCTATATCTGTTCCCTCTCTCTCTGACTCAGCATGATACTCCCCATGTCCATCCAATTATAAGCAAATTTCATGACTCCTTTTCCCTAACATGCATAATATTCCATTGTGTAGATCTACCATGGTTTCTTTATCCAGTCTTCTGTTCTCTGGCACTCAGGTTGTCTCCTGATTCTGGCTGTTGTGAATACTGCTGCAATGAGCATAGTGCTGCACACAGAAGTGGTATGGCTGTATCAAATGGGAGCTCAATTCCTAGTTTTTTGAGGAATGTCCATGTTGTTTTTCCAAAATGCTTGACCAGTGGGCATTCCCACCAACAATGAATGAGAGTCCTTTATCTTCACATTCACGCCAATACTGGTTACTATTGTTCTTTTGAATGTGTGCCAGTCTCTGTAGAGTGAGAAGATATCTCATTATTGTTTTCATTTGAATTTTCCTGATGATTAGTGATGAAGTGTACTTTTTCTTAAGCCTTTTGGCCATTTGAATTTCCTCTTTGAGGAAATTTCTGTTCTTCCTCCCCATTTTTTGATGAAGTTGGATGTATTTTTCTTGTAAAGTTCTACCAGTGCCTGATAAATCTTTGATATTAACTGCTTATCAGATGAGTATTGGGTAAATAATTTTTCCATTTCTTGGGTTGTCTTTGGTATTAATATAGCCACTCTAACTTTATTTTAACTAGCATAAACCCTATAAATCTTTCATTTCAATTTTTGTAGCTTTCAATTTAAAATCCACTTCTTGTAGGTAATAAAAATTTGGTTCTGTCTGTCACTCTGATAGTTCAATTTTCACTGGGATATTTGAACTATTTCTATTTACTATAATTGTGGTTGGTTTCAAATTTACTGCTTAATTTTTTTTCTAATCTGTTCCATCTGGTTTTTCTGTTCCACATATCCTCTATGTTCTCATTTTGGATTAATTGCATTTTATTGCTGTTATATTTGATCTCTTTAGTTTATTATATTGAGGATTATTTAGGGTTCATAAAATGTATATTTATCTCAGTCAGTCTTCACGAGATCATCTGCCGCATTATACCTATTAAAGCATCCTCCCAGCAATATACTACCACTCCCTATGCCCTAAACTTGTACAGTTTTTGTGAAATATTTTTATTTCAACATATCAAATAGTCCCACTTTACATTGATTTTATGTTTGGTTTAAGTAATCCATGTTCTTAAAGGGATTTATAGAATAGTAAAAAAACATAGCTTATTCTTCTTCACAAAATTACCATTTCTAAACTCTTCATTCTATTGTTGGTATCCAGACTTTCATCTGCTCTTAATTTCCATCTATTTACACAATAGCCTTTATGATTTGCCTTTGGTTTTTTGGGTTTCCTAGCTGTGTTTAGGACTTGCTTCTAGCTCTGTGCTTAGGATCAATCATGGAGGTGCTCAGGGTGTTGGTGCTGGGAATTTTACCCAGGTTGACCACATGTAAGGCCAGTGCCTTACCAGCTTTACTAGCTCTTCTTCTTTGATATCTTTAAAGATGACACACCATTGACCAAACAAATGGAAGCAAAGATAAAGAAATGGGATTATATAAAATTGAAAAGTTTCTGCACCTCAAAGGAAATGGTGACTAAGATACAAAGACAATCCACAGAGTGGGAAAGAATATTCACCCAATACCCATCTGACAAGGGGTTAATATCCAGGATATATCAGGCACTGGTAGCACTTCACAAGAAAAAACAGCCAACCCCATCAAAAAATGGGGAGAAGAAATGAGCACAGGCTTCTAAAAAAGAAGAAATTTGAACGGCCAAAAGGCATATGAAAAAGTGCTCTTCATCATTAATCATCAGGGAGATGCAAATCAAAACAATGAGGTACCATCTCACAGCACAGAGACTGGCACATATCCAAAACAGCAAGAACAACTGGTGCTGGCGTGGATGCAGGGAAAAAGGGACTCTCATCCACTGTTGGTGAGAGTGGCGATTAGTCCAGCCCTTTTGGAAAACAATATGGACATTCCTCCAAAAACTAGATATTGAGCTCCCATTTGATCCAGCAATACCACTCCTTGGAATATACCCTAGAGACCAAAATACACATAGCAGAAACACTATCTGTACTTCTTTATTCATTGCTACGCTATTTATAATAGCTAGAATCTGGAAACAACCTAAGTGCCCGAGAACAGAGGACTGGCTAAAGAAACTGTGGTACATCTATACAAAATGGAATACTATGCAGCTTTCAGAAAAGACAAAATTATGAAATTTACCTGCAAATGGATGGACATGTAGACTATCATGCTGAGTGAAATTAGAGGAAAAAAGACAGTGACTGCATTCATTAATGGGATATAAATATATACCAGTGTTTTACTAAGTGTGGGAAATGGTAATGTCAGACTAGGAACTCACCATTGAATATACACAAAGAGATTTAAATGATATCCCTAAATATCTGCAGGGCTAGCCACAATGTGTAAAAAGAAGAGGGAGAGAGATGCAGATAGACAGAGAGAGACAGAGAGAGAGACAGAGACAGAGACAGAGAAAGAGAGGAAAAGGGGTTACCTGCTATTGAGGCAGCCTGGGGTGGGGCAGGAGGGGGTGTGGGTACACTGGTGATGGGAATGGGGCACTGATGGAGGAATGGGTGCTGGAATTCTGTATTACCAGGAACCAATTATTAACATCTTTGTAATTGCATGTTTCACTGTGGTATAATAAAAAAAAAATTTCTTTAAATAAATAAAATGAATAGTCTTGGATAGAACAAAACAAAAGAAGATAATCTTTATTGCTTGATTCCATAGTTGTATTATTACAAAATGATCTCTATAGTCCAAACTTCCCTCTCGTCAGAGCTCCACCCAGCAGACAAGCCTATCACAGCGTGGCTCATTGAGATCCACCCTGCAGCAGTCTTTTTTAAATCCGCCCAGGTATGCTGATCCAGAAACTCACAGACATGGGGGCAGAGCTGCTACTGGCTCTCCCTGTGCCCAGCCGTTCACAAGGTGCCCGGGAGGGATGGCGGGTTCTAGCCTTGGCCCGCCACCCCAGCAGAGCCTTACAACAAGCCAGATGACTCCCAACTCCATGAAGGCCTCAATTTTTTCACATCCGGACTTCCCTCTCATCAGAACTCCACCCAGCAGACCAGCCTATCACAGCCCGGCTTGTGCGGCAGCTTACAGCAGCGCAGTTCATCAATAAATGCTGGATTTAGAGGTGACTATAAGAGTATGCCACCCGCACGGCAGAGCCTGGCAAGCTACCCGTGTCGTATTTGATATGCCAAATACCAGTAACAATTGTAGAACTCATTCCCATGACCTGATGGAATGGTTTGAGGCTCTTTATGTTCCTGGAGCAAGCAGGTGCCCTTGGGCTCTACCAGCATGAGACAGGACATATGGAGATGTTACTGGTGCCCGCTAGAGCAAATCGATGATGAACGGGAAGACAGTGAAGACAGACAGTCTCCATAGTCAGTTTTATTACACCCATCACCACACATAATTACTGCTTATTTTCCTAGGATAACAACTATTAAGGTCTATACTGGCCTGCTGGAAATATAAGCCTTCAGTATATTGTATCTGAAAAGTATTTTGAGACATATTTTCATTAGGTATTGAATTAGAGGAAAATAATTTCCAATGGAAATGTTACTGGTGCCCGCTCAAGCAAATCGATGAATAACGGGATTCAAGTGATCAAGTGATTGAATTAGAGGCTGGCATATATTCTTCGTGCAATGTAAAGTTATACACTATTCTGACCTAGTATGTTTCTGATGAGAATCTACCATCATTCTTTGGATTCTTTATATGGCAAATGGTTTTCTTTTCTAGTTAAATTTTAACTTTTTAATCATCATTGGTTTAAAGTAATCTGCTTATGATGTACTTTTTTGGTATTTTTTAAAGTTTCCTGTGCTTGATGTTTGCTAGGCTTCTCTGACTTGGATCTATGATATTCTAGCCTTAATCAAAGTTGGAACAATTTCAGTCATTGCTTTTCCAAATGTGTTTTTCTAACACACTGCCTGCCTCTCCAGGGATCCCAATTACATGTTTATTCAGGCCCTGTAAGAAGGTCAGAGCTCTCTGTCTTTTCCATGGACCTTATTTTCAGTAGTTTCTTTTGCAGTGCTTTTGGGTTTATCCTTTCTTCTTTTTGGCCTCTGGAGCATTAAATTGATCCTTTCAATGAGTTTTTCCATACATAATCCTTTCTAAAAGTTGACTTCAGACTAGTTTTGTAAGTTCTAGACCTCTGCTGAGCTGTGTCAGGTTATTTTTTTAATTGCTTTTGAAAGTGTGGAACTGATACTTATTTCCTTGTGTACTAATTCTGTGATATGTCTTATTTCTGGGAAATGTTTATGAACTAATTCCCCCTCTTTATGGGCCATATTTTTCTGATTCTTTATTCAACTAGCAATTTTTTATTGAATGCCAGGCATTATTTGCTGGATATTTTTGTATTCCTAAAAATATTCTTGAGTAAGATACTTGGAAATGATTTGTCCCTTTGAGTCATGATTCTAAGCTTTATTAGGTGGGAGGAGAACTGTATTTTGTCTAGGGCTGAATTTATTCTATGCTGGTCACAAATTCTTTTGCTGTGAACTCTCCAAAACTGCCTGAATTATGATGCTCAGGAGCCAGCAAACTCGCCTATGGCTCCTTAAGTTGGAATAGGAATTGACTGTAGGAATAGATCTAGGAACTTTCAAGGGTTACTTAGCCAACAGTCAAAACTGTGTAATCATGATATGTGCATAGCACTGAATGTAACCTTGTCTAAATAAAAGCACATTTAATATCAAATACACAACAGTCTATACATTTCCAAGGAATGTAGACCAAAATTTCAAAGGTAAAGAATATAAAGTGTTTTTCATTATCCTTTCAATATTTTATTCAGGTCTCCCAGAGAGGAATCGAGCGAGCTATGCTTGGAATATCACATCTCACTCAAGTGAGAGAAGGAATCCGGAGCTCCGACCTCCGTCACTATTCCAGAATCAGGGCCGCTGTCTCGTTTTGCCAAGGCATCGAAAATCAGATGGGCTGGACATGTAATGCTATTTGGAGATGGCCACTCGACTAGAACTGTTACTGACTGGATCCCATGGGATGTCAAAAGATCACGTGGCCGCCCACCTACAAGATGGTCAGACTTTTTTTGTCAAGACCCTGAAGGAACGGTCTGAGGCTCTTCATTTTCCTGAATCAACCAGATGCCATTGGGCTACATTGGCATGTGATAGGGTCCAATGGAAATGTTACTGGCGCCCGCTCAAGCAAATCGATGAATAATGGGATTCAAGTGATCAAGTGATTCCTGAGTCCTGATTTTTTTAATAAATTAAAACCCTTTTAAAGCTTAAAACTGATGGAAAGAAGAATGGCACAGTTGTGGTGGTGGCAGAAGCCTCCACCTTCTAGAGAAAGGAGAGGAAAGCGATGATTATTGGGGGGTATATTATGTGCTGGGTGCTTCCAGAGGTGCATCATTCCTTTATTTAATTCAATCAGTCTAACAACCCAATGAACATCAGCAAAGAGGAAATGATGGTTCATGATGGGGTCCCCACGTGATCATAGATTCACCTTTGAATGTCCAAAGAGAAGTCAGCCTCTAAGAACGAGTTTTGAATATCAAAAAATTCTTGGCAGGATGGAAAAGTCCCGAAGGAACTTTTCTTCAAAAAGAATTTAGGAAAAGTCTAAATTCTGCCAGAGTAGGAACTGCCACTCTGGGTTTCAGAAGTTTTTTGGGGTGTTTTAGAAGATGAAGTTCCATCTTCAAAACAGGTGAGAGTCAAGAGGGACAGATTAAGGCACTTGCCTTGTATGTGGCAACCCCATTTGATCCCTGGCTCCATATAGTATCTACAGGCACCACCAGATTTCACTCCTGAGCACAGACTAGCTCCTACGCACTGCCAGGTATGGCTCAACTCCTTGACCCCCAGCGAAGTGAAGGAAGAGTCACGCAAATCCAGAATGCTCATCTAGCATGGAAGAAAGTCTGACCCATGAAAAAGGTGGCTCAGAGAAAACCTAGAGTTCTAGAACCCTGGATGGCAGGTTGAGGGGGCAGGAACATGCTCCTGTCTTATGGCCTGTGCACAACTTGGGAGGACTGAGGCTCCCGAGTTTTATCTCTGACCTCAAGAGCCACTGCTTTGGTGCTAAGGGTGTTTCTTGCCTCAACTCTCTCCTCCCAGGCCAGGTTGACTCACAGGTGATCTGGAATGGATTAAGAAGAAACACCAGGAGTTTATCCAGAGAACAGGGGCTCTGGGTGGTTTCCTTGTGGAAGTCAGCAACTCATTTCACTTTTGGTAGTGGTGGCAGGTGGTTTGTTCATGAAACCTGAATTATTTTTTCGGTATCAGCAACTCTCAGTTGTTGATGCTGGCTTTGAAATGCACCTCTGCTTTCACTGCATCTTCCTCCCAGCTTAGACCTGAAATAAAATGTTCCTGGATCATTTTCTTAAAGCTAAGGATGGTGTCTCTGACACCCCAGTAAGACCTCTTAGATCCAATTGCAAGGGGGCCAGGAGGTGGGATTAAGACTTGAGCCAAGGTCAGAGAGATAATACAAGGGTTAAGACACTCACCTTGCAGGCAGCCAGCTCTGATTCTATCTCTGGTATCATGTTATCCCTGAGCATCGCCATGAGTGTCCCTGAGCCAGAAGAAATCCCTGAGCACCACCCCTGAAATGACGTAATGTGTGTGAACCCCCACCAAAGATTTGAGACAGTAGCTCTGGTAAGAATGGTAATCACATGAGAGAGAGACCTTCATGTGTGCAAACTGTCTCCAAACATGATGTGATTGTGTGTGTGTGTGTGTGTGTGTGTGTGTGTGTGTGTAAGGGGGTAGTGAGGTACATAGAGCACCTAGCTGTGCTCAGGATTTACTCCTGGCTCTGCACTCAGGATCCTTTTTGGTAGTATCAAGATCCACCCCTGGTCAGCCCCTTGCAAGGCAAATAAGTGCTTTACCCACTGTACTATCCCTCTAGTCCTTGGTGTCATTTACATTTTTAATTTTTTGTTTTAGGGCCACACCAAAAGGTGCTCAGGACTTACTCCTGCCACTGTACTCAAAAATATCTCCTGGTGAACAGAGACTGGCCCATATTCAAAGGGTAAAAGCAACAAGTGCTGGTGTGGATCGCGGGAAAAGGGGACTCTCATACATTGTTGGTGGGAATGTCGACTTGTACAACCTTTCTGGAAAACAATATGGACATTCCTCTAAAGACTAGAAATTGAGCTTCCTTTTGACCCAGCCATACCACTCCTGGGAATATACCCTGGGAAGCCAAAAACACACAGCGGAAACACAATTCTCACTTTTATTTTCATAGCAGCACTATTCACAATAGCCAGAACCTGGAAACAACCAGTATGCCCGAGAACTGATGACTGGATAAAGAAACGTGGCACATCTACACAATGGAATACTATGCAGCTGTTAAGAAAAATGAAGTTATGAAATTTGCCTATAAATGGATGGACATGGAAAGAATCATGTTGAGTGAAATTAGTCAGAAGGAAGAGAGAGAGACATAGAATGACTGCATTTATTTGCATGACATAAATATATCAGGTGATCTTACCAAAAGTGGAAATTACCACAAGCGCATGGGAGTCAGAGGTTAGGTATGATAGAGAAGGGAACATGTGTGAATAAATGTCAAAAGATCTGATACCAACATAGAACTGAGCATTAAATACAGGCAAAAAATGCAAATGATGGCTTCTAAGTGTATGTAGTGCAACCCACAATGTGTAGGAGAAGGAAGAGAGAGAGAGGGAGAGAGAGGAGATAAAGAACCTGCCATTTAGGCAGGCTATGGGGGGGAAATGGGGACATGGGTGGTGGGAGATGGGCACTGGTGGAGGCGGGGTGCTGGAACACTGTGTGACCGAAACCTCCAAACGTGAACAACGTTGTAATTGTATATCTCACAGTGGTATAATAAAATGTTTTAAAAAATATCTCCTGGTGAGCTTGGGGACCACATGAAGGTGAGGGTGGAAATTAGGTTGGCTGTGTGAGATGCAAGCACTATACCTGTTGCACTATCAAAATTACCCCCTTGATGCAATTTCAATGAGATCATCTAAACCTTTATTTGGATGAGTTTTGAAGATGGTTGGTTCAAAGGAAAGTTACAGATCACCTCCTGAGCATCTTCACCCTTCATTATGCATCCTTGGGCCCCCCAAAGGAAGGAAAGCTGAGCCTTCACCCCACTCCACTCCACCACTGCCTCTTAAAACAGCTGACTGAACCATTGTCTATGTCTATGGCCAGGTCCCAGGCTCCATGGGACTCCCCTGTTACGACCATTCATATACTTCTGAGACCATTGACTGAGTGGCCTCCTGAGGGGTTGATTTCTGCCCATTGAAGCACTATTGTATTATATCGTTGATGTAGAAAAAAAGGGGAAGGTCTGCTGGGAACTGAACTAAAACCCAGGCACCACCATTAGTGCTCAGTTGTTCAGGAAGACCCAGAAGGAGTGGTTTTTAACAGATGAGCACTCAAGTCTTCTCTCCACTTAGAGTCAAGAGCAGCATGTGTGGGAGGAGCTGGGAGACACAGACTTTCCCTCCCCCCCATTTGGAATCCTCTCCCAGGAGCAGGCTCTGGCCTGGAGGGAGCAGATTTCCTACCAAATTCCCGGTCCTGCCTGGTTTCCCAGCAGCAGCAAGGTGGGAAATGGAAAAGGCAGATGCTATCTCGAGGAGCGGCTGTCTGTGAGGTAAGTGGTAGGCACTTAACAGGAGTTATTTCACGGATCCTCAAAATAGAGCAAGCGGGTGTGTGGGAGTGGGCGTTGTGGTGGAGTGGTGGATCTGGAAGCTCTGAGGAATCGCAAGTTTCATAATCGAAGAGTTTATGAAGTAGGAGAGTCAGGATGGACTCCCTGATTTTAATGCATCTCACCACTCCAAGATAAGCATATGTGTTTATAAATGCCATGCACTAGCTGATGGCCAACAGTGTGGATAGACACAAAAACACCTTCCGAACCTTATCAATGGCCAAGCCCATCATGGTACTCTCTATTGTCTACAGCGGGGAGTTATGAGGGCCTTTGGAAGTCAAATTAAATGAAGCCAATGTTGTTTCCACTCCAACATATAGCTCGCTAATCCATCTTTCACTCCAGGAGTAGAAGTAAACTAATATTCTTTCTTGTCTGCAGTCTCTGGGTTCGGTAGTGAGATACACCCCAACACTGGTGATGCTGGGCTTCATTGCCATGCTTACAGTAGATCGCGAGGTCCTGGGTCATGCGGGTTGAAGTCAGCAATGACAGGCTTAAACGTAGAGGCAAAAAGTGAATGTGAATGGCAGGTGTCCATGAGAAAGACACAGGTGCCTACTTTCACTTCTGTGTGGAAGCTATGGAGCGGTATGGAATTCACAGACACAGAAAGATGGGATCCAGAGTCACGTGTGAGGGTTGGGGGATTGTAGAAAGACCAATTTCCAGTTATAGAATGAAAAGGTTGGGTGCAGTGGCATGGTATCTCGCTTCATGGCACCATGCGCCCCCCCCCCATCCCTACAGCATATAAGGAGCCTATCCCCATAAGGGACATAAATGAATCCACCAACTTATCAATAATATTTGCATTCTATTTATTATTTATTGCATACCTGGCAGTACCCAGGGCTCACTCCTGCCTCTGTGCTCAGAGATCTCTCTGGCAGGGAGACTATATATAGTGCTAGGGATCAAACTCAAGTTGACTATGTATAAGGCAAATGTTCTGCCCACTGTGCTATTGTTCTGGCTCAATAAATAATGCTTCTGAAGTCCTGAACTAGGGACCAAGGAAATAGCTCAGGGCTCAGGAGCACATGCCTTATATTTTCAAGGTCCTGAATCCTTGGCTTCCCGTGGTCCCCGAGCACTGCCTCCTGGCCCTGGCATCTATTAGTACTGCTGGGCATTGAACTGTATGAACTAGTTGATCAAGTGTCTCCAGAAGTGGCCTCCAAGCACTGCTTGGGGAGGGGGAACCAACTAGAGCTGGAGATGTAGCATCTGTGGCCTGCAGGAAATAAGGTTGAATCCCAACATGAATTTCTGAGACTAGATGGGGAATAGGCTTCAAAAGGTTCCTGATTCCCATAAGGCGCAATGTCTACTCCTGTGGGATACACTTGAAATACACCTAGTGTTGCATGGCACCTACACTGCAATGAAAGCCAAGTTCAAAGCCTTCTGTCCCCTGCCCCCACCTTAATTCTATGCACAGTCCTCTCAGTAGCCTCCCTGAGGAAAAAGCTGACATTCCTGATTGGATCCAGCTTAAAGCGGAATGGTTTGGAGGAGTCAGGGCAGAGCCCCATGGCTGGATGGCACCATTTGAAGGACAGGAGTAAGCACTTGGTGCATTGGCTTGGCAATAGTTCACCCCATTCCTCACCCCCCACCCCGCGCCTGCAGACCCCCAAGCAAGAGAGTATCCACTTTTCTTGACCCCATCCTTGCTGAGTCCACATCTCTGCTAGACATAAAATACCAGAGTGAATGAAAACATCCCTGGAGGTTTGTTTTCCAAGATGGAAAAATCAAGGCATTTCAGCCCTTTCTGGGATAAAAATAACTTGCTGTTGATTTTGAAACCCCTTTCATTTGTCTGCCAGAGTCCGGTCCATACAATGGCCCTTACTGTCAGAGATCTCTGCAGGCCCAGCCAGGCCCCCCGCCTTCCTCCTCTGCCAAAAGGAGTAGGCCAGCAATGGGCCAGGGCACAGGGAGTGGGCAAGCACCCGGGCGCCACACTGCTGCCGCTCGACCTCATTCAGCAGGGCCCTCTGTTTGAGGGAGGCCGAGGGGGCAGGGAGCTGAGAGGGACATGGGCCAGGAACCGTGGAAAGTGCTGAGTTCTGGAACTGGCCACACAGCCTTCCCTTTCCATGCTCCAGGCCAGCAGCTCTGCCCACCTGCAGCTTTAGTGGGAAGTTGGGTGCACTGTGGGCAGGGGGCCCTTGGCACTTGGCAGCATGGCCGGGGAGGGTGAAACAACACTGCTGTCTCTGCAGAAAGTACTCCCGAGTCCTAGTCCAAAGGACTCTGGCCTTTCCCTTTCTAAAGAAGCTGAGGAAAATCCATGTTCTCAAAGATCAGAGCGAAGGAGTTTTGGGCTCGAGAATAATGCTGCTGACCTAGTGTCAAGCACCAACCTAGCGTGCTGGGCGACCACCATAGCCAGGTCATGAACTGGTGCTCTTATCCCCCTTCAGGGATGTATAAATGGAGACACACACTCGCCTCCTGGCTCACGCCTGCAGTACTTTCCCTGTCTGGGGGCTGGCTGCACTCCCTGCTAGGATCTGAATCCTCCAAAGCTGGCTCCTCTCACGCTGCAGAGATTCTATCTAGAGCCCTGACTTTTCCCAAAAGAAGAGAGGAGTTCTTAAAGCTAATTCTTCCTTTCTGGTTCCCCAAGTGCTCAACCCCAAGCCACCCTAGCAAGGTACCCCTGAATGCTAGTTACCCGTGTACATGTGAAAATACCTCAAATGGGTGGAACATGCTTTCATTCTGTGACCTGCGAGTTCAGATACTCTATACTTTCTGATGGTGAGAACAAAGAGAATCTAGGCCTCTTGCCAGGCCAGGTCGGGCCACCTTTCCTCACTGGAGCAGGTTCTTAGGATCCAGTCCACCTCAGACCAGCAGTGACCATGGTGGAACCTGGATCCTGGATGAGAGATGTGAGGTGAGGACAAGGGACAGTCCAATCCATGGTCCAGTTCTGTCTTTCATGGGGTGGCTTGGGAAAGTCCTAGCCTCCTCTAGACTGAAGGTTCTTTGACTCTAAAATTGAGCTTTTAGAGGATGGAGGCGATAGTACAGAAGCAGGTAGGGCACTTGCTTTGCACACAGCCAACCCAAGTTCGATTCCCAACACCCCCTGTGGTCCTCTGAGTCTACCAGGTGTGATTCCTAAGTGCAGAGCTAGGAGTAAGACCTGAGCACTGCCAGATGTGGCCCAAAAGGCCAAAGTTAATTAATTTAATTTAATTGGGATTTTAGAATGCTAGTGTTGGCTTTGGCACGCAGAACTCTTGGGTCATTCATAGGTTCTCTAAAGGCCCCGAGGGGCAACAATCCGAGAAGGGTGTCTAGAGAGGTCAGTGGAAAGGCAGGATTTGCCAATACAAATGTGACCTGTTGCTACAGGGCCAGGGACCCAGAGTGACAGATGAAGTGGGCCAAGGGAGACAGGCTCTCTCCTGACCTCGCTGGGTCCCATACACCATTTTGCGTCTCTGGGTACATGCTGTGAGCATTCAGCCTGCCCTACCCTCGAGAGGACATCACAGCCCATGGCTTAGACCACCCACCCTAATTCTCCCCCGAGTCCCCCTCCCTGCCTGCCCTGGCCCCTTTAGGCCTCTCTGGACTGCAAACAATCCAGCCCTGCCCTGTTGATCCCCAGCGTTGATAGGAACCAACTGGCTTTGAAACACCCCAGGGCCAACAGCAGGAAAGTGCCCTTCCCAGGATGGAAATATTTTCCAGGAAACTGGACAGAGAGGAAAGAGCCAGAGTCTAATAGGAAATGGAACTGACCCCTGTGCCAGTGACCAGGTCCCCCTTTAGCTACTCATCTGGAGTTCCAGGTTCTCAATCACTGTTTTTTCTCCACCGTGAGCCTTTGAATGCTTTCACCAACACCCAGCATTTATCAGATGCATCAGCCTCTGCTTCATGGCACCAGGGACCAGGCACGTGCTTTTCTATTCTGTGGCTTGTTATTCTGAGGGGAAGAGTCTCCCAGCATGGATGCACTCAAAAAGACAACAAGCAACCAGGAACATCAGAGTCAAGATACCCCCAAAGGGGCTGAGCCAGATCCTGGGAACCGCTACTCTGAGTCTCAAAGACCTCAAGGCCTAGGTATGGTGCACAGGTCACTGTCTCCACTTGGGAGAATCAAAGGTGGCCGGATGGGGTCGCGGACATAGAAAAGCTCCCCCTGAAATGGAACAGCTCTCATGTCTCCCCTCACCAGGCCCAAGGGCCCCACATGTGGTGCTAGCACCCACAGCGTCAAAGCAACAAAGCATCTCAAGTTCTTAAGGGCAGCAGGGCATCTGGGCAAACCAGGGGCTCCAAAGAAGATGGCTCTGATGAACCCTAGGCTCTTTCTCCCTCCCTTCAAGCTTCCAGAAGAGGAAGTCCCATGTGCCATGAAGCTGCAGAGTGCAGTGTGAGCTTCCTTCAAAGCTCAGGGGACTTGACCAAAGCAGGTACGAGGAGTAACCCCTTGTTTACACTCAGGGTCACATGTGTTTGCTAAGCAGGAGCACTGGGAAGGGAATGTGGGTCTCTGACCAGTGCACCATCCATGTTCCCGTGCCATGGAATCGCTGTCACAGAGGGTTGAGACCTAGAGTTCCCCACACCCAGTTCCCATGGGGTGTCTCATCAACCTGACCCGTCTTTCATAATCAATTTTTAAGAAAGTTTAGCTCATGCAGCTGGTGCCCAGGGGACCGTCCCAAGGATCAAACCCAAACCTACTAGCAGGCAAAGCATCTACTCCAGTCCTGTGAGCTATTGCCCTGGCTGGCTCGCCTCGAGTCTTGCCTGCAGCCTACCCTAGTTTGCTACCAGACTGTATCTATCCCCTGAGCACTGCCAAGGGTCACTCCTGATCACAGGAATGACGCACCCTCCACCCCCATCCCAGCACCGTCAGGTATGGCCGCCAAACCAAAAATAAATCAAATGAAAATGTCCTGACTGAACCAGATATTCATCAAGGAAGGCAACACTGGGCATGGCCCAACTCCTCCCTCACCCTCCCTACCACCCCAAAGTGGCTCATTCTGATCTAAAGCTCTGCAGCTCGGTTCTTTGAGAGTAAGTTCAAGTGTTGTTCCTGCAGGCGGCTGTACTACCTTTGGGCAATCGCCTTTTCCACATTCTCCCCAAGGCCTTCCAACCTTAGATTTGTTATTGTTGCTGTTGCCGTGTTCATTGTGGGGCTCTGGGGGCTTCACACAGGCAAAGCAGGTTTCTCGCCTCTTACACCATCTTTCTGGCCCTAGGCGCAAGATTTATGGCCATCAGCTTCTTTTGCACAAACCTTCCCACTGTGGCTCTTCCTAGCCTCCCCCTGCCCTATTGGCCCCCAAATTCCAAAACTGTCTGGGAAGACGTTGTAAGCTCTGGCTGTGGCAGAGTCAGTGAGGGAGGTCCCCAAAACCATGCTGCCCCAGAGTTGCCCAACTCGACTCAGACTCCAGGGCAGAGACGGAAGCGAAGCTGTTTTCATTAGGGCTCATCTGGTGCCTTTTTAACCTGGTCAGCATTAAACCCGATACTCGGGAAAGAACAGCCACTTGGCAGCTCAGGAGAAAAACTCTGACCAAACCCTCAACCCAGGCAGAAACCTACACTCGCCGGCCTGCTGCTCCAGCAGGAACCACACTCAGATGTGGCCTCAGGTTGGCTCAGGAGTCACGGCCTTGCCCAGGTCTGCAGTTGAGGACTGAAAAAAACAGACCTCAAGTGGCCTTCCCAGGGAGTCTCCCGGTGGGGGCTGTGGTTGGGCCTGGCTGCTAGCCCCCAAATCCGCCCCATGGCCAGTCCAGCTCCCTGACCACTAGACCCCACCATTGGTGTTTACCGTGCACTCAGCAAACCTCAAGTTTCAGGTCCCAAGAAGCAGTTTTTTTCCAAAAACAGACCCTTCTTTGTGAACAATTCAGCAAAAATTCCCTCTCCAGCTGTGAGCTGCGATTCATATTGCAAAAAGCGAGTGTTAATGAAAAACATCCACCTTCCATGGTGCCTGAACAGAGGAAGGCGCCCGTCTCCTGGGTGCTCCTCCCCAGGGCAAGTACCAATAGAGTTTGTACCAATAGAGTTTATTGGTGACTCAGGCTGTTGGGGTCCTACAGAGCTCAATGCCCCCAGATGTTCGCACAAATGAGGGCTGAAGGGGAGGGGGAGGTCGAGCCATGGCGATTGTGTCGGGCACAGAGCGAAGCTGGAATGAGTAGGAGAGTTTCAAAGCTAAGGGCATGCTGCTTCCAGTCCTGCACTTCTCTGGACATGGTTTGTCCAGGAGAACTGACTTCCTGCTGCTCACCTACCATTTGCGGTGTAGTGCCATCACGTGTTTTGTTTTGGGGCCACACACAGCTATGCACAGGGCTGACCCCTGGCTTATGCTCTGGGATCACTCCTGGGGTCTCAAGGGGAGGGGGCATATGGCACTGGGAATCGAACCCAGGTCTGTCAAGAGCAAGGCAAGTACCCTACCGCTGCACTGAGTCAGGAAACAAAAGGACAGAGAAAGCGGAGGACGCTTCCGAAGGAATACAGTCCCTTGTTTCTGGTGGGGATGTTCGATTCTCCTTGTGGGGGAATCACTATTGTGGAAGACATGGATCTGAAACGGGTCAGGAGTGAGTGAGCTCAGTGAGCCGGAGCCAGGCCCCTTTTGGGAGCCTGTCACTAGACCCCACATAGAGATGGAGAATGTTTGTCCCCTGACCCAGCCAGGCAGGAAAGAAGTGAGTCAAACCCACGTCATTATGAATGAATTTCTTTGTTTTTAATCTCACACAGTTTAAAATACAATATGAAATCAGGCTAACAGTATATAAAACACTCTCCAGCAAAACGATGTGCCAGCATCAGCTACTAAAATAAACAAACAAAAACTCCCGCATAAGAAATTATTTTTTGCATTAAAAAAACACATAGACAACTTAACGTCGCTACATCTCTAAGCTACCTCAGTTCTGATTTTTAAAAAGCACCTGCTTTTTTTAAATCTTGCTTTTAAATTTTCCGCTTTTAAAAAATATAAATTATATGAAAATACAAGTTGGAAAATAGTCAAACACAATATAACATCTTTTTTCACCCCTGTACTCAGCTTTTAAAAAAACAAAAGTATTCATTTAAAAAAAGTTCAATAACTGAGGCAGTATTCCTGATAGAGATAATTCTTTTCATATATATTTTATATATGTATAAGCATACATATATCTCGGGTTCCTTGAAACGTCTTTGGAATGTAAAGAAGAGTCTGACACATTTATATAGACCCCAACGGAGAAGCAGCATGCACAGCATGGCTGAAAGAGACACGATTTTCCACCAAGGTCAGGTTAATGCTCTAATACCCCAGAGTGACTGTCTCCAAAGTGAGAAAAGGCAAATCCTATCTCTGAAGACAACCTCCGATACCCATAGCCACAAACCGGGGCTCCTATGTTGGGAAGTCCCTCCCTGTGCAGAAAAACAAAACCCCAATAACTGCATCTCAGCCCTCAGGACCTCCCACCCGAGGGGGCAGCTCAGGACAAATCAGGGTTTCACCCGATTCAGCCTGATCGCCCCTTCCTTCCTTTGAAGCTAAGGTATGTTTTCGGAAAGCATGAATGCAACAATTGGGCTACAATTCCAGTGTATACACCCACCCACCACTCTTCCTGGGAGGGTCTCTGGCCGTTGGAGGAAGGGGTCAGGAAGGGAAGCATCTGGACAAAGCTGCTTTCATCCTACCCTACCAGCACCGGCCTGAAAACAAGGGCTCTGGGAGAAAGGCCTCAGGCAAGCTCGCAGACGGGAGACACCTGCTCAAGTCGTTTCTGCTGGGAGGGTGGCGGGGTGAGTATTCAGCATCTATCAGCCAAGAGGCTGAGGAGCTGAGGGGCATGCACAAGCACGCACGTGTTCTCCTCTCAGTGCTCAACCGAGAACCCAGAGAAACTGAGCTCACAGAACGCAGAGAAAACAATGGCGTCCGCACACCTCCAGTACCCTTCCCTGAGCAGCTCCTGACATGGTTAAAGCTTCATTAAGGCACCTGCATCGAAAGGACAGTACACACAAATCTGGGCTGTGTGCGTTCCCAGGGGGTGCATCACTGAGGCTCCCAGGCTGAGGTCCTGGCGGGGAGGGTCTGCAGATGGGCCCCAAGGAGCGCCTCCCCTTTCTAAAAGTTGTGCCAAAGATGCTAAGTCCACCTCATTTCTCAACAAGAGCCCTAGCAAGACCAGCGCTGAGCACGCGGCTCCCTCAACTGTCCAGAGGCAGTGGCTGCCTGAGACACTTGTCCTGGCCTTAACTGTTGGGCTCCAGATCCCCAGTCACAGCCAGGAGACAGAGGGAGATGCTGACCATCCTGACTTAATGGCAAACCTGGGGGAACGGGAAACAGTCCTATCTCCTGGACCAACTTCCTCCCTTCACACACGCTCCCTTCCTTGCTTCTCTTTTGCCTTACACTCATTCCTGCCATTTGCCCTCACCCACCTTCACTCTCCCTGGGCCAAGACAACAGAAGATGCCTCAAAGACATCTAAACTCCCACCGTCCCTAGACATCCCACCCGAAGCACAATTCTTCAAAGGAAAGCCCGGCTCTTCTCCCAAGGTCAGCGAGGCCACATTTGCCATACACGTGCCCTTCAATGCCAGCACTCTGCAAGCCCAGCACACCCAACCGGCTCTAGCAGACATCCGTTAGGTCAGCATACAAAAGTCCTTGCCTCGCCATAGAGAAGCTTCACCTTGCTCGCTCCTACATAAGCACAGTGGGAAAAGCTGTCCAGGTGCTATCATGCCAGCAGAGTCAGAGGAAAGGAGAAAGCAAATGTGGTTTTGCTAGGACACGCATTCAGAACATAGGAATTAAGACCTGAGCAGGAACGCCCACATGCCACACGTTTAGGCCAAGCTGTCTATGTGACAGGCAGAGAAGCATCAGAGTCCAGTTACTCTTTCTCCCCTGACCGCCTCTCTTTGACATCAGCACTGCATTTTGAAACAAGGTTGCAAATTATATTCAGTTCCCAGACTTAATGCTTGTTAGCTCATTGTGATGTCCCAACCCCAAGAGTCCACAAAACACAAAGGAGAAGAGGGGGAGGGAGACTCTTTTTCTTAAATGATAGATACATCCACACACATGGTTCCCTGGTCCCCAACTAGGCTCGATTTTGTTCTTCATAGCTAAGTCCCATGAATTTGGGGTCCCGGATCACAGGGACGGTGCTTTCCAGTGGGGTCTATATAAACAGTTTCCTTTCACCGTGACGGATGCGTCAGTCAGCACACTAAAGACACACTTGCATGATACTGCCACTCTGAGACCACCTCAAAGCTTAAGACGATGTTTAAGGAAAAAGAAAAATACTGGCACAGAATTTAATAAAATAAATCTTAACACAAAAAAAAAAACCAGTCTGGACCCTCCCCCACTGAAGTCCATCTTTGTTTTGAAAGTAAAGTAAAAGGTAAAATAGTTCTGGTTTTGAGTGCTCCCCACCCCCCAATAAAAGCCCCATCTCCCTCTTTGGATGCCCCGAGATCTAAAAAGCATCAATCAAATGAATGGCCTTTTCCCGGGGCTAATGACCCCCTGTCATATCAATTACTTCTGCCAACAGGTCCATAACTCAAGATATATTTTCTTTCATGGATGATTTTTTTTTTAATGATTGGGCCACTGGTCTCTCTCCCTCCTCTCTCTTTCTCTCTCTCTCTTGTCTCTCTCCCCGGGTTCTTTAGGCTTCTTTGAAAACCTTTCACCCTCTCCTGAAAATAATCGGCCCAAGAATTCTCGTTTCCCCCACCCCACACATCCTGGCTCTCCTTTGACAACTGCGGACAATTGGTTACAGCTGCAGCTCACCTAGCTCCCCCAACCCCCATGAATGTAAAAAACGAGTTCTGGAAAATTAAAAATAGAAGAACAATGGGAATTCAGAGTCCAAGCAGCGTGGCTGTGCTTGGGAATGTCTGAGCTGAGTGTGCCTGTGCCGCGGCTGCTGTCACTCGTCCGTGTCCGGTTTGACATCCAGCATGGCGTGCAGCTCCTCGGGGAGTAGCCCAGCAGACTCTGCAGGTCACACACGAAGCGGTACACGTAGCGTTTCCCTGCAGTCTTGTGGATGATGTTTTTGTCGTAATAGTAGCGTAGGCCACGGCTCAGCTTCTCATAATTCATCTTGGGTTTGTTTTTCCCTTTTCCCCCATCTCCGAGCCACCTGGAATTGGCAAAAAGACACGAACAGGAAGAAGAGTTATCTCAAAACCACTCGGCTCCAGTGGGTTCTCAGAGCTGTTTCTCTGGATGCCCCTGTCCATGGCTAGCCAGTGAGTGCCATGAAATGGACTAGAATCACCGCCCCCAGATCTGGTCTGTAATGGAGTTCAAGGGTGAGAGTGTCAGGGCGGAGCAAAGGCACAGCTGGGAGGGCGTCTGCCTTGAATGTGGTTGACCTGCGTTCAATCCCTGGCGTCCCATAGGGTTCCTCAAGCACTACCAGGAGCAATTTCTCAGTGCAGAGCCAGTAGTAACCCCTGAGGACCCCGAAAGCCAGAAAAAGAGGTGCCTTCAACAGAGCCAGTCTCACTGGAATTGGGTATTGGGGGCCACGAGACAGTTGAGCAGTTCGGTCCATGCTGCAGCAGGCACAGAAACCCGAGGTTTGGGATTTTATTATCCCTGGCATGTGTTTTGGATCGCCCCAAAAAATGCTCAGGAGTAGTCTTGGGGGCTCCTTCCTGTGATTCTCAGCCAACCAGGCTGGGGTGGCTCAGAGCTAGTGCCTGAGGGTATGGTCGGCTCACTTGGGTCTGTGATCTGGGAATCCTCGGGACACCAAGCGGTGCTGGGGTCTAGAGCTACACCTGGGGAGTGCAGGAGTCTAGAGCTACACCTGGGGAGTGCAGGAGTCTAGAGCTACACCTGGGGAGTGCAGGAGTCTAGAGCTACACCTGGGGAGTGCAGGAGTCTAGAGCTACACCTGGGGAGTGCAGGAGTCTAGAGCTACACCTGGCGGCGCTTAGGGGAGGGAAATGTGTTGACTGTAGAAGTCTTGTTTTCCACTCACATTTAAGGATTGTTCATCACATTTGGATTCTTGTCAGCCTTTTACTGATGTCAAGGAAAATTAAAAATTACTGAATATTAAAAGCAATGTAGAACTCTAGTGGATGAATATGGAAATAATCCTACAAATTAGCATTTGTAGCAGTTTGTGTTGGTTTTTATTTTCTTTCAGAAAAAAAAGGTCCAAGAAAGAAGTATAGCATTGTATTTTGAGATATCCATGTTATTTAAAGATTACTTTTTTATTAGTAAAGGTTGGCAAACAGGAGACAGGCTTGTCTACAGCTAGGGCTCTGCCCTGTGGGCCCTGACATAGAAAAAGGCTGGGCTCCCTGAGATGAACCCAGAGCCACGGCAGAGCCTGGCAAGCTACCTGAGGTGTATTCGATATGCCAAAAACAGTAACAATAATGAATCTCATTCCCAAAGAATGGAGACATTACTGGCGCCCACTCAAGCAAATCGATGAACAATGGGAAGACAAGTGATGCAAGTGATACAAGCGACTCTTAGGGGAATGCACAGTGCTGGGGGTCGGACGAGGGAAAATGTCTTAACCCCTGCCCCAGCCCTCAGCTCAGGGACCCGAGTTTAGAGCTCCCCCATGGCTTCACGAGCGCTGTTGTGTGTGGGTCCCCATAGGATTTGAGCCATCCCGCACCCTTAGCATTGGATCACTGACCCCGCTGGCTGAGTACCACCAGAAATACTCTTGGAAAACTCCCATTCCTCAAAAAATATTTGATCATGGCACAGCTCAGTTACTCAAGAGCCATTTACTGGGCAAGGGGTGGATTCATGAACCAGTCGCCCCTCCTCCCAAAAGTCGTGGAGTTGCCTGGAACCAGATTCTAGAAGATCTGGAGTTATCAGACAAGGTCCTTCAGAAAGGGCTCCAGCAGGCTGGACAAAGTATAGCCCAGTAGGGAAGGCTTCTGCTTTGTACACAGCCGACCGGGGTTCGATCCCCAGCATGCTTTATGGTTTCCCGAGGCCCATCAGGAGTCAGTCCTGGACTCACGCCAGAAGTCCGCCCTGAGCACCACCAAGGGTGGCACCCGGATAAATGAAAATGAAAGATGTCTGGGTTAGACCCTTTCTGGGCATCCAGCCCTAAGTCGGGGCAGACAGTGGGCAGTGAAGGTCATTTCTCTGTTTCAAACCATGGCCTGAGGCTCACAGGTCCCCCTCGAGGTCATGTGTCAGAACGTACTAGAGGGGTCCCTAATACCCCTCCCCACTCCCTTCCAAAACTCTCTCAGCCAGTGTGTCCTGCCCTGCTTACCTCGTCTGGGTCAGAGAGCTTGAATTCCCAGCCGTCTCCCGTCCAGCTGATGAAGGACTGGCAGGACTTGTCAGTGAGTAATTCCAGAAGGAACTGCCACAGCTGGATGGGGCCACTGCCTGTGAACAGGAGATGAGCACCGGTTATGCAGGGCTCGGCTTGTGCACCACCTGCCCCCAACAGCAACCCACCCCTCGTTGGGCCCGTGAGCAGAAATCATCCAGCCTGAGGCCAGGACCAGAAGCCCAGAAGACCAGAAGCGCCAGCACTGACAAGGCAAGCATCTATAATTATAATCATTATTGATGATGATACGGTTGTGTTCGACTTTCGGGTCAGTCCATGTTATGGCTGAAAAGCTCGGCTGAGCTGCTCAGCTATTTAGGCTGTAGCGTCTTGGGTGGCACCAAATAAAGCCCTGATCTTCACCTTGAGGGCTAGGGAAGGGCTGGGGAGGGGATGTCCCCACCACTAGCGCCGTTGGGGATGGAGGTCAGCGCACTCCCTCTGGGGAAGCTGGGTTTGCAAGTGGCTAAGGTCACTATCCAGGCAATGGGGCTCAGAGGCTCCTGGACCCCATGTCCTTCCAGCTCTATCCTGAAAGCAGAGAGGCTAAGGTTCTGCCTGGCACCCCAGCTGGGAGACTCTGACTCTCCGTCCTTCCTGGCTGGGAAGTCTCTCCCTCCCTCTTCTCCCTCGCCACCCCCTTTGCTCTCAACCATTGGAGCTGCCTGCAAGGCTGCACATGGCCCAGTGGGCTCATCTTACACGCGCAGGTTTGGGCTATGCGGTCCTTGGAAAGTACACTGTCTCAACAGGGGGTGCCGTCAGGGAAATCGGGGTCTCTGCTGCCAACACTACCTCCCCATGCCCCAGAACACTGCCTCATGTCAGAAACACTGTGGGCAGGGGTCCCAGGAGAGCTGCATGAAGGCATTGGTTGGCTCCCCTCATGGTGACCATAAAATAAGGTGTATGTCCACCCATGTCCCCAGGAGCACATCTGGAGGACTTCCAAAGCATTGTATGGGAAGCTTCTCTCCCAGGGAGCAGAATGAAAGTGTAGTTGTGGAACAGTCTAGCACCCTGGCCTGCGGACACACAGGCTCAAAGCCACCTGCAGGCCCCTCCAGAGTGGGCACACAGGCTGGCAGCATTTGGATGCTGAGATGCAGTCGACCTCAGATGCATTGACTCAGGCTGGACTCACTTCTCTTGGGGTGTGTGTGGAGGGGGTTCTGCATGGCTGAGTGGGGGTCGGCAGGAATGCTCAGACCTACATCCACAGACCCTCCACACACACCCAACCTTTGCCTCGATTCTCCCTGCACCCCGGGGCCAGTTCCCTCCACCTGCCCTCCTAGCTTGTGGTCCAGTGACCTCTGCCCTGGGGAGCAGAGAATGACTCTAAGAATAGTCGGGCCCTGGGAAGAGGGAGAGCACCGCCTGGCCCGCCTGTGACTCACAATGGCCTCCCCTGTCCGGGCACCCCGCGCCCCCGCCATCAACAGAGCTCTTCACCATGCTGCCCCAGGGTGTCAGGCAGCAGGAATCCGATGGCCTCACTGGGAAAGTATGCTTCTGCGCTCACAAGCTCTGCACCCGCAACAGAGGGGTCCCTGTCCAAAGGAGCCTCCCCCACCCCACTCACACCCAACGGTCAGCCTCCACACGCCCCTGGGTGCGGCCTGCACCCCCACCCCCGCCACCTCCAAGTTGTAGTAGAAACAAATAATTTCCTTTCCCTGCTTTGCACACTCCAACTCCTGGGTCCCAGGAAAACTCAGAGTCAATATGGACACTCGGAACAAAAAGTCCAGGTGGGCAGCTGGCAGATCCCAGGCAGCAGAGCCAACCTGGCCAGAAAGTTCCGCCCACAAATACAAGGCTTCGCCAGAGCAACAGTGCAGTGGGGAGGGCACTTGTCTTGCATATGGCCAACCCAAGTTTGATCTCTGGCACCGGTATGGTGCTCGGTTAAGTGATCCCTGAGCCAGGAGTATGCCCTGAGCATCAGTGGATTCAGCCCCCAAACAACAATCCAAGGCTGCCAATCTGGCATTTTAAGATGAAGCTTCAAGTCCTTTCGGAAGACCCCTGTCCTCTGGAGGAACCAGAAGTCCACATCTTTCTCCATAAGAGACATGAATGAAATCCCTTTCTGACTCCGAGGCCAAGAAGTGAGCAACTGAAATTACTAGAAAGCGGCGGGGCCAGGACTGGAGAAATTTGTTCCCAAGATCTGTGTGCGAGGAGCAAGCATGGATGCCTTGCCTGCCACACACCCTGCTAACTGGGCTGGGTTCCCCTCTCTCCTTCCCAGCTCTGTGGTGCATTCTGGCCCCATCTGTGCCCAGGGTAGGGCGAGCAGGCACAGGTGGCAGAGACATGGCGGAAACGCTGCCTGGTGTCTGCACTAGTGAAGCTCACAGTGAGATGAAGGCAGGGCAGGCCCAGAGCCCAGGCGACCCCACCTCTGGCTTTGCCCCTACGTCTGCTCCTTGAATGCTTAGAAGAGACACCCAGGGCAGAGACCATGGTGCCCAAAGATAAAAGGAAGATTCAACCCACAAACACTAACGATTAAAGCTGTTTGTGATGGGAAGTCTGCCGGCTTCTGGGCCCACCGCTAACTGACCTAACACTCTGGCACCCGTGTGGTCCGACCCTGGCAGGGCTGTGATGCTTCTTCTGAATACGGGTCAGGCCAAAGGTAGCATCAGGGCATTAAACACTGCCCAAACTACGACTGTTAAACTATATTTGGGACCAAACAGTACAAGGACTCTCAGGTTACATTTCACACATACACACACAAAAACAAAAAAAAAAAGGCACTCCTCCACTCCTCTGGGGATGGGTTTACTCCTCTGAGAAGCTCGTCACTCTAGCCTGACTCTACAAGTCAAATCAAATCCCTCCATATAGGCAGGACCCTGAACTTATTTTCACTTATGGAAATTCTCGTGGTTGGTCACTCTTACAGTAGAACTGACCCTGCACCAAGAACACTCATCTGGCGGCAGCAGCAGGCCCCCCCCGCCCAAACAGAGGAAGAGCCCAGCCGGGCCCTCCCACCACCCAGGTGTCTACCCATAGTCAAATCATGACGGCAAAACGATGCTAGGATCCAGAAATGACCCGCATGTTCACTGCTCAGTGTTCACCTCCGAACTCCTGCATGAGTTCGGGAACACATCTCAGGGAGGAAATGGGAAACCCCAAGTCTGACAGGCACCCCTTTCTGTCAACTCATTTACCAAAGATCCCCAAATCTCTCTACTTCCATGAGGACCTCAGGAAACAAAGTTGAGCCATAGATGAACAAGTCTAGTATTTCATGGATCTTCTTGCCTCTCTCTCTCTCACACCTGGGAAATGGAAGCAGCTGTCCCTCCTTTTCTGGACCTTACAGAGTCCTCCCAGTATCGGGACAGGCTGTGTGGAGACCGCCAAGCTAAAGAAGCTGTGTGTAAAATATGACAACAGGAAGGAGGAAGGATGAGGGAAGGAGAGAGGAAAAGAGGGAGGGAAGGGAGAAGGAAGGAAGGAAGGAAAAGGAAGGAAGGAAGGAAGGAAGGAAGGAAGGAAGGAAGGAAGGAAGGAAGGAAGGAAGGAAGGAAGGAAGGAAGGAAGGAAGGAAGGAAGGAGGGAGAGAGGGAGGGAGGAAGGGAGGGAAGGAAGGAAGGAAGGAAGGAAGGAAGGAAGGAAGGAAGGAAGGAAGGAAGGAAGGAAGGAAGGAAGGAAGGAAGGAAGGAAGGAAGGAAGGAAGGAAATAAAGAAGAAAAAACACAGCACACATACTGGATAGAATCCAAGTCTTCTTCCAAGAATGACAAATACCTTTCAAATGAAAACTTGGAAAAACAAGCGCTTTTGAAAACCACAAATAAATAAATACATACATAAATAAATAGATGAGTGAATAAACAAGTAAATTAAATAAATATAGATAATAAATAGATAAACAAATAATGAATGAATGAATGAATGAATAAGTAAATAAATAAGATAGGGCCACAGAGTGAGCACAGTGGGTAGGGAGCTTGCACTGCACCTTCTGACCCAGGTATGGTTTCCCCAGAACCACGAGGAGTTATCTCTGAGCACAGAGGCAGGAGTAAGCGCTGAGCACCATTGGGTATGGCCCCTCTAAACCAAAAATACAAATTAAAAATACATGCAGAGACCAGAGAGTTAGTACAGGGGTGAAGGCGCATGTCTTCCAGTGATGGTGGTGCCCCAGCAGTACGGTCCACCCGGCACCCCAAGACCTGAGCAGGACTATATCCCCGGGTCCTTACATGGAGCCCCTGGCTGAGCTGACCAAGGCTCACTGGGAGCTGGGTCCATATGAAAAGGCCCAAAATAAAGAAATTATATGTATGTGGAAAATATGGTAGGCATGGTAGAGAAAACTATAGAAGTATTTTTCATTGAAACATTGGGATGACTGAAATCTTCACACACATTCAAAGCAGGTCAGCACCAAAAAGATGCTTGCCGGTCAAAGTACACCCACATTTACAGTTTGGGGACTCGTGGCCACAGGCAGACATGAATCCTCTCCTGTTCATGCACGGGCTCTTCACCCACCAAGCCCCTCCCCAGGAGGCGACCCCCTCCGTCAGAAGGGGCAACCCAAAGAGCCCAGCAGGATCTCCCTGAAGAGCGGCTGCGGACAGAGGCCCCCAGCTCTAACTGAAGGGAGCAGGTGTAGACAACAGTGCCCAAGCTGGGCTGGGCTCCCCCTGCAGGGCCCAGGCTGCCCCCACTTCTCCCCCACAGATGTCAGTGAGCCTCATGAGTGGGCCCAGGGACCGAAGCACGAGGCGGCTGCAGCCTTTGGCACACAGGGAGAAGAATCTCGTGTGTCTGCCACATGTTACACATGTGTATGTGTCGGCGCCAGGTGTGGGGTGGCTGGGGAGCAGAGGACCTTCTGCTAAAACCAGGAGGGGCCCCTCCAGTACTGAAATGCAGCAGCAGCAGCAGCTGCCTGAGCTCTCTTGCTCTGACCACTCCCAGCTGTCCTTGCATGCACGCTGGCCCCTCGCATGCCCCCTCACCGCCACCCCAACATTGGTCCTGGGGCTCCAGCAAGAAGTGTGGATTTTCTCCACGTCTTCTAGGAACTGCTGATTTGAAGAAGTCAACTACAGCCTGGATCTGAGAGCCCACGGCTTGCGTTCTGTTTTACAAGACGGGTGCATAAGACCATCTCTTGTCTTTTTGGATTTTGAACCATACCAGGCAGTGTTTAGGCCTGACTCCTGGCTCTGCTCAGGGATCACTCCTGGTGGATCTTGGGGGACAAAATGGGGTGCTCGGGGTCAAACTTGGGCCGGCTGAAAGCAAGGTGAGCACCCTACCTGCTGTTCTATCTCTCTGGCTCTGTGATAGGCTTTTTCCTAACTGATAAACATCTGAATATGCCTGCGTGTGGGTAACAAGAGACAGGATCAGAAGTGCCATCTGAGTGGGATGAGGGCTGTCTGCCCCCTGGGATTCCCAAGGTTCTCTCATTCTGGGCCAAAGCTTCCTGGACTCTTGGCAGAGAAATGGCGGGATGCAGTAATTTGCAGTAAGACATGAGCTAGATCATGAGTTCATGACCCGTCTTTCACCTGTAAGTAATTTCGAAGGGACCTATGATGTGCCTAGCTTCATCCAGGCTGGCCTTAATCTAACAGGGAGAGACGCGCTAGCAGAGCAGGTGGGCTCTCCCTCAGTTCCACCCTCCCTTCCTCTTCCAGCCCTAGGGAACCTCACAAGCTTGCCACCCCACCTTCGCTGTCACAGGAGAAAGGACAGGAACTCGGGCCTTAGGCCTCACTGAGCATCAACCATCAAAGGTCTCTGAAGCTGCCTCCACCCTCACTCCTGCTGTGAGCCCCATTCTCGCTGCAGTTTCAACTTCCACAGGCACCCACTTGGGATAACTTCCACTCTCATAATCTCTCAGGGAATGAGGCACAGAGGTGCAGTGCCCATACACAGCAGTGACTTCTGAGGTCTAAGGAGCCCCCCTTGAACTGGGGACCCAGCTCTGACTGCAGGTGCCCAAATAGTCAGATGAAGGAGCAGGGCTGGAGGATGTGATGGCCCAGACGAGTGTCAGGGTGCTCACCCCAGAGGTCACCCCTGGTGATCATCAGGGCTGGGGTACCCTTGGGGCTTCTCAGCTGGGGCCTTCTCTGGGCAGCTCCAAGGATTCCCCTTGGGTAAGCCTGACCCCAGTGCTCTCATTTCTGAGCTCAGCAGTGCGCCTTCTCCCCACATCTCCTCCCATTGCCTCTCCTCCTTCTCACTGTCTTGGTCCTTCACAGATCTCCCTCCCTCACTGCCTTGGTACTCCACAGACCTCCTGCCTGCACCCACAGAATGTCTCACCAGCCCAGTCTAGACACAACATCTCCTTTCTGGCAGACCCCAGCTCAAACAGCACCGGGGTGGCCTGGAGATGGGACAGCCAGCACAGAAGGGCCTCGTCATCTCTGCTCTTGCTGCCCTCCATGCTCTGGACCTCAGTTCCTCAGCTGTGCCAAGAAGACTAGCACCTTCCTCATGTGGCTGGTGGCCATGGTTTAAACATTAATAACTAATAATAATAATAATAACAACAAGAATAATCATAGCAGCACAGCATGTGGGCAGAGGCATGAGTCTGTTAGCTGACCAGGTGCGCGAGCTTGTGTGATACGAAATACCTACAGGCATGACATTCCAGCAAGGGCTGAAATTCTATACAGAAAATGTGGCGCCTCCCCAACCTCCAAGAATGTGGAGGCGTCACAGAAAGAACAGTGGTTGGGGTAAAATGGGGGTCCTGACCACCACCCAAGGATTCATGAGCTGACTCAAACTGTTCTGGGCGCAGTCCAGACCCCTCCTGCAAGACAGGCTGCGGCTACTCCTCAGGCGAGAGGACTGAGACATGGGCCCATCTCTCAGGCGGGAAGACTGAGGTACCAACCCATCTCTCAGGCGGGAGGACCGAGGTGCAGTCCTCGGCTTGCCCACCAGGTCTCACCATGCATGTGCCAGTGTCACAAGCAAGACCAACTCAGGGTGACGGGCTCCACGGTCTCTATTCTCAGCCACCCAAAAGGCTCCCCCTGGAGACCAGGCCTGTATTGGGCGTCTTGCAGGTAATCTGCCACAAATCCACACCGTGAGAGAGGTGAGCTCTGGGGAGCTGCCCAGAGTCACCTGCAGACACTGGCTGACTCAGGGAAGACCTGATGAGGGGCTGGACAGGACAGACCATGGCCCCACTGTAGGGCTCTCTCCAGAGAAGCTATGGCACATGTCCGAAGACTACACTGGACAGAAATGGGGGCAGCCCTGGAAACCTCCACTTCAAGGACCAAACAGTGGAGCTTGAGCAAGAGATGAATCAGGGAAAGTGAGGCCAGGGACCCTGACCAGGTTGGAAGGTCTCTTACAGCTTATTCGTGAGCAGTAGAACCTGGTGGAGCTTGAGACCCTCAGAGTGCCCGCAGGTGGACAGGCAGAGGTGGGCACCACCACTTTCGACCACAGGTCTAGAAAGAAAGCAGCAAGTAGACGGCCCCAGTTAAAGCACTCCCGGGAATGCGTGGCCAGGACACCGCCCTCTGGCTGGCTCTGCTGACCCTGCTGCTCCCCTTTCCTTATCAGGAACTTGGGCTCAGACCCAGAGCTCCCCGGCTGCCTGTGCCCTGGCACACAGAGAGGTTTCTTTTGCAATCCTGCATTTCTTCCTGTGATTTCAGGGATCACGACTGGGGCTCGGGTTTCAGGCTGAGTGGAAGGGCTCGGGCTCCCTTACACAGCAAGGGGGGCTCTTTTCACAACATGTCTCGGCAACAGCTCGGGGTCACTGCACCCTAGTGCCTGAGTACAGGCCAGCAGCCCCAGGTCCTGTTGCAGCACAAAGCCTGCTGACCGTGCTGCCCCTCAAGGCTCATGACCCAACTGTGAAATAGGAAGAGGAGAGAAATCAAGCTGGAGAAGGAGAAGGTCTGGGGGTGTGGGTGTATGGGGGGCTTCCTTCTTCCAAAAACCACTGGCCACCTTTTAGAGCGGCCACAACTGGCCGCATGTGTGGGGTTAGGGGTGGAAGGGCCAGTGGTACAATTGCTGAACTCAGGTCCTCACACGGAAAGTCACGAGCTCTCAAACAGCTACCTTATTTTATTATTATTATTTTAGAGATGTCTAAGTCTCAAATATTCTAAAAACTAAATTCCGGTTAGTCCTAAATTTAGCTTTAAGGAACTCTTGGCCCTCTGCACAGCACCATGCAGCAAGTTCATTCCAGTTCGGGGACTGATGGGGCCTGACTCCAGAAAAGGGAAAAGAACCCTCCGTGCGGGAGCCACAAGCGCAGCAAGAAAGCTGGGCCGGCATTAGGACCTGATGGCAAGAACGCGACCTCCAGGTCACCTCAGCTGCAGAAGTTGGGGTGACAGCCCCACTCTTGGGTGAACAGCTGACACTCTGGAAGGAAGTTCCAGGAAGAAACTGTCAGACGAGACCAGCCTCTGACCTACAGAGACGTGGTGGGAATCAGTGTTGGCGGCCAGGTCCACAACCACTCCGTGCAGGCCACGGAGACCACCAGTGACTGTTCTCATTCCTTACAGTGGCAAAGGTTTCAGGTGAGACCCCTGGGCCAGTCCAGGTACTGCCTTCCAGAGAAGTGCGAGTATGTGGTATTAGGCTCAATCAGTCCCTTTCAGAAACAGATGCGAGACAGAGGGAAAGTCAGCTCCGCCTGGCAATCGAGTGCACTGGCTGCATTTTGGGGGCAGTGCTGGTACCCAAGGTCTCCTAAGAGGAGGGGCCATGTTCTCTGGCACTGAAATCCCAAGCTCAGGATTCTCCTCTGACACTTCTGTTCTGCCAGGACCTGGAAAGTCTTTTGCTGAGGTCAGTCACACACCTGAAAACTGGGGGCCCCGAGTAGGATTGTTCTGTGATTCGAGACAGCTCCTAGTATATGTCTGAGTAAGAGTAGATGGGGTTCTGTGATCCCAGGGCTGCTCACCGTGAGCTAGGAAGGTGCATTCCTAGTGGAAGCTGGGATCAATCTGCTATCTTGACTCAGCTCACAGATGGGCTTTGGAGCTGTGCTATCTGCCCCCCACATCATGACCTAATTTCACAAGTTGCCATGGGAGCCCTTGAAGGTTGATGCAATTTTCTTATCTTTGTTGGAAGAATGTGCAATGTGCAGGAGAACCTGGAAACGTGGGTCCCCACGGAATTCCACATGGCCAGTAGAGTAATACAGGGAAGCCTGCAAAGTCCCAGGCGCCCGCGTACTCTCCCAGCTCCCAGGGACCCATACACTCTCTCCCAGCTCACAGGTGCCCGCATACTCTCTCCCAGCTGCCAGGCACCTGCACACTCTCTCCCTGTTCCCAGGCGCCTGCACACTCTCTTCCAGGTGCCAGGTGCCCGCACACTCTCTCCCTGCTCCCAGGATCCTGCATACTCTCTTCCTATTCCCAGGGTCCTACGCACTCTCTCAGCTCCCAGGGTCCTGCACACTCTCTTCCAGCTCCCAGACACCCGCACACTCTCTCCCAGCTCCCAGGATCCTGCATACTCTCTCCCTATTCCCAGGGTCCTAGGCACTCTCTCTCAGCTCCCAGGGTCCTGCACACTCTCTCCCAGCTCCCAGGATCCCGCACACTCTCTCCCTGTTCCCAGCACCAAGCACATCCTTGAGTGCTGCCCAGGCAGAGGCCCTGCGGTGCCCACTGCATGGTCACGCAGGAGATATAGCCTGGATGGGGCCACATAGCCAAGGCAGCATGAGTGGACGGAGCAGAGCTGTGACTTATATGAGTCGTGCAAGGTGCTGCCACCACATGCAGTGATCCTCACTCTCCTGAGTCTTTCTGCAACCAGAGCGAATCTACTGGACAGCACAGACCCTCCCCCTACAGTCGAGTCGCAGCCATGAGGACTGAAGTTTATTCCAGGGCAGCTGCAGGTACCCTGCATTCGATGAGGCACTATCTGTCCCCACACAACTCTAAGGCCTGTCTGCAACCCCTCGCCCCACCATCCTCAGATGCTAAGCAACAAGAGCAGAAAGGCTGGCAGGCAGCCACAGCAGCTCCTTTACCCGCTGTGCTAGCACACTGTCAGCCGAGTGCACTCGCTTCTGTGCTTCGTTCAGATACAGTTCCATAGGACTCTGAGGCCCGGCGAGAGGAGCCGCTGCCTCCCTAAGGGCATGACGGGGCAGCAGGTGCCATCTGCCTCCAGTCAGCCAGTTTTAGAGGCCGAGGCAGAGCCCCAACACCTCTTGCTGCCAGGTCGCAGTTCTCTCTGCCCCCGGAGCACATGAGAATTACCCGTTCTAAAGGGGGAACAGATGCAGGCAGAGATGCTTGCAGCATGTTTGTTATTCCAGGTTAGGTTAGGTGCTGAAATCTTGAACTGATAGTCACTGGCCTGAGCCACTCAGAGCAGGAGGGAGAAGGAAGGAGGGAGGGAGGGAGGAAGCAAGGAAAAGAAGAAGGAAGGAAGGAGGGGAAGGAAGGGGCAGGGGAGGGACAAAGGGAAAAAGCACCTATCAGAAACAACCTAACACACAGACGCTAATCCTGACCTCAATTCCTTCCTGTCCAGTGGCTCTTGGAGCCATGTTGCATGCGCTACCCCGAGGGTGCAAAGGCAAAAGCCACACACTCGCCTGAATGGCTGAGTTGAGGCTGTCACAGAAGCCCAAGGGGATCAGCAGTTCAATAAAAGGGGCCGAAGGTGCAGTGCAGGTCATATCTTGCATGGCAGGGATAGAGAATGTGGCTATAGCTCTGCACCAAAGATGCTTGGTGGAGCTCCGGGATCAAAGCTAAGTTGATGCCGTCTATCATGTGCCAGAGACAAGATCCATTCTTCTTGTTTTTTTGTTTTGTTTTGTTTGGAGGCCACACCCTGCATTGTTCAGGGCTTTTCTTTTCTGTCTTTGTGCACAGGAATTACTCCAGGTGAGCTTGCAGACCACGGGATGCTACAGCTAGAACTTGAATTGGCCACATGCAGGGCAAGCGCAGTACCAGCTGTGCTGTTGTTACGTTTATTTCCTCTCCAAATCTCAAAAATATATTACTTAAGAATAATGTGAGCTTTAAAGTAATAAATCTGGGGCGGAGCAATAGTCCAGTAGGTAGGGCGTTTGCCTTGCACATGGTTGGCCTGTGCCGGCCTGGGTTCGATCCCGGCATCCCATATGGTCCCCGAGCACTGCCAGGAGTAATTCCTGAGTGCAGAGCCAGGAGAAACCCCTGAGCATTGCCAGGTGTGACCCAAAAAAAGCAAAAAAAAAAAAAAAAAAGTAATAAATCTTTGCTGATTGGAGTCATTTTAGTCAAATTAATTTAAACATATGAGAATGATACCAATCTGATGGGGGCCTCCAAATCAAGACCTCATATAACCTCAGTTTTAGAAAAAGATAATTTATTAATTTTATCTCTCCAGGTAAACTGTCAAGTCTTAAAGGGTAGATTTATTGTATATTTATTTTGCATTTCTTGGAATGTCTAGAGAGTATGTATAACAGAGATGCAAAACCTATGAAAGTTGGATGATTGCATATTAACTATTTTGAGGAAAGAAAATACAAAGCTTATTCTACTGTCATTTCATAGACCTTTAGCATTAAGAACATGCTGTTGTCTTGAGTGTACACAAAGGAATTTACATGATAATCCCTAAATGTCTGTAGGGAAAGCCACAGTGAGTAAGAGAAGAGAGAGGGAGAGAGGAAAAGAAAAAGCCCTGCTATAGAGGCAGTCTGGGGAGGTAGAAGGGAATTTGGGGCCATTGGTGGTGGGAATAGGGCACTGGGGGAGGGCGGATGCTGGAACAATGTATGACTGAAACCCAATCATGAACGTTTCTGTAATTGTGTATCTCATGGTGACATAATAAAATATTAATTAATTAAAAAAATTTTAAAAACTAAAAAAAGAACATGCTGTTGTCAAAACAGCTAAATACAGTAAAGAAATTCGAAGAAAATAAAACAAAGGATGAAAACACAAATTTTCTCCATTTAAGACAGGAAGTAAAGTCTCTGCTTTTTTTTTTTTTCTTGCTGGAGGTGGTGCAGGAGGTACAGGGCTCACCCCTGGCTCTGGGCTCGGAAATTCCTTTTGATCACATATCGCAGACCCTGGGGATTGAACCCTGGTTGGTCCTATGCCTTATCCTCTGTACTATCTCTCTTTCATTCACTGTGCTTGTTTTTATTGCTTGTTTGAATGATTTATATAAAAATCCTCAGAGAACTAAAAAAAAAAAAAAAGACACCCTAAGGGGGCAGGATGCAAAGGAATGGGAGAAGGTGGGTTTTGACTGTCCTAATGGCAGTTCAAGTTCGAGCACCAACAAGTCCTCAATTTACACCTGATGCTCCTTCCTAGTTCTGAGAATTCCTGATCCAGTTCTTTCCCTGCAAAGACCTGAGCTTACAGGTCATTCCTGTCAAGGGACCATGATGATCTTCATCCAATCCCAGCGCTGTCGGCTCCGCAGGCTTCCCACGGAGAACGAAGATGCCTGTTACTTGCAGGGAGTTTCTGCGGCATATGGGATCCAGGCTTTGCAACTTCCAGAAACTTCCGCACCCACCTTTGAGAGTGAGGTGGAGAGAGCTATACCAGAACCTCCCCCCCATGTAAATGTGAACCCTCACGTAAATGTGAAGCCATGGCCCTGGCTTGAGAACTGAAAGCCAGTTTCACTTTGTCTTGTCCTGTGGCACAAAATGCCCAGAATCCTGGTACCAAGCTATGCATGAGATCATTATGGGAACACAGCACAGAGGCTGCAAGGGCCAAAGGTGGCAGCGATCACCTCAGGAGGGAGACAGACATGACTACAGGAGCAGCTGCGCTGAGGATGTGCCTGAGAGCGAGGGGAGACGACGCAGGAGAGGCGCGGGAGCTGCCTTTGCCCCGAGAACCACAGGTTGGAGACACGCCACATGCCACGTCTGCGCCCCTTAAGAATCACCTCTCTCCATCAACCTCTCTTCTCCCTGCACTGCGCTGAATAACAGAGGGAGGGAACCCGGCCACAGCCTGTGCTCCGCTGGAGAGAAACTTAATCTGCTGACCCTCATTCCAGGTGGCCTTCAGACAACAGGTAGACCATTAGCCAGAAGTGCAGTCATGGCAGAGAAATGGCTTCCGGCAAGGGACCAAGTTCACGTCTAGGTATGAAGGTCATGGAGCCCACCAGAAGCAACCCCAGAAGAATGCAAGACCCAGAAGTCCTTTGCTGGCCCATGACACCATTCACAGACTGTCCTCCCTCCAGACAACGTTCTGAGCACCACAGAGCAACGTGGGAGCAGCAAGGTGAGGACCACTCCCCACTTCTGGTCTTGGAAGGAGGAGACCCGATCTCCAGGCACCCGGGCACTCACGAAGGCCTGCTAGTTCCCTAAGACACACTTGAGCCGTCCCTGAAGCTGAGAGTAAGGTGCAAAGGCCCTCTTGAGGTCAGCACTACTGAAACCGTGCACACCTGCCTGTCCATGTCCACACCAGGCTTCACTCTTGAGGCCCCCGCCCCACTCCCGCAAGGATAAGGGAAACAGAAACCAAGGCTGTAGAACTGCAGTTCCACTCTCAGGTCGAGACAACTCTAGGCCATCACAGCAATCAGGCTCCTTGTCTATGCCCCACCTCCTGTGGAATCCGCAGCGAGCTCCGGCCCATTTGGACAACGAGCTGGTTCTCTCAGCCCACAGGTCCCACCTCTCCCTTCTTCTCTGCCGTCCCCAAGATCGTCCTGGTGTTGCCCCCTGGAAGAAAATCCCTGAGACAGCCAAGTGGAGGTAGAGATGCAGACACTGAGTAAGGAAGGACACGTACATGAGGGCAACGGGCCTCGCAAGGGCTGAGTCACAACCGAGTCAAGCATGTGCCCACCCATGAGGCTGAGGGAGCAGCTTTCATGCTCTTCTGTTTAGAAAGACCTGCCAGGACCCAGCTGGGAAAAGTCTCTCCGTATGGCACAAGACCACGAGGTCGCTGCCCAAACACTGGGGACCAATGGCTCCCTTTTCCCCTAACCAGTTCCTCCTCCTGCTCCGGCCTCGAGGAACACAAGCTGCATCTGCATCCCCCACCAGAGTGGCCGAGGCGCTGGCCTGCCCTTCTCCTGCTCTCTGCGGGCTTCCTCGCACAGGCGCCTGGACGTCACACGGCAAGGGAAGGGGTGCCTACCTGTGTAGCCAGCCAGGGCAGCAGCAGGGAATGACCGGCTTGTCCTTGTTGAGGTCGGCGCGGTCCCGCACGTAATCCTTGAACGTGCCCTTGGGTTTGTGGCTGGGCAGGGCGGCCGGGTAGTCCTCGGAGTCGAAGCTGTCGTAGGAGGGGACCGCGCTGCAGGCTGCTGAAGGAGGACTGGCTGCTCCAGGACTGGGTGAGCCGGTCGCAGCTCTCGTAGCTCTCGATGCTCCGAAGGAGTCCTGACCCCCGAGCTTACCTGGAGGGGGCAGGGGGGAGGAGGAGGCGGGGAGGAGGGGTTGGGGAAAGATAGCTGTCAAACCCTCCGCCAGATCCCTGCTGTGGGCGTGGGAGAGGGGAGTGACAAGAGTCTGCGTCCCCTTCCCCTCCCAGACCCCAAGAAGTCCTTTCAGACCCCTGCAGGCCTGGGTTCTAGCACCCAGAGCAGCAATGCAGAGGGACGGCTGGTTCCTGGCGCTCAACTTGTTTGGGACCTGGAGGATTCTGAGCCAGAAAGCAGAGAGCTGCAGATCGCGCATGTTGGACAGGAGTTCTGGATAATGGAGCCAGCCCCAAAGATACAGGAACAAATGGGACCAGGCCAGGCTCAATTTCCAATTCCAATGGAAGCCAGTTGGGTGGGGAGGAGGTAAGGGATGCACAAGGCCTAACTGGCTGGCGCCACAGAACAGGAGTAAGGTATTTGCCCTGTGTCTTGCACACACCAGTTTAAATCCCCAGCACCACAGTCCCCTGAGCACTCCCAGGGCCACTCCTGAGCAAAGAGCCGGAAACAGTCCCTGAGCATGACTGGGGAGGCCCAAACTCCCAATAAAGGTCTGTGTAGTGTGCAGGGCCTGCCCCTGGCTCTGCAGTCAAGCAGCACTCCTGCAGGGCTTGAGGACCCTATGCAATGCCGGGGACCCTATGCAGTGCTGGGCCCCCAAATGCAAGGCAAATGCAAATCCCTGGGACTATCTCTCTGACAGAAAAGAAGGTTCAACTCTGTGAAGGGTTTTTGGGCCTTGAAAGTGAAAACACCATCAGACTCAGATGGCGGACACGGTGGACCGCCAGTGACCCGGAAACCCTCATGCTATGTCTACTGTATTTTCCCCAGATGGCTCTTCCTCTGTGCTTTCTCTGTGAGCTACTTTTGCTGGGACATTTAAGACCAAAACAAGCCTGTCCTGCTTCTCGTCTGAACCCCATCCCTTCCTTATCTCGAGTCTTCCAGTGAAATGGAAACTCAGGGGAAGTGCACGGGAGAGTGGAGAGAGGGCAGGGCCATCACACAGCCTCCGCCTTGCTTTTAGACATTCACAACTGACCACAAGATCACACAAGTGCATTGATCTCTCAAACCAGGTTATAAACAGCTTTTGTGATAGCATGAAAGCTCCTCTGAGTTTCTGTGGGCAGAAACACCAAGGAAAGAGAGGCTCACAAACGGAGGGCACGATCAAGGGGTAGGCCCAGGAGGAAAACAACATATCTAAGAGATGAAAAGGGATTCCTTAAAATGCTCTGCATTTGGACGCTTTTCAGGACCCTGATTTAAAGTAGAGGAGAATCAAGGAGTAGTGAAATCAGCACCGCCCAGAGGACAGCATGTCCATACCGACCCCCCTCCACCAAAGCAGTGAAGATTCCCAGGTCCCACAGTCCTGCAGGGTGTCGTTTCCAAATCAGAGTCACAAAGTTCCTGGAAGGCTTGTCCCCACAAATAGCGCTGACAACATGGATTGGCCCCATCTCCCCCCCTTTCCCTCGACCAACCATGCAGGGAAAGGTGAGTGAACTGAGCCCAGCACCGACAGACCAGGCCACGTGCGTCACGCTTCACTCTTGACTGGTGTTGAGCTAGAAGTCCCCTAAAAATACACATCAGGTGACTAAGAAATCTGCCCAGCCAGAGTCCCAAGGCCTCTCCCACAGCGGTCAGGTCAGTGCGTGCAGCTTACGACGGTGCTGTCTCCTTTGAGCCAGCTTCCTCCGTAAGGGCCACTCCCTTGCCCCATGCGAGACTGACACCCCCAAAGCCTCCGTATTTAGGAAGAACATGCCACCAAGTCACCAAGTCACAGGTCCCAAGGCCATTTCCAAATTGATGTGCCAGTGTCCCAGTGATTGCGTGGCTGGGCACTTTCATACTCCAACACCGTCAAGCAGAACAGCTGAGTTTCCCCTTCCGACCGCTGTGCCAACATAAGCCAGAGGCTGTTCCTGAGGCGACGGTGGGGGCGTGCTGGCTGCCTGCATGTCATTTCCACATCCCCGTCCTCCGCTGATGGCTCTTTTTCTCCCGAAACAGGCTGCCTGCTGTCAGATGAGATCCACTTGGTGATGCCAGCTTGGCTCCAGCAGGACGCCTGGCCCCTCAGTGGCCACTGTGCAGCTACTCTGAGTGCCATCCCAGACTACACGCCCTGGCCCTGCTCTCGGCTCCAGCCCAGACTTCTGTCTGAGTCCTCCCAACAGTCCTCAACTTCTCCAGCCACGCTGCAGCCCACAGGCGGGTCTGCACAAAGGCCGTCCTCAGAGTGCAGAGGGTGGGACATAGCAGCGCTTTGTACGCGAAAATGCGGGATGCAAACACTGCACTTATTATTCACAACAATCAGCTCCCAGCTCTGCTCTCAGTCTAGACCGAGCCCGATAGGTCCCGGGCAATCAGAACAGCTCCTTGTCTGCATTCCTTGAACATGCACGAGGCAGCGCTATCAATGGGACCTTCCGGTCCAGCAATGCGGCCAGCAGCTTGGAGGGAAGGAGACAGGAAGAAGCCCAAGGCAGGGGGCCTCAGGCCTGAGCTCTCCACCTGGCCTGGGGCCCTCAGTTTGGGGAGAGGCGGAGTGGTGAGGAGCAGAACCAAGAACCAAGAGAAGAGTGGGAAGAAGACCCATCACCCCAAATGCAAAGCCAGATGCAGTTCAAAAAACAAAGGGGCCCCATTAGGCTCGAGACCCAAACCCACAGTCTCCACGTCTCGCGTCACTTGCAGAGAGCCCCAGGAAAAAAGGCCGCTGTTCTCGGTCACGCTTTGATCTGCCTGAGAATAAAGGAGAAACCCTGTACACGTGTGTGCTTATTTAAACAGACAGGCACCCCAAAATAAACAAGAGTCAGAAAGGGGAAGGCAACAATGGTCCCACCCATCCCCTGGGCAAAAACACAACACCCCAGGGCACTGAGAAGGAAGATCACAGGTTCAGATCGACCCAGGGACTTTCCTAGGAAGGGCCTGGGGTTTCTCCCGAGGTCTGCTAGAGGAAGTGGGAGCCTGGAGCTCAAAGATGTGATGATGCTGAAGGCCCCCAGGCCTCCAGGAAAGCCATCGGCCTTGGGGCTCCCTCTGAGAGGGGAGACAGGGCCTCCCCACGGCACACCAACCCGATCAAGGCTGCACAAAGGGCAGCTTCCTCCTGCTCCATCAGCAAAGCCACACGTCCCCACGCTTTGAAATCAGTGTTCTGGATAGTGTGCTGTGCTTTCCCAGAAAGAACCTGCCTGGACTCTGGAGCAGGGCTCCCCTGTGAGTATTCTTGGCTGTGTTTTAAACCAGCCAGCTCGATAGTAAAGATCACCTCACTGCCCACAAATGGTATCAGCACTGAGTCACCCCAAGCAGGGGTCTTTCTTTGGAGGAGCCTGGATATCTATTTCCAGGGTTCTCATGCAAAATCCACATATACTGAAACAGATAACCAAGGAGATAAGCCAAGGGAGAAACCGTCTTCCCAGGTCAAAGAAAGCTATGGAGATGCCAGGCTGAACAGTCAAGCACCATGCCAGGGTCTGCATCCAGCCCAGGGGTCTACTGGAGCACAGGGGCATGTACAAAACCTAGGACCAGGACCTAGGTTTTGACCTAGAACCGCACTGTTTTCAGCTCCATGTAGGCTTCCTTAGTCAAGATGTGCTCAAAGAAAATAACAAAATAATCCTTTTTTGGAAAAAAAAGCGAAAACGGCCATATGCAGCCCCAGCCATGAGTGGGCACCTTGTTGGTCCACAGTAAGAAGCAGAATCAGTCACCATACTGATTCCTGTTCTCTCACCATACCCTTGGTTTCTGTCATCATGGACAACATGGCTGACACGCCACAATGGAAAGTTCTTACTCATGGGACAGGTTAAGGTGGGCATGGGAAAGGACAGGGTCCACTGGGAGGTCCAAGAGTCCAGGACCCAAACACCTCAGGGTTCAGGTCACGCTGGGCAACTCAACACTGCATGATATGGCCAGAGCGATAGTACAGCGTGCAGGATGTACTTGCACAGTAGACCCAAGTTCAACAGTTCAATCCCCAGCACCCGATATAGTTCCCTGAGCCTGGCAGGAGGGATCCCTGAGCACAGGCCACAAGTAAGCCCTGAGCACTGCTGGCTGTGGCAGCAAAGCCAGAAACAGCCGCACAGGTAGCACTGGACCTACCCGGCTGGTCCGCCCCATGCACATGTTGTCAGGGGTTACGACTTCCTGTTTGATGGCAAAGTAGTCGGTCTGGAGGTTGTCTGTCTGCAGAGGGTCCCGGAGAATGACGGAGGGGTAGTCGTTCTCATACTTGAGGGACAGGGAGCTCCTCAGAGCTGATGGGGTGCAGTGTCTGGTAGGACTCAGTGATGAAGCTGGATTCGGAGAATTCTGAAGGCGGGACGCACTGAGCATGCTCGATGCCATAGCCTGCGCACAAGAGGTGAGGGGTTGGGGATGAGAATCAAGACGGAACCAGCAGCACCCCTCACTCACTGGGGCCTGTCAGGGGCCTGCAGACAGATGCCCCAAGAGCGCAGACAGGAATCACTGCCATACCGAGGGGGCTGGGGCTTGAGCCCTGTCTTGTCCTGATGACCCTGGCTAATACACTTCTCTAAATGAATGTCTCCATCTCTACTTTTCCTGTGTGCTCGGAGCAAGATCAAATGACAGATTATCTGTCGAGGACATGTCTAGTACATAGCTCTGGTACCTTGCCGCTCATATTATTGTCACTCTTTCCAGTAAAAATCATAAGAGAACATAATGAAGGCCTGGGACAGGAGCGACAGTCCAGTGGGTAGGACATTTGCCTTGCATGAAGTCCATGCAGGTTGGATCCCACATGGACCCCTGAGCCTGCCAGCAGTGATCTCTGACTGACAAAATAAAATGAGGGTCTGAGAAATAGCTCAAAGGATTGGAGCACATGAGCACAAGGCTCCACATTCCTGTTCAGGGGGCCCCAATGCCCCGGATCTCAACAGTACTGCATCACTGGGCCTAAGTAAGGAGCCTTCAGGCCTGCACAGCCGCTCTGGTATCCCTAGAGTGGCCCCAGAGTTCCCAAGCTGGGGAGGTGCAGAATCAGAGATGCAGCGAAAATCAATTTGTTTGGAACTCCCTTGAAAGTTAGGGGACCTGGCAAGCACAGCCCCAGTCTCGTTTCTCCTCCTTGCCCCTTCTCCAGCAGGTAAGGGGGTCTCATTCTGGAGAAGGCAGCACTGTCTCTACACTGACGACACTGGCACCACGCGGCACCCCGAGGAAGGATTTCAGAGGGGCTTGGTGACATCAACCCATGAAAAGAAAAGAAAAAAGCATCAGTGAGCCAAACCTCTGAACCACAGCCCCACATAAGGGCATAGATCCAATAAGGTTTAAGAGGAGGAGTAAGAGAGCTTATCTCTAAGTGCTATTAAGCCATGGCCTTTATGAAATGGGGAAGCTCAGTAATAATGTGTAGGTTAATAAATTAGATGCAGGGGTTGGAGGGAGGGCACAGAAGGCAGGGTGCTTGCCTTGTGCCCAGACAATCCCGGTTCAATCCCTAGCACCCCATATGGTCCCCTTAGCTCAGATGTGATCCTGAGTTCAAGAACACATCCCTCAAAAAAACTTTTTTAAGGGGCTGGGGAAATAGCACATGCCAGGTTTAATTCCCGCCATCCTATATACCATCCCAGTGGTCCCTGAGTGCAGTCAGGAGTAAGCCTCACACTCTGCCAGGTGTGTCCCCCAAACCAAAATAAATGAATACTTATTTAAGAAATTCAATTTAAAAATTAAATGAAAAGGCAGAGGTGAATGCCTTATGCTGGACAGGGATAAGGAAGGCGGAGCAGAAGGGAGCCCCCGCTTTGGGGAATACGGTGAGTCACAGAATCGTGCAGGAATCTGGTGAGCTTCCCTGAGCTGAAAAGCAGATAGGAACTTACTGATGAAATAATCCGAGGAATAGCGGGACTCTGGGTAGCTCCCGACGCCGTTCACCTGATAGGGTTTCATGTCTTCTGCAAGAGACAGGGAAGGGGATGGGCAGAGAGGTCAGACACAGAGTTGTTCGGCCCCCAGGGGTCCTGGGTCGGCCTCCTCCTCCTGCACGCTCAGGAACCCAGCTGGGGTCTGTCTCTCCCGGCGCAGCCTCCTCAAGAGCCGATCACACATGTCTGATACACCTCTATTTCAGTTTCTGCATAGGGGACTCATAGCTTGGAAAGAGACTCGATGAGGTGTCTCAGAGGGCATCTAAGGAGAGGCTTCTGCCTCCTCTGATGGCGGCTACCACCTTAGCCTCAAAGGTCTGGAGAACCCTGGAGAAGTCACTGAAAGCCCTGCCCAAACTCCAAAGGACCAGTCCCAGAACTTTCCAGAAACGGCCTGCCATTGTCAGGCAGGGAAGCTGATCCCTGTCTTGTTCTTTCATCTGCATGTCTGGCTGTGGGGTGTTGCCACGCCCTCAGCAGCCACACTCACGGTGCCGGATCAGAAGCAGGCCATAGCTAATGTGGCTGCTGGGTGATCCAAGACGGTGTGTAGGCCTGCCTGAGACACGAGACGCAGCTTCCAGAGGAATGAGGAAGGAGTGAGGGCGAGCTGGGAGAGAAAAAAAATAGACTCTGAGGCTGTGCCCAGGTGAGCTTGGGGTAGCCCTGGCCACCCAGGGCCTCCTGCTCGAGTCTGGGACCTGTTTCCTGAGCAGAAGCCGACACCAAGAGCGAAGGCTGGTTTGGGGGTTTCCTCAGGTATTTGATAGCTTGTTAGGAGCAAGCCCCCTGCCTGCAGGAGCAGCAGTTCCCAGTGGAGATGAAAATGATTGCGCTCAGCTTTCACAGCTTATCAGATGGAAACGGCCCCTGTACATCCGGCCTGGCACCGCACCCCTAGTAGCTATGTTCTTCGGCTCCAGCTACTTCAGAGTTGGGGCTGGGCCGCAGCTCAGATCTCCTGGCTCACCATTCCCTGATCTGAAGGGACGTTTTGGACACCGGAGGGCAAAAGGACTGCAACTCTCACCCCTTTCTTTCCTCTTCACTTTGGGGCCCACCCCCAGCGGTGCTCTGAGCTTACTCCTGGCTCTGTGCTCAGCGATAACTCCTGGCAGGGCTCCAGGGTCCCCTAGAGGGTGCCAAGAATCGAACTGGGATTGGCTGCCTGAAAGGTCTGGCGTCTACTGCTGTACTCTCTCTCCAGTTCCACTTCAGTTAGCTCCCTGTCCACTTGAACTTCAGTAAGATCTTTGCGGGAAGAAAGACCAGCCAGTGTCAGGGCCCAGGAGGGCCCCAGGATCATATAAGGAACACAGGCCAGGGAGTGAAAGGGGAGAGACCCAGGTTCAAGGCCACAAGGGAGACCACTTCCTCACTCCTCGAGGCTACTGCAAAATCTGAGAGAACGTGTTCTTCCTATTCCACCCAGGGGCACTGGAGAATCCAAGAGAAAACTGAATCACCTTGGAAAGGAGTGCTTGGGGACCAGATAAAAGTGTCAGCTACTGTACTTCAATGCCAAATCACAGCAAGTATCACACACACACACACACACACACACACACACACACACACACACTTTTCCACACAAAAAGGGAACAGTGATGGGAGCAACCAGTAGACAAAGCTTCGTCTTTTTTTTTCTTAAGTTATAAAGTAATTTTTGAATTGGAAAAATAAACCAACAGGTGCACCAGTGATGAGGCAGTGAACTTTCCTGCTGATTGGAGGACAAGGGTGAGCAGAAGCTTAGTCTCACAACACCTGGTCTCTCCTGGGCCCTAAATAGCGGGGAGCAGCCGCTGGAAGCATTCGGGTTCACAGTCTGTTGTATTTATAAGCCGGCGGTTACATCAGCTCTGCTAGGCGCCTGCCCTATCTTTTCCTCTATAAACAGGTCGCTCCCATCCACGCCGATGCATGGGCGTTTGCACAGTGACACAGGCCACATGTCAGTGATTCGAGAAGCCTGTGCAGTCCCCCAGAAATGCCGGACCGGGCCTCAGACTGAGCCAGGAGTCACCACCTCCTCCTCCTCCTCCTCCTCCTCCCCAACCTCCTCCTCCTTCTCTTCCTCCTCTACCTCTTCTTCCTCCTCGACTCTGCTCAGTTATTTATTCTTCAGCAGAAACTGAAGAAAAGGAAGAAAGATAACACGGTTGCACTCAGGGATCTAATTTGGGTCTCAGGCAGAGCATGGCAGAGTGGGAAATAGTCTCCAACAAAGGAAGGTATTATGGGGAAGAAAAGTGCTAATCCCGGAGCTAGGCTCCCAGCCCCCAATGTCTGTGCCCAAGGTCGGAGCCAGTTACCACAGGGAAAGGGTGGGCCTGGGTCACGGAGGGCAGCAGGCTTCTAGGCTTACAGTCAGCTGCAGGGCACAGCTGACTGCTGGTAACCTGCCATTTATTTTAAGAAGACATTCAGAAAAATAAGCGCAAAACACCCAAGTTTGCAGCCTGCCGCTGTTTCTATCCCCAGCCAGGACTGTGGTCCATGAGTCACTATGTCCAAAAAGGTTGGAGGAGGCTGGTCCAGGAGGCCGTGTCATTACAAGGTTGCGACACTGCGTCCCAACATAACCCCAACTCCTACTCCAGGGTAGAGATGGTCAGCACCGTGCCCTACACACCCAGGGGGCTACAGTGCTGGCCATGTCCATGCTGATTGGGCAGAGAACTATGGGTTGAGGAGCAGGGGTCAAGACTGCTGGGGGAGAAACATGGCTAGCTGTGGGCACAACTTCATGTGAACAGCGCCTGCATCGGAGATCAGGATTGGGGGTACAGGGGTGAGGGTGGGGCTGCATCGGAGATCAGGATTTGGGGGTGCAGGGCATCCCCAGGAGCCACACATATACTCTCTGAGCCTGCTCAAGATTGACCTCCTAACCTCTGAAACCCAGAAGAACAAGACATTCAGGCAGATTTGGTCCCTGCTCTGGGCCAGGCTAGGTGCTATGTTGGCCCCTTCCACAGATACCTGCCTGGTATCCCATCATTGCCACCCAGGTGTCTGCTCGGACCCCACTTACCTTTCTGCAGGATCTCCAGATGTTCCCATAAGATGTCCCCAACGAAGTCTGGGGCCAGTTCCAGAAAGCAGTCTTTGCCCAGGGGCACAGAGTGCCGCGCCATTCATACAGAACTTCTGGGAATCCACACCCTTTAGGCTGAACTCGTTCACCGCCCACATCACCCAGTCCCGCACATGGGTTTCTGTCCACTGCCGGGGTCTGGAAAGACAGAGAGAAACAGCGCAGGTCAGATGCAGCTACCTAACAGACACATCCAGATATGAACTTTTTTTCTTTTGTTTTTTGAGGGTGGGGTGGAGCTTGGCATACATAGCTCAGTAATGCTCAGGAACTGCTCCTGGCTCTGTGATCAGGATGACTCCTATTGGTGCTTCAGGGGCCAGATAGGGTGTCAGGAATCGCCACCAGGCAAGCACCCTACCCACTGTACTATCTCTCCAGCCCCAGACTGAGTTCAATCTCGCTCTGTAATGCCTAGATTCAGCAGTTCAGCCTTTCTCCGTATGCCATAGGCTCCGCCCATTACCCTCATATCTGTCTTTGCAACTACAGGTTCACTACCACCAAGAAAGTAACAGCTGAGCTTTCTCCTTCCTCCATGAAAAGCCAGGTTTCTTCTCTCACCCTGTCCCATTCCCTGACACAGCTCTGGAAAGCTCGGCCCAAGAGAACGAATGACTTTTTGATTCGCAATAATAACAAAGTCAAGTGTATCTTGGAGACTGCACCTGCCAGGCTTCCTGTTCTTAACACTTACACTTGAGACCGTTGTTCTTAATTACCCGTAATTATTTTTATCTTAGCTAATTATGGCTAGTAATCATCAGAGCCCCTAGTACCAGCAAGGCAGCCAAATGGTAATTAATAAAAGCAACGTGGGGAGGTGTCTGAATTACACACATCACAGCCCCTGCCTGGAGCTGTCTATGGATCAGGCACCACGTACTCTGCATGTATGGCTCCAGTATCAGCAAATGGCAATGCCAGCAAATGACCCGTAAGAGCTGGTATAACTGACAGCTGTTGAAGTTTTCATGGCACACTCACTCTCAAGGCCACCAGCCCTCTCGCTAGCAGGCTCTCAGAGGCTCTCAGAAAACCTAATGGTCAGACTTCACTCCATTCTGGCTGGTCACTCTATAAGGGGTTGGACGCTGCTGTCAGTGGAGGTGAGTAGGAAAGCATGCAGAGACTTTCAGGGACCCTATCTCAGACTTGGCCCAACCTCACTGGGGGCCTCAACTGTAGCAGAAGCAATGTGGTCCACACACAGCACTATTTGAACCCAACAGTCCACACACAGCACTATTAGAACTCAACAGTCCACTATTCAAACTCAACAGTTCACACACACTATCCTAACTCACAGTCCACACAAGCACTATTCGAACTCAACCATCCCCCCCCACACACTATTTTAACTCACAGTACACACCTAGCACTATTTGAACTTCGACAGTCTACACACAGAACTATTCAAACTCAACAGTCCACACGCAGCACTATTCTGATCAACTGTTCATACACAGCACTACTCTAACTCAGTAACAATGCTCTCTCTCTCTCTCTCTCTCTCTCTCTCTCTCTCTCTCTCTCCCCCTAACTCAATAATAATTCTTCCCTCTCTCTGCTCTCAGTGGTTCGTAAAAGCTGGTTATTGCAGGTTGGCCTGTAACCAGGTGATTTCTCCTTTCTGACACTTCTAGTCAAGCCTTGCATTCCTAAGCGAACCCTTCCTGACAATAATATGAATGTAGAAACGCCATTCACCAAAATAACAGCCAAGAAAACTGGGAACTGCCAAGAAATATAGCTCGCGCAGTCCATCCACTGGAGATCCTGCAGGATACTAAGACAGTGTTTTCCAAATTTGTCAACAATTTTAGAACCAGGAGCTTTGAAGATATCAATATGGCCAGCAGCTGATCTGGGATATGGCATGAGTGGGAGGAGTTTTACAAGATTCTCCCTCTAGCAAAGAAGATTGGGAGCCGCAGTCCTAAGGCCGAGATGGCACCCTGAGCCTGGGGCTGGGAAGCACTGACTGGGAAGCTCATGGCATCGGCTACAAACGGAGAGCCTCTGAGGGCGGGGAGGTCAGCGCTCATGAGTCTTCACACTCTCCATGAGAAGACGCGCCTAAAGGTCAGGTCCCATCATTGTTTGGTTTGGGGCCTACCAACTACCAACCTACCTTTGGGAATTCCGAGTCGCTGCTGCTCTTTAGAGAAACCACTGAATGTGGCTTTCAATGCTTGAGACATCATCTCTTTGCTGCTTACGCAACAGCGGAACATCCGCGCATTCCATATCTGGGGGGAGAACAAACAGCATTTGAGTAATAAAAAGCAGGGGCTTGGAGAGACGAATGCACTGGAGGCTGTGCTTTGGGATTGTGACCCCCAGTCTCCCCAAAACTACTAGGCACAACCTCCTGAGTATCTCTGAGTGGGCACACACACACACACACACACACACACACACACAAGTAAATATCACTTCACTTGTATCACTTGTCTCCCCGTTGTTCATCAATTTGCTCGAGCAGGCACCAGTAACATCTTCGCTTGTTGGGAATGAGGTCCACTATTGTTACTGTTTTAGGCATATCAAATACACCACGGGTAGCTTGCCAGGCTCTGCCATGGCTCTGGATTCATTCCAGGGGACCCAGTCTTTTTCTATGTCAGACCATCAACCATCCAGGGCCCACGGGGCAGAGCCCTAGGTGTAGACAAGCCTATCTCCTATCTGCCACCTGCTGATGCAGCCAGGTACCGCAGCCACACCTGTAATACCTCAAGGGGCAGGTGGCAGATAGGAGTGTGTTTTTATTATTTACACACAAGTAAATAATAAAAACTAAATAGATGGTAGTTAGACTTAATGTGGGAATTTCACCATATACTCAAGTATCCAATCATTCGTTTGCAGAACTAAAACTAACATGATGTCAATTACAGCTCAGCCTAGTGGGTCACTGTCCACTCATGCCTTAGGAAGTTGGAGGGACGATAGCTAAGAAATATCTGCCAGTGTAGGCAAACTTGGGGGTCTCTCCTTTATGTGCCAGTCCACTTAGAGGTAGCCTAGGCTTGATCCCATTATATGGGCCCCCAACCCCACCATGAGTGATCCCTGAGCAGAGAGGCAAGAATAAGTCCTAAACACCACCAGCGTAGAACAAAAGCCAAAACACACAAAACTCCTGTGTGGAAGGTCCTGCCTCCTGATGGCCACCATGCATGCCTTCTTTCTGGGCAGTTCTATGAATTCCCCCAGGCCCCTTCTCTCCTACACGGTCACACAGCCAGTGCCCCATGCTTACATCCAGCTCTGTAGGCAAAGGAAGAAGCAAAACTCACTCCACAATAACTATTAGCACTGGCAATGTGAAGAGGAAGCGTCCATCTGAAATGATCCCACCCCTTGAGAAGCCAGAGACCAGGCTGTGCACGTGAGGCCTCCTGGAGCTCAACAATTAATGTTTCACACAGATCAAACATTCAATGGCGGGGGAGAGGGGGGCCCGGAGCGATAGCCCAGCAGGTAGGGCGTTTGCCTTGCATGCGGCCAGCCTCCGCTGGCCCAGGTTTGATCCCCAGCATCCCATATGGTCCCGGAGCACCGCCAGGAGTAATTCCTGAGTGCAGAGCCAGGAGAAACCCCTGAGCGTCACCGGGTGTGACCCAAAAAGCAAAAAAAAAAAAAAAATTCAGCAGGAAGCCCGATTTGACCTCTGGGACCACATTGTCTCCTGAGCGCCACCAGGAGTGATCCCAGAGTACCATGTCGCAGTCTCTGAGCATCTCTAGGGGTTCTTCCCGCACCACCCACCCATACACAACAACCAAACCAAAACTGCAAAGGCAATTCAGGCTTCAAAGAAGACATGGAGATGCCTCGCTAAGACAAAGCCAGAATTTCTCAGAGTCTGGGGCTGAGACCTCCCAGAGAAGAGAGACCTGCAATAGAAAGGACAGTTTCCAAAACAGGAAAAGTCTCTAGATCCAGCAGTTCTCAAAGTGGGCTCCCGAAACCAGCTGCACTGATGTTACCTATGAACAGCTCTGAGAAATGCAAATTCTCAACCTCACCCAAGTCCCTGAGGCAGAACCTTGGGGGAACAGAGCCTAGAAACCTATAGGGCACGCCAAGGTACCACGCCCAGTAGTGCTCAGGCCGGATGCAGAAGGATGACCATGGCCACAGGTGGGGGTGCTCGGAGGACCATGCAGTGTGGGAGATCCCACCCAGGGCATCACAATGCTGTGTGAGCTACCTCCTGGACCTGGACATCTGCCTTTTTAACACTGAGTCTGGGTGATCCTGATACCACCCCGGTGGAGGACCTAGAGAGAGGGACTGGAACAAATGAAGGCAGAAGCTGGAGAGAACACATATTCTTGCCACCCAAAACATCAAAAGTGTGATGAGGTTGGAGGAACAGTGAGCACCGAGTATGTTGCAGGACTCGTCACTTCATCCTGAGGGCATCAGAAAACGGGAGAGGATTTTACAAGAAACACGTTTTCAGACCATCTTGTGGACAGACAGCACAGGGGTAAGACGCTTGTCTTACATGCAGCCGACCCTAGTTCCATCCCAGGCACCACAGGCAGTCCTGTGAGCACAGCCAGGGGGTCACTCTTGAGCACAGAGCCAGGAATAGCCCTGGGCACTTCTGAGTGTGGTTCAAGCTTTTTGCCCTCCAAAGATCACCTTAAGACACTTGTCATTTTGATTTCTCAAAGCACTGCCATCCTCCTTTCCTCAAAGGGGTGCCACAACTGTACATTCCACCAGCAGGGCACACGGGGCCAGGGCCTGTCAACACTTGTTCTTTCCTGTTGTGTTTTACAGTAACATTTAATATAGTAACCCACTGGGGGTAAAGGGCAGCGCTCTGCAGCTGTGATTTGCATTTCCCGGGGAGGGAGGTGGAGCACCTTACCCTGTGCTTACCAGCCACTTTCTTTGCAGAAATGTCTATTCAAGCATTCTGCTCATTTTCAAAAAGGGTTATGTTATTTTGGCAAGGGTGGGGGAGTTTCCTTAGACCCTCCCAATGGTTGAAAACAATCTCATAGAGGCATCTAGACAACCACAGCAGCCTTAGCTGTGAAAGTTAAAAGGAAGATTAGTGAGCGTGGTTGTCCCTTCACATCATGCTCAGTTAGAAACAGACAAATTGGAGGGAGGAGCGGCACAGGAGCCCTTCCAGGGGCACTGAGGGGCAGAGCTGCCCGGTGAGAAAGTTTCAGGGTGACCTGAATGCATTTCTAGGCCACTGAGTTCTGGGTTTGAAAGTGGGCTTGGGGAGGAGGACACGTTTTCTGTCCCGTTTAACCTGACTACAGTTCTTTAAAAGAGGGGCTAGAGAAGAGGCTCACCTTGGCCGCTTTAGTTAAGCTTGGCCTGGGAGGGAGCAATGCCTTGGGAGAATGGTTCAAGCTTCTGCATGCACCGCGGTGATGAAGGACAATGGCTTGGATGAGGCACATGGGGAGTGGGCTGAGGGAAAGTGACACAGGCGTGGCACTATGGAAGCTGACAGAGGGGGTGAGGAAGAGCGAGCATGGCAGCAGCCACCTAGGACAGCCTGTGCTTGCTACTCCCTGTGCTTCTTGCACACTCACCGCCAGGTACTTACAGACAAAGAGGGCTGAAAAGAGCTCAAGGTAAACTGGTCTAGGCTACAATCGCCCACTGATAACTTGTAAACAAAAAAATGAGCCTCTGAGTGGTCGAAGAGCACTAGCCCTACACATAGCCGTTCTGGGCTGGATCCCCGGCATAATATATGGGCCCCTCAAGTTTTGCCAGGAATGATCACTGAGCACAAATCCAGGAGCAAGACCTGAGCATCACTGGGTGAATCCCAAAAAATATTGGGAGGTTTGGGGGTGGCAAGGGGGCTTTGAGATTCCTCTCTTGATATCCCAGGCCCTTCAGGCAGCCAATACATTTGTCTGAAGACATTTCCAGAAGCCCTGGTCGTCTGCCCGCATCTTAGGGCTTCCTATGAATCTGACTCCTGAAGTGGCTTCGTTCCAGGCGTGGTCACTGCAGGCACTGACTCAACTTGCATCACTACGGCTGGCCTCTGCAGACCTTCCCTGTGCACGCATGTGTCACGGGCTGAAACAAAGGGAACCGTGCACAGGGAAGAAGCCAAGAGGCGTCTTCTGAACCAGAGCGCAAGAGTTGGCCCCTGTGGGTCACAAGGGACGTCATCATGGCCTGGGGAGATGGCAGGCAGCTCCCTCCCTCCAGGGCCCCTTGGAGCGAGGTGGTCCAGCTCCAGACTTGACCCTGGGAAGCAGGAGGGTTCACTTGGCTGCTGCCCCAGGAGAGAACCTGTTGTTCTGGGCAGCCAGGAGTCTCGGTTGCTCTGGGACATGCACCCCCCCAAAAAAAAATCTAGTGGAAAAATCAACATGCCTCCAGGAACATTGACAAAATGATGGAAAATCCCAGATTGTTCAGTGGGGTGAGAAGGGGGAGGGATAGAATGTTGATTATGCAACATCCAGTCCCTCAAACAACGGGCATCCTTGAATGAGTCACCCCAAAAGCCAGCCAGACTTCCCTGTGCCCCACTCTCTGGCCAACATACTGCAAAGGGGAAGCTTCAGAAGTGGCTCCAGGGGCAGAAGAGTGCTCACTGCCCTGAGAGTGGGTGGGGACCCTTTCCCAAGGCTCACAGGGGGAGTCACCCCCACGAAGGGGGAATTGGCGAACAAAACGTTCTCCCAGATGGTATCCACTCTCCTCCCCACTCGCGCCCATCCAACCACTCACCAGCTTGAACTGTGTGGGTTTGGGGGGTGTCTGTTTACTCCCCAAGATTTACAACTCGATGAGAAGGACATTGCTGATGGCAGAAATTGGCCAGGACAACAGATGTGGAAACTACAGCACAGGCCAACAGAGCAGCCGATTTCTGCTGCAGGCCCAAGGTGGGGAGAAAGGAGCGGGGTTGGGGTCCGAAGCCAGGAACCTTCCACACATCATAGCACAGCCTGGGCAGGGCTGCAGGGCAATGGAGGAGAAGAGGCCAGCAGAGATCCTGAAGAAGCAGGGGATGCGCAGGAGTGGGTGGGGCTTAGCATTTCTCCATGCGGCCTTCTGCTTTCTGTCATCCTCTCCCAGAGAGGCAGCTGGAACTGCTTGGCTACACCCCCACTCCTAGTACCACCTTCCAAAGCCTGGTCCATTGTGCCCAGCTCTGGTCCTGGCTGAAGAAAATTCTCCCAGGCAACTGGGGGAGCATCACCCCAGCTCACAAACTGTTCGTGACCGGCATGGGAGGCCAAAAGGAGACACAACCTGCGCTCCAGACTGGAGTTTCGCTCCTGCCCAGCAGCACAGAACCAGGCTGAGCCCTAAGCGCCTGCCTTGCACACAGCTGACCTGGGTTTCATCCACAGCACCCAATATGGTTCCCCCGTGCCCTGCCAGGGGTGATCCCTGAGCTCAGAGGCAGGAGTTAAGCCTTGGGCACTGCCGGTATGGCCTCAAAACAAAATAAAACTCAAAAAAAGGAAGCATGAATATTATTTTATTTTTTTAAAAAAGGAACGAGGAAACAAATGCAAAAACAAAAACTCCTCTAAAAGTGAGTGAATAATTGGCACATAGCTAGGATCATCATTTTTAGCAGCTCAGGCCTGGCACTGAAATGAGAATAATCATACTCAAGTGTATTCATGTAAGATATTAAACTCTGGTTACACGCAATACAATGGAAACCCCCTTTGTGAAGCGTGAGGCTGATTGGAGCAGCCCTGTGAACAGAACCGCCCAATCGCAATCAGGAAACCACACTGGGTGCCAGGCAGATCACCTGGGGAGCTTGGCCCAGGACAGCCAGGAATCTCTGTCCTTTGTCCCATTTGCAGATTTATATTTTGTATTAGGGAACCAAAGCATTCCAATTTCAGAAACAACACTGAGAAATGAATCAAGGCCTCCAGAGCAATGAACTAAATACATTCCATGAACAAGGACTAGAACTGTCTTTGTGCTCAGAAAGACAATCCCTCAAACTCAAACACTCCAATGGTCTCAAAACTGGGTGACTCGCCAGGCCACGGCAATGGAGACAGTTCAAACGATGCTCTAGAAACGGCACCCATACATATAGGACACAGGACACTGGACCCAGTTACTAAGCCAATGATTCTCTCTTAGGCTCCTCGCTCTGAGTTTCAACTTAGGTTCCCTCTCGGTTTCTGGCAGGTTCTGTTGAAAGAGTAGGTGCCTCCAACTGCACCCTTCCCAAGATGGTATGGTGTCGCTTTCCCAGGAGAGTCAGGCATGGAGGATCTGGGGCTCTGAACGCAGGGAAACAGCCAGGTGTGGAGGACCTGGGGCTCTGAATGCGAGGAAACAGCTGCTGTGTGGTCCTGGTGCCCTAACCCTGAACCAGTGCTCACATTGCAGGTGTGTGAGTGCATGTGAGCAGGGCTGCTGCTCCCTGGATGTCTCTCCTGGGAGGTTGGTCCCCAGCCACAGCCCTACCAGGTCAGCTGCCAAGACTTTTCTTACCGTCCCTGAATGTGGATGGAAGCAGACCGCACAGAGTAACTGTACTGCCCACTCCGTTCTAAAGCACCTTTCGTTGAGGGAGAACCTTAAGACCAGAGATGTGTCTCCTCTCAGGTTTTCTCAAAACTAATGAAAGACTGAGTCCCCCTAATCCAGAATGCTGAGCCGCCGAAAGGGTCATACCCCGATGACCACGCCTGCTGGGTACTGAACCAGTCTACAGCAGCAAGAAGAAAACAGCAAGACGCACAGCAGTGCAGCCCAGCTGGGAAACTGCAGTGTCCAGTCCCAGATGGCCATAAGAAAGCTAATATTTCCCTCAAGGCGCCGCATGACTGCTAGGATTCTCGGGGCCTGTCCTGGTCTGTCAGCGTGCGATGGTAGTTGCGCCTAGGAAGCAATACAACTCCACTAAGTGTACCTCACGGGCACAGGGAGACATGCTGCGGGCAAACAGGCTGATGGGGCTGGGGAAATAGCTAAGCAGGTGTGACACCCGGGTTGGGTTCCCAGAACCACAGAGACAAGAGACACAGACAGACAGCACACACACACACACACACACACACACACACACACACACACACAATGCTGATAGACTTCACAGGCGAAAAGAAGCATTTCCCTGTGCTAGAGAAATAAAATAGGGGGTTAAAGTGCTCACCTTGCACGTGTCAACCCAGCTTTGATCCCCTGCTACCACGTATGGTCCTCTGTGCACCATCAGGAGTGATCCCTGACATACAGTCAGGAATATTCCCTGAGAAAAGCTGGGTGTGATGCAACCCCACCCCCAAAAAAAGGTACGTCCATCTGAAAACATCTTTACTACTGGACCCTTCGCGCGCTCCTCCACAACAACTTCACAGCAGGGAAAGTCTACAAAAAGCCTGCCCATTTATTTTTTTTACTTACTTTATTGGTTTGGGACTATACCTGGCATTGCGCATAGCTTGCTTCTGGCTCTGCCCTCAGGGATCACTCCTAGTGGAGTTAGGGGAATCCCATATGGATTCCAGGGATTGAAGTCAGCTGCTTGCAAGGCAAGCACCCTACCCACTGATGGCTCCAGAACTGCTTTTTACAGGTAGGAAAGAAAATTCCAAGAGATGAAGAGGCCGGTGCGAGGACACAGATGAGGTGGAACCCAGGTGAGGTGGAACCCGGGCTTGCGATTCCTTAAGAAGGCTGCCAGGAGCAGGTCGGAAACCTGAAAGCACTAGATTCTTACACTTCATGAGAGAAAGTGAAACTTTCAGAACCATTTGGGGTTCTGAAACAATCAGAACTGTCTGAGGAAATCATTAAACACTTCATACTGCGGCTCACGGGGAAGGAGTCCTGAGCAGGGCGAGAGCTGTGAGACTCAGTTAAAACCTTCCACAGAGCTCACAGCGACCGCTTCCCTTCCAGGGCTCGAGGGCCAGGAGTCTCCTTCCTTCTAGACAACTCTTAGCAGGCGCAGTGACAATCTGGCTTCCTTCTGTGTACCATGCTCACCTCTGAGTCACTCAGATGGGCAGCCGGGCACATAGTACACAGGTTAATGAGTTACATCCACATTTATTGAAACAAGCTTCTTAAAGTGAAAGGACACCCAAAGAAACCATCCAGTTCATCCTGGAAGGAAAACAGGGCAATTTTCCCCAGCTAAAAGAGAAATTGAAGATGAGGGCCAAGGCCTGGAGGGCTGTACTTGGGGCACTGGGAAAAATCCCATCGGTTATTTTTGTTTTGATTTGGGTTTGCAGTCACAGCTAAAAGTGCTGTGAACTACTCCCAGTCCAGTGCTCAGTGATGCTAAGGGACCACACAGTGCTGGAGCCTCCTGCATGCAAAGCTTAGCCTCTGAGCTATATCTCAGGTCCAATTCACAGGTTATTTTCTCCATTCTACCACTAAAACCATAACGGGGCTGGAGGTGTCTCTGACCCTTTTAACAGGTGGAGTCTATGTATCAGGTTACACTTAATGTAGAGCGACTTTCAAATACACACCAACACAGAGAAGAGCCACAGAAACCCATCAACAGTATCAGTTTTATTTCATGATTGTTGCAAGGTATTTCTGAAATGAAGGAGGACCGAAGAAGGTGAGCTTACAGGAAACAGATAAACTTAAGGAAAAAGGAAAGTGAATATTCAAATGACGTTCCCGCAACCAAGGTGTTTTAAGTGTAGGTTCCTGCTTCATTGACAGTACCACTGGAACCACAGCGGTTCTGGAAACATGACAGTTGTGATGAGAAGTGTGCCGCCCTGAAAGGAAGAGGACTGTGTTCACACCAGCCCCTGGACTCCTGTGTTCACACCAGCCCCTAGACTCCCTGTGTTCACACCAGCCCCTAGACTCCCTGTGTTCACACCAGCCCCTGGACTCCTGTGTTCACACCAGTCCCTGGACTCCTGTGTTCACACCAGCCCCTGGACTCCTGTGTTCACACCAGCCCCTAGACTCCTGTGTTCACACCAGTCCCTGGACTCCTGTGTTCAAGCCAGTCCCTGGACTCCTGTGTTCACGCCAGTCCCTGGACTCCTGTGTTCACACCAGTCCCTGGACTCCTGTGTTCACACCAGTCCCTGGACTCCTGTGTTCACACCAGTCCCTGGACTCCTGTGTTCAAGCCAGTCCCTGGACTCCTGTGTTCACGCCAGCCCCTGGACTCCTGTGTTCACACCAGTCCCTGGACTCCTGTGTTCAAGCCAGTCCCTGGACTCCTGTGTTCACACCAGTCCCTGGACTCCTGTGTTCAAGCCAGTCCCTGGACTCCTGTGTTCACACCAGTCCCTGGACTCCTGTGTTCAAGCCAGTCCCTGGACTCCTGTGTTCAAGCCAGTCCCTGGACTCCTGTGTTCACACCAGCCCCTAGACTCCTGTGTTCACACCAGTCCCTGGACTCCTGTGTTCACACCAGTCCCTGGACTCCTGTGTTCACACCAGTCCCTGGACTCCTGTGTTCACACCAGCCCCTAGACTCCTGTGTTCACACCAGTCCCCGGACTCTTGTGTTCACACCAGCCCCTGGACTCCTGTGTTCACACCAGTCCCTGGACTCCTGGACCAAGAACCAATGGCATGAATGGCTCCTTTAAGGAGGGCATTCAAGCCAAGACTGGAGCCTCAGGCACGACCCAAGGGCAGTTACCAACTTTCCTAGAGCAAACCCCAGCTGTGTGCTCTTCCTGAAAACCAGCACAGAGAGAAAAGGCTCTCACTCAATCCAGCATTACCCATCTCTGCAGAGCTGCTGCTGGTGCCTCTGAGAACTGACCCGGAGATGATTGTTCCAGGAGCTCAGCCCTCATCTCCTCTCTCCCTCTCTCCCTCAGAGGAGAGGGCTGTAAGGAGGGCCCAGGGCTCTTCTTTCTGCTATACTCCTGAGTCTCCCAACTCTGTCAGTGGTCACCAGAAGCTTGGGGGCAAGACATCCGGCTGAGGGAGGAGCAGGCAGAATCCAGAAGCATCTGGCTTAGTTTGAGGCCAAGAAGAGAGATGCATGTCTCTCCTCTGCCCTTTGTCTGCTAATGACGGGACAGAGCAATGGAAGGACAAGGACTAGGCTACAGCAGGAACTAAGCAGGACCTGGTCGATGAACAGGCTACTCATTCGAGCAAGCAGGCCTTCCCCGAGCCCAAACAAAGGGACGTGGAGCCCCATGATGGATTCTGATTTGATAGAAAGACATACAGTGTGGCATTGCCTCTGCTTAAATACTCAAACCCTTCAAGTTTGCAGCCAATAGAGCACTATTCCAAGGGAGGGAAGGGGCCAGAGAGGCAGGACCAGCACTAGCCTTGCACTCAAGACTCGGTTCAAATCCCCCGAGCACCTCCAGGGGTCACTCCTAAGTACAGACCCAGGAACTGCACTGCAAGGACATCTTGCTCAACTTACCTCCTATGCCTTCCAAGAAAAAAGAAGATGTGCGCGACACACACACACACACACACACACACACACACACACACAGAATCCCCAATTTATCCTCCGATGACCTTCTGGCCCATATGTTGGTCTCCACAATAGCACCTTGGTTCTATGGCCAGTGCCCAAGGCCAGGCCATACTCCATGCAGGGATTCCAAATGCCAGTTTTGAGAGAGGAGCTGTCCTAGGACAGAATGAAGCGATCCTCTAAGAGGCCAGCCAGCTGAAAGGGAAGGAACGGTGTGGGGCTCTGCCGCTGGGCCTGGGAATGGAGGGGGCCAAGGGGCCTACACAGGACCAGCATCTGTAGGAAGTGACTTCAGTGCTACCCCCTCCCCGGGCACTTTAACACATTATTCCCACTGCGGACCCAGCATCCAGTGACTCACCAGACACACACATGGTTCCAATGAGCCCTTGACCGTTACATGGTAGGGGGAGCGGAAAACAAATGAAAGCAGTTGTAAGTGCGAACCTGCCAAACAAAAGGACTTGCAGGCATGTTCCCAAATACACTCAGGCACCTGACATGCAAAAACTATTTTTAATCACTGGATTTATTTCTTTCCTACCCCCTCTACCCTCCTCCACCTCAGCAAATGTTTCAAACCCGAGCATAAACCCCAATCAATTCCAGGTGTTCAGGGAAACCCAGAGAGTTTCTTCCGTTCCAGGCCCCGAGCCAGAAAGCAGACCAGCCCCTCAGCATCCCCAGCCCGCCCCTGCAGCCACGTTCTCTTGCTCTCTCTCCTTACAACAGCGCCAATTTCCCACCCTTCACGCCGGGCACATGGCCTAAAGGAGGAAATAAATGAATGGGTGGATGCATTGGGCTGGAATGACTCCCAAGGGTGTGTTGGTTGGAACAGGCCAGCAAGCAAGGGCTCCGGGGACACAGCACCAAAATGCAAATCCAGCCCCCCGGATTGACTCTCCACCTGCCTGGAAGCGAAGTAGCTGTGTCGGAAGGTGCCAAAGCCCAATCGTGGTAAGTGCGCAAGCAAATGCCGATGACGTGAACTGAAGCACAGAGACCATGGATACAAGGAGAGATTTCATTTGCTGCTCCACTGCAGCAAATTTAAAGAAGGAAGGAACCCGAGCAAGAAGAAACACCGCAAGGAGCCCGCCGCTTCCCCAAGGACGACTGGGCAACAGAGGAGAGGATTACAGGAGTGTGACAGTGCAGTCATGAAGCAGGAACGGAGACAGACACCCCAGGATTCCAACTGTGTGCTAGAGCTGAGCTCGCGCATGCCTGACCTCTGGAGCGCCCAATCTGCTGAGGGGGCATACCTGGGAGCAGTAGGCATCTGAAAACCTGTCCTGATCACTCTTCTCCATCACAGGCTCGGAAGAACTCACATACTTGCAGGTCCAAAAGACTTCCCAAAGTATGAGAGTGGCGCTCAGGGGTCTCATTCTGTGCTCAGAATTCTTTCCTGCCCATCTGCTGCCTAGATGCACGCTGCTGTCACTGCATCTTGCCAGGAAGGGCCCTGTCACCACTGCGGGCACTTTCTATGGTGGCAATTAGAATTCCTACAGCCAAATCCACCTCAATTGGGTCGGGAGGCTCATTCCCCACATCCCAAGCCGTGAAGAGAAGGTTCCCTCACACCCCAGGCTGCTCCTACCCTCCACAGATGCAGCAGCACACCAAGCATCTTTGAGTTTTTGGCGGGAGGGGGTCACACCCAGCTCTGCACTCAGGAATTACTCCCTGGCGGTGCTGGGGAATCATATGGGATGCCGACGATTGAACCCGGGTCAGCTGTGTGCAAAGGCCCTACCACTGTGCCATCTCTCTGGCCTACCAAGCATCTTTCAGAATTGCACGATCTCTTTGACCCTATCTACTTAGAAGGAAGAAAACAGATTCTTCACCTCCAAACCTTTGCGCACAGTAACACACACACCCCTGTGAGGCAACCTGTGTGAGCAACTGCCTGACCTGCCTTCAGCGAAAATCCTCAGGACCAAGATGGGCTGTCAGACCCCACCTGGGCTGGGAGAAACTAGCCAGAAAGAAACCAGATGAACTGTCTGCCCCCCCTTTGTCCTGCTGCCTTCCAGCTTCCCTCTCCTGGCTGACATTTCAATCCTGCAGGTCCCAGTCACCGGGTCCTGGCAGTGCTGGCAGGAAAAGCCCCTTCTCTCCCCTGCCTCCCTCCTCCCACTCCGATCTGGCTCTTTTTAAAATGTTTGTTTCCCATAGTCTATGAGGATACTAAAAGCACAAGCCAGTCTAGAAATGTTCCCGCCCAAAGGTAAGGAGACAGAGATCCAAAGAGCTCCCCAAATGACAGACACCGCCAAGACACCCTCAGCCAGATCTTCAGGCACAAAAGCCATACACCTTTGGCATTGCCTGTCAGCAGAGCCAAAAGCAGGGGACTTGGCATTCTGACTCAAGAACGTTTTCTGGCCATTGTTTTGGGGTGTGCATAGGGGATGTGGGACACACCCCAATAACCAGGCCAGAGGGTTCGATGCTGGCTGGGGCTCAGCTGTGGTCAGGGGCCCCGATAACTGCACACAGTCGGTTGTGTTCAGGGATCCAGGCAGTGCCAGAGATCAAACCTGGGGCCTCATGCTAGAGTATGAGCTCCTGCCCTAGGGACCATGTCCCCACCCCATGTTTGCTCCATCTTGCTCGGAAGCGCTTGCTGGAGGCCGGACGCTGCTCCAGCTGTCTTTTTGCACACAGCAGCTGTTCTGCAGAGAACCAGCTGAACGCTGGGGGCTGCTGGGCACCAGCAGGATGGCGGGCTGGCCGTGAGGGGCAGCCTCCATGGCCAAAGGACAACTCTGGAGCAAAGCAGTGATGAGGAGCCGTTCATCCAGGCTGGACAAGGCCACGTTGTTCTGAACTTTTGAACTGTTTCTTCAAGGCCTGCCACCCTCCCACACAGGAGGCAAATACAGAGATGGGCTCCTCGAGGGAGGGATGGGGCCATGCAGAGCTGGGAGATAGACAAGGGGGGGAGGAACGGGAGCGGAGCAGGATGAGGAGGAGCTGGGGGCCATGCCCTGGGGTGGGGGAAGCAGTCGGGAAGTGAAGGGGGCTGGCTGCGGGGACCGAGGAAGGGGGGCACAGAAAGGGACCTAGAGCTTGAGAAAGGAAGGGGACGGCCACAGGACAGAGTTCTAAAGCACAGGAACGGGACAGCGACAGCGCCAAGCAGCAATGGCCAGGGAGAGCCAACAGCTGTTCCCCCTATTAGTGCCTGCGCCCCGAAATTCTGAAAGGAGATTCTCCACCGGCTCCCTGAAATTCAGAAAGAAAACCACTGGCTCCCCAAATTCTTCAAAAAAAATTCTCTATCATCTTTATTTGTTTACACATGATACAAATAAAGTGTTCAACTCTCTCTTCCCCTCCTCACCGAAAAATACTTTATTTTTCCTCTCCTCACGCCGGTGGGAAAGAAAGGCTTGTTTGAGATAAAAGCAGCTTCAAAAAACCTGTCAGGAGGAAGCTAAAACCCCACATGTCTCAGCGCCCCAGAAAGAAAAACAAAGTGTGCATTCTTCTGTGTTCTAAGGCTTTTCTATGCAGATGTGTTTTCCCTTTAATAAATAAATACAGAGCCACTGAGAGGGAGAGAGGATGCTCAGAAATGGTCCCGTGGTGCCCTGTCAAGGAGGAAGCCATGAAAAGTAACGAGAGGCAAAGCCATTGCCCCATGTCGGAGGCAGGCCAGGAGTCAGCAGGAGAATCTGGGTGCCAACCCCAGCCCGCAGGGCCCTGAGCCGTGAGCCAAGTATACCCCAAGCACTGCTGCGTGAGGCCCCCAAATCACACATAAGAAACAAAAGTGGACACCATGCAGCTGCTGCCCGCGCAGGGGTCACTCTGCTCACGGGAGCGACACTCCCTGTTCACATCACCACAACTGTGGTTTCAGCACTGGCATATCCTGTTGGCGCAAGCCCCAAGCGACTGGCTTCATCTTTCTTCATTTCTCTGCCTTCCCTCTGCGTCCTTCAATCCCTCTAGACTTCTAAGTTTCCGTTTCTTATTTTCTGGAGAAGTCCCTGGCAGGCCCAGGGGCCACTCCTGCTGAGAGGTGTTCGGGTTTGGTGGTGCGTGGGGTGAGGATGGGACAGGGGGTCACCTAGGACAGTGCAAGTAAAGCTCTAGGCCCTGAGGGCAATAAGCAGTGGTGCTCAGGGGGTCATCAGGTGAGGGGCACTGTACTCGGGGCCTCCAGCATGTAAGAACATGCCGTCCTGCCCTTTGCATTATCTCCCTGGTTCCCTGAACTGCCTCTGAAATGCTTTAGTCCCTGCAACCATTCACCAAGGCAGGGCTGGGGGTGACCCCCAGAAACACTCAGGCAGGCTTGAGTCCCTGACAAGAATCCTTAGCCGCAGACGTAAGATCCACACCTGCCATGAGAGAGAACGAGAACACCCAGATGAGCCTCTGGCACCAGGTGCGCCAAGAACTGGCCTTTCTAACAGCCCCTGCCCCCAAGCCCCTCAGAGCCCATGGGGGGACCCGGTCCACAGGATCTGCACTGGTCACTTTTGCACCATCCATGGGATCTCAGCAACTCAGTGTTGACCCACCTTTATCAATCACAACGTGCTAGGTCCACGCTGCCACACGCGCCCCACATCCTCCTCTTCTGGAGTCCACGGCATGAGTACAGAGGAGTCAGAGCCCCAACCCCAGGCCCTGAGACCACACATCATCCGGGAACCCAGACCCGGGGAGCACGGCTGGCGCAATTACCAACCCCCATGGGATCTGCACTGCTGTGCCTGGGCCACCAGGCAGCGTGGACAGCTGGGACAGAAGCTTGTCTAGAGGCTGCGGAGGGTCGGGTCAGCTCCTTGAGCAGAGCAAGTTCTCTGGAGTCTCACCCAGTGGCAGGCAAGTTCAAAGGCTGGGAGTGTGAGGGGTAGAGATGGGCCTCCTGAGCTGCAGCACAAAGAAAGAGCCAGAGACGGGGGGGTGGGGGTGGGGGGGGCGTTAGGGGGGAAAGGAGAAAGCAGCAAACGCACCACATAGCCACTGTGCTCCAGAAACAATGGGCAGTTAGAGAACAATGGCTACAGACAGTCTTGCTCTATTTATATCAGCCGCTGTGCGTCCCAGACAGGAGGAACTGGAACTGCCCTGTGAGCTCAGCTCCAAGTGGACCAGAATTGGAAGGAAGATGAGGTCACCCCAAACGTGGCCCAGAGAGCTGGCGGCCGCCTGGGTTCTGCTCAGCATCCAGGTCAGAAGCAAGCCGCAGGCTGGGGAAGGGGTGAGTTAGGTGGAGGTAGGAGCAAGGCAGTGCCTTTGAGGCAGGTGGCCCTGGGGAAAGGCAGCCTCATGGGAAGAGGGGCCAGGTGCCAGGACAGAGCAAGGAAGAGGAAGCGGGGCCAGGTGCCAGGACAGGACTCTCCCCAGGAAAGTGCCCCACCCCCACTTCGCTGGAGCTAGAGTAAGGGGCGGTGCCTTGACATGGCCCGGCCTCCCTGAGCTCTCTTCTTCCCTTCCTTCATTCAGCCTCTTTAACACTTTCTCTCTTTTTTCTCTCTCTCTCTCTCTCTCTCTCTCTCAGGACACTGGGAATCATCACTTTGACTCTGCCCCCGTCAGAATGACAGTCTTATTCCACCTCTGGCTCACTCCAGAGGGCCAGCAGGGACCACTGAGCCTGGAGAGGCGCTTAGCTGGATGTGCACAGGAGGGGGCCCAAGCAGCAGCATCTTCCTATGGGTATCCCCGACAGTCCTCAGCCTGGACAGCACTGCATCAGCCCCTCAGCACTGTACCCCACATGAGGCCCCTCAGCACTGCACCTGCATCAGCCCTCAGCACTGCACCTGCATCAGCCTCTCAGTACTGCACCTACATCAGCCCCTCGGCACTGCACCTGCATCAGCCCCTCAACACTGCACCCACATCAGCCTCTCAGCACTGCACCCACATCAGCCCCTCAGCACTGCACCTGCATCAGCCCCTCAGCACCGTACCCCACATGAGGCCCCTCAGCACTGCACCTGCATCAGCCCCTCAGCACTGCACCCACATCAGCCCCTCAGCACCGTACCCCACATCAGCCCCTCAGCACCGTACCCCACATCAGCCCCTCAGCACTGTACCCTCATCAGCTCCTGAGCCTTGATAGCAGTGTTTCAACAGCATCTAGACACTCAGCCAGATCCAGGCCCTCTGCACCCAGACAGTGCAGCACGCACACACATCTCTGGGCCCATTCCAACTGTGCCACCTTGCATTTCCTGAGTGTAGGCTGGAATCTCCCAAGACAAAGAGATCCAGAGATCTCCAAGGAGAGACGTCCAGTTCCCACTCATGTCTGCAAGTTCCTGTCACCAGCTTCCCTCCTGGCTTCTGGGAAACCAACACTCAGTCATCGGGAAAAGTCCAAAAGCACGTCCATCACTCCTGTCCGTGTACGAGGTCTCATGCAGACCATCCCAGGTGGCCAGCACACACTTGGGAGGGATGAGCAGGACCAGCCGAAAGGCTTCCCTGAGTTCAAAGGAATGAAGCACAGGGCAGGTGAGTGCCTGCAGGGCAGACCGAGGGCAGGAGGGTGGGCAAAGTTGCCCTGTGCTCCCCGCTTACCCCTGGCTTTGCAAGTCCACGATCAGACCAGAGACGGGTTCAGAAGCTTCAGTCACAGGAAGCCCGTGAACAGAGCACAGTCGGCAGCAGGCCCTCCTGTGCACGCGTGTGTGCACACACCCAGCAGAGATTACAGCAGGTACTCCTGTGTGCACAGGAGTATATATGTGCATGTATGTGAGCATGTACTTGCATGTGCATGTGTGTGCCAAAGAGGGTGAGTCTGAAGCCCACATGCAGTTCTGCAAAGGTGGCGCATGAGGTGGCACAGGGTCACTGCTAGGCCTCGATGCACCCACCTGCCCCTACTGTGCAGACGAAGGGAGCGCCCCTTCCCCTGCGCGGCTCTCTGGAGGGCACCTGATCATTCTAGAGAGCCCCAGGCATCAGAGCAGAGAGAGAAATGTCACCTCCCTAGGCCCCAGTGTCCTTTTTCTAGACTCGCCAGCCCTGCGCATCCGCTCCAGCAGTTACCTGAGGGGCAATCTGGGGCTCCAGGGGCTCCGTCGGCCCCTCTCGGTAGAGCAAATCCCCACTGAGTCCCTCGGGAGTGGGAGTGAGCCTTGCGTTTTGGCAATGACTGGATCCCTGCCCATGCTTCCTGAGCGACTGAGAGATAAGCTTCAGAGGGATGCCTGGCCCTCTGGCTGGCCACGGAGCTGCCTGCACAGCCGAGCCTCGAGGCTGCCACCCGCTTCTGCTCTGTTCAGACCCCGCTCCGCTATGATTCCAGCCCGGCTCACTCTCCGGGGGTGACTTTTCAATCTCCAGCAGCATCTGTAAGCCACACACTTGAGTGCGCCCCCTGGGTCTTGACTCTGTCCCCCCTGGCCCCCCCCCCCCTCCTCCCTGGGAATATGTGAAGCAGAAAGTCTCCCGCACAGCCACCAGGCAGGGAAGAGGAATTTACAGAATCTGCTATAAAACTTTAACAACTCCTCGGACGCTGGTTTGCCTTCCCGGCACCTAAACGACGTAATTCTGAGATGAACAGGGAAGGGAGAGGGAAGGAGCTCGTGGGGGTCAGGGTCCTGCACCATGCCCAGACCGAAGAGGAGGGGGCAGGGATCTCAGACACACTGGCTCCAAGGCTTTGGTTTTCTGTTTGTAGCCGAGGGGAGAATAAAGCTCACAAAGGTGGCATCCACATGCCCTGGGTCACAGGCTGCTCATTCTAGACCCCTGACCCTCAGTGCACGCTCCCTAGCCCCCCACGACAGTTTCCGGGAGGCGGTCTGGAAGGGGGCACTTCCCCAGGATCTTTACTCCCAAAGAGTTGGGGCTCATCATTCTCTATGAACACGAGCCACACCCTCCCCAAAGTTCTTAAGGTTACCGCAGAGAAGCAACCGTCGGAGCGTTGATACACATACACTTCGGAATCCGTTGGGCCGTAAACTATGGGAACAATTTCAACAGAAGTTCCGGCTGAACACCAGGGATTAGCAAGCAAGCGTCTCCCAGGAACCAAGGGCAGAAGAGCTGGGAACCCCACGGGTGTTGCTGCTAAGGATCCGGAAGATGCGGATGCGGTGGCTCCTCTCTACAGTCTAATGAAACCTTTATCAGAAATGTACAGGAGGGGAAAGAGACCCTGGGCAGGGCGGAGGAGGTACAGAAAGGTCCAGAAGGCAGCTGCAGTCAGTTATTCCTAAAATGGGAGCAGAGACACATGGTGGGGCTGAGGGAGTCCGGTCCCCATCCCCACACGGTGGACAGGCCAGAACACAGAAACAGGGGCGCTGTCTGTAGAGCTGGACTTGAGGCACTTGACGATGAGGTCATCGTCTCACTGCAAAAGGCCATGCCCTGCAGCCGTCCACACTGCCCAGCTTCTGCGTGAGGATGAGGGGCTCGGGGCATGCTTTTTCTCACCCTTCAGCAGGGGCCGCTCCTCCTGGCCCAGCCTGGGGCCACCTTCCCAGCCCACAGCTGCCTCCCAGACCCACATAAGCAGGGCCCGGAGCAGACAGCAGATCCCAGCCACTCTCCGGGGGCCAAACCAGAGAGGCTGAAAGTCGCCAGGCTGGCCAAGTCTGCAGATCAATGGGCGCCGCAGGCCAATGGGTGGTGAGCAGAGGAAAGGAATCAATGCAGAGATGAGGGGAGGGGAGCCAGGCTCCCTTGGCCTGTGTCAGGTGGGCCAGGGAGCAGCACAGGAGGGCAGCCTTCATCTGCGCAGTGAGGAAACGGCTCGGCCTCATCAGGGAAGCCATCAGGAAATCGCAGCCCCCGCAGCCCCGTGCAGCTGGGAAGAGGCGCCTTCACACAAGCAGAGCAGACGTGCAGAAGTGCCCTGCATCCGCCATGAGCCATGGAGACAGTGTGAGGAGGGGGCTGGAGAAACAGAACAGCAGTGAGGGCCCTGGCTTGTACGCCGCCAACCCAGGTTCGATCCCGGCATCCCATATGGTCCCCTGAGCACCGCCAGGAGCAATTCCTAAGTGCAGAGCCAGGAGTAAGCCCTGAGCATCGCCGGGTGTGGCCCCAAAACCAAATAAATAAATCAGAAAGCAGTAAAGAAAGCCACAGGAGCAGACCATGGAGACGCCAGGGTCTGGCTGGGAGAAAGCAAGGCCTGCAGTGGGCTGCAGGAGTCCCCAAAGGTCCTTCCTCAGATATGATGGGGGAGATGGGAGGCAGGGGCAGAGCTCCCAGAGGGGCTCGTAGGAAACAGGACCCGTGTCCTTGGCCCCTGCTGAACAACAGTTCAACAGCCCTTTTAATTAAATACTCCCTTCAGCCCAAAGTTATACTGAATGCCAGTAGGTGTGGGATTTGGGGAGGAGGTGGGGGAAATGCAAAGACCCTGGAATTAGATAGTGGTAGCCCTAATGCTCCCTGGAGATAGTAAAAGTCACTGAATGGGCCAGTTTTACAAAGGTGAATGTGAGTTAAAGAGCAGGTGTCACATGCTGGAGCCCTGGGTTCAACAACCAGTACCACATGATCCCTCAAGCACAGCCAGGAGCAACCTCCGAGCACCCACCCTCCAACAGTCAGATGGGGTATGGTCCAAAAAACATAAAAAATGAATTTTAGGGCCAAGGAGACAGCTCGAATGCACAGCACGTGCCTAGCATGCGCGAAGCTTGAGTTAGACCCCTACATTATGTACCCCCTCTTCCACTGCCATGCAGGCACTGAACCCAAGTATGGCTAAGAATGGGGACCCCAGGCACCCTGACCGCCCTGCGAATCTAATCAGAGCACATGAGTTTGATCAGAGCCCAGGGCATGAGCTGCGGGTGGTTAGGAGGCTGGAAGAGGCCCCGGAGGCCCCGCAGGCAGGGAACACAGACATACACATACACAGACACACAACTCAGCACAAGCAAGGCCGATGACAAAGACAGGAGTGGCCACAGAGGCCAAGTGGGGTAGCCAGGTCCCACGGAAGGCAGGACTGGCCACAGAAGGGCCTGGCAGAGGTGGGGAAGCAGGGACACGAGGGGGACGATGCCTTCCGGAGGGGCGACCAACAAACCGGGACCTCAGGCCCCACCGCTGTGCTCATTTCTGTGATGCCAGAGAAAGCACAGAGAAAACCTCAAAGCCCAGCCACAAAGATGCTCCCCGAGGAGACAATCTGGCTAGCCCCTCTACACACGTTTGCGTGTTCCGCTTCCTCTGCGTGAGATGCCTCCATGAGACCCCCTTTCCATAGGCGGCTCCCCAACCTGTGGCTGGTGGCCAGGGAAGGGCGGTGCATTGACAGGATCTCTGTCCCTGAGAGCTTATGGGCCCCGCAAGCAGGTCAGGGACACAGAGCTGCAGCCCAGCCTGTGCCCAGATGGGATCTCTTAGGAAAATTCTATTCCAGGAGGGGGTCATGAGTTTGGTCCCCTGGAATGTCCCAGAGAAGCAGCCCTGACTCAGATTTGAGTAAGGCTCCACCCTCTGATGACTAAATAAACTGACCCAAAGCACAAGCAGGGGGAGGCCCGCATGGAGTGAGAGGGGGCAGGCAGAGGGTAACTCGGGACTGGAGCACAGGCTATGGCACTGGGCGCTCTCACACACAGGGACTCCGGGTGTGCCAGAGACGGCGGTGGGGCAGGCAGGCTGCTAGAGCTCATTCTCGGGGCCTCGCACACAACCCCAGTTGGGATCCAGCCCTGCCTTGGCAGCCTGCTCCTCGCTTCAGAATAGCCTGAATTAGTCACTGGATTAGCAAGTGTCTTTACACACACAGGCGCACAGCTGTTTAAAGACACAGGATCCCCTTTCCCAGGTGCCAGATTCTGGCTACAAATCAACCGCGGCGACCGACGGCCAGCAGCACCCCACAGTAGGGGTGGCGGAGCCCTGGGGACAGGGAGATGGGAAGTCTGCTAAAATTACGATGGTTTAAAGGGCATTTGCTCGGAGCGATGGCCCAGCGGGTAGGGCCTTTGCCTTGCAAGCGGCCGGCCCTTGCCTGCCCTTTGTTCGATCCCCAGCATCCCATATGGTCCCCGAGCACTACCGGGAGTGGTTCCTGAGTGCAGAGCCAGGAGAAGCCCCTGAGCATTGCCAGGTGTGACCCAAAAAAGCAAAAATAAATAAATAAATAAATAAATAAATAAATAAATAAATAAATAAATAAATAAATAAATAAATAAATAAATAAATAAAAGGCATTTGCTGGTGGACAGAGGGGCCCAGCAAATCCGTAGCAGTGAGATATAGAAGGAAAATAAGGACAGAGAGTTATTAAAAACAACGACAACAACAACATAGTAATAGGGGCCGGATTTGCCTTGAACGGGGCTGACCCATATCTGGTCTCCAGCACCCTATATGGTCCCCAGGAGTAAGGCCAGGTGTGGCCTAACACTCAAAAAAACTTTTTTAAAGAAAATAAGCAAAAGTAAACTAACAATAAAACCAGTAACAATTATAGACCTCATTTCCGTGACCTGAAAGAATGGTTTGAGAGCGAGCAGATGCCCTTGGGCTACACTAGCACGTGACAGGACATATGGAGATGTTACTGGTGCCCGCTCGAGCAAATGATGAACAACGGGAAGACAGTGATACAGTGAAATCAACAAGAACAAAAAGAGGAATAATAATTATAACTGTGGGTGGAGAGGTAGTACGGAAGGGAAGATGTTTGCTCTGCATGCACATGACCCAGGTTTGATCCCGGCACCACACGTGGTCCCCGAGCCCTAGTATGAATGATCCCTCAGCACAGAAGCAGCAGTAAACACTGAACACAGCCCAAAGTGGCCCCCAAAACAAAAATAAATAGCCCCCAGTTATTATGTTCGGAAGTTGTCAGGTGTTTGCATTGGCCTTCAGGGCACAAGGTTGCCGTGAGAACACGGGGTGAAGTCGAATCCCGGCAGATCACTCAGTGCCCTGGGCAAGCGGCCTCAGCAGGCAGAGAGGTCTGGCTCCTCAGTCTCAGCTCCCCAGGTGAAAGGGAATGCGTGCTTCAGCAATTGCAATAATCCCGGTAAAGACAGTTCCACGAATCAGTCCTGTGACAAAGTCAGGCGGCCTGCGAGCCCAGTTTTTACTGGGAAGGTAACCTAAGCCCTAACTCAAGAAAACAATGCGTGCGAGGAAGGAAGGGTCTCACTGGCCACAGAAACGGCACTTCTGGGGTGTCAAGTGGAAAATTTTCTGTAACCAGGTTAACTGTAACCACACTCTCAACAACCACCAAAGTCGTAACAGCACCGTCAGCAAAGTGCATCTGTACAGCACTCGGGAGAGCCGGGCCCGGGAAGGTCTTTCCACAGGAATTCACGCCCGTGCTTCCAACAGTCCAGGAAACCTTCTCCAAGATCCCCACTGGAAGGCCGGGAAGAGTGACGTGGCAGGGCTCAAGCCATCTGCCTAAGGACAAGCGGGTGAGCAGACAGTCAAGTCCAAACCCAAGGCTCTGTTCCTCCAGAACCCCAGAGACGGCAGCCTGAGCCGCCTTTCCCGCCAACCAAATCACCAGTGAAAGGTGAGTGATGCAAGAACCCAGGAGAAACTCGATGTAAATTCTATGATTTCCAACCATATAGAAATGCTCTGGTGTCACCTACCAGATGGGCCAAACTGTCTTGTGAGATGACGATATGAAGTACAGAGCCTGGGCAAAGCCTCCTACACATTTAACACCACACACCTGCCTGGACCAAGAGAGCCAGGAGGAGCACAGGCCTCGCACTCACCTCCGGGAATTCCATGGGGGAAGCCCTTGAAGAGCTCCACACATGCTGAAGGAGTTTGCTTTACGTGCCAGGCAGTCAGACGTAAGAAAAGTCCTAGTATGAGACTAATACCCAGCCATAGTAGGAACAAGAGCCAGGAGGATTGGTCCAAGGTTGGAGCTTGCCTCGAGTAGTGGGAGGGGGGGCAATGGCAGTCAAGAAGGGGGAGAAAAGAGAGAGAGAGGGACTGGGGGGCAGGGAGGGAGTGCCTCCCCATAGAAGCAGGTGGGTAAAGGGTAAGAAGGGACATTGGTGTTGGGAAATCTGCACTGGTGGAGGGATGGGTGTTGGAACACTGTATGACTGAAACCATACAGCTTTGTAGCTGCATCACATGGTGATTCAATAAAAGCATTAATTAATGCTTTTATTAATGCTAGTCGCGGCACAAGAGCCCAGAGTCCACTGCAGCTCAGCAACTGCACCCCGCCACCAAGCACAGCCCCTCAAGGCGGTGTCAGGACAGGGTGACTGATCACAGCCCCCAGGACCTGGAGATACCCTGCAGCCAGCCTTATAACTCCCCCTCTCCTCTCAGCACCCCCAACCCAGAAGAGACTGAGTGAGGGCAGAGAACAGTCCCATGTTTTCCTGAACAGAGGAAATCCGCAAATCCATAAGGTCTTTTCTTTCTTTTTAAATCTCCAAAGGAAGCAGGAGGTGAGCACCAGGTGCAGCCCACTGAGGATGATTCATTCCACATGTTTGTTTTTCTATAAGCATTTCCATTGCATCAATGGCCTGGAGGACTAGACTTGTTCCTCTGAGCAGCCTCTCCTGGGGAATTCTCTGACTTCACTCCTTGATTTCCCAATCCAGAAAATGGGGCGAAAGCATCCTTGTGCCAGTGTAGTCAGCAAAGACCTTTCTATTTTGAGAATGCAACGTGGAAATGATGTGACTATTTTTCTGGGTCTCCCTCTCCCATGCTATTACAGTGGTAGATACTTTAAAATGACCGCTCCCTCCTTACCTGGGGTAACAATGAGAAGTCTTTGAAACAGCATCACCAAAAAAAAAAATAATAAAATGAATAAAAAGGATGTTCTGAGAAGTAATGCCTCTGATGAGAATGTTGGCACACTTTCTCTGCAAACAGATTCTCAGTTGGTAGGACTCTAATTAGGAAGATCGAAGTTCAAATCTACCACTTGAAAGCTCGATGGACTTGGGCAAATTATTTGAGTCTTCGTTGAGTTTCAGCCACTTAAGTTCCAAATGAACATGAAAACACAACTCCCAGGGATTGTTTCTGATGTGGAGTGGAGGAAGGAGGAAAGAAAAGGGGCCACACCAGTTGCTACCACGCTAGTTTCACTTCTTTCACTTCTCCAAATCGAAACAAGTCTGTCTTAAGTTCCCTGAATAGGGGCCCAGCAGCCTGCAGGAGCATTTGGCTTCAGCTGTGAATGGAGAATGTCTCCTGTCCTCGCCCTGGGGAAATAGGCACAAGCTAATGTCACCATGGCATCATGGCAGCATCCCTTCTCCCACCAGCGAGAGGGATGCCTTCACCACCCAGCAGGCTTTCGAAGTGTGAACTCATCCACACTCACTCGCTTGCCTGGAGGCCCTTGCTCCACACCCCAGTACAGACACCCTCGGCCAATGGATGAAATGATGGTGGGGACGTGGCTGTAGTTCTGCACAGGGGTCAGCAGAGTTTCACAGAACCACGGTGAGATGACTTGGGTTGAAGATGTCTTAGATCTAGTTCCGAGTGGAAAACACGAAGCCAAAGTCCTGACCCCCCCAAGCCCCAGTCTGAGAAGGTCCACTCTGCACACACACACTCAGACCCACTTTCCAGGAGTAACTTTCCTCCAACATGTAAACAAGTTCGTGACCAGAATTGTTTCAAAATTTTTAGGAGGGTCGCACCCAGTGATGTTCTGGGGGCTACTCCTGGCTCTGCACTCAGGGATCACACCTGGTGGTGCTCGGAGGACCATAGGGGGAGCCAAGCTGACCCTGGGCCTGCTGCATATAAGGCAAACACCCTACCCTCTGTACTATGGCTCTGGCCCCCATGACCAGATTTTCTTTAAATGCGTTCCTCATGGGGTGGGGCAGGTGGGCAGGAGAGATGGTACAGCAGACAGAGCACTTGCCTTGCATGCACCAACGCAGGTCAAATCCCTAGCACTCCATATGGTCCCTCGAGCACCACTGGGTGTGACCACAAAACAAACAAAAAATGCCCCCATCAAATCTAGGAGCACCCTGTGGCTGCCATCAGCTAACAACAATTCCCTTTGCAATCTCCTCATCCCTCAGACCCAGTACCGAGGATACTGATGACCACTTGGGGTTTTGTACTTCTGGGCAAACAGCAGCATGCCAGGGCATACTTGTTGGTAATTTGGCCCTGGAACAAAGGTGCAAACCTAGGGAGGCAGGGAACCTGCCTGATTGCTAAGGATACGCAGTACACGCAGAGCAGGATTATCTCATCAAACTCTGTTGGGCACCCGGGTTTGTGGCTGATACTATAGCAAAGGCCCCCTGCCCCAATGGCGACGAAGCAGAAAAATCACTCCCTCACGGATATGGCGTCCAAAAGGGGCTACCACTTCAGCAAAATTCATGCCCATAAACCCCCAGTGCCCAAAGTGTGGGAATCAAGGGGTTTTGTTTTTTGTTTTATGTTTTCTTCCGTAAAGCTCTCTTAAGATAGTCAAAGTTCCTGCAAGCCATTAAAATGGACCTTATTTGCTAAGAGGGCTAAACTGAGACATGGAAGACAAAAGCAGTATGCCATTTATTGGAACAGAGAAAAACAGATGTCGGTCACGAATTTCTTTTTCTTTTTCTTTTAAATAGTGGTGTGCAAAGGTTACTCCTGGCCCTGCATTCAAGGAACACTCCTGGCAGGCTCATGGTACCACACTGGATGCTGGGGATTGTACCCAGATCGGCTGCATGCAAGTCAAGTGCCCTCCCCCATAGTGCCATCTCTCCAGCCCCTGTTCAAATTCTTAAAGTCCAAGGCCAACCCATCCCATAGAGAAACTGGCTCTTTGTCTAGTAGCCTGTGGGGTAACTTCTTGAGAGAGGACTAACCTACTAGTACTAAATGTCCAGCCACTGGCTTGGCATCAGTGAGGGCTTTGCAAACAGCCAGGTCTACGTGGCAGTGCTCACAGTACCCACTCAATAAGCAACAGTCAGCCAACTTCGTGGGAGCTACTGACCATAAATAAAGGAGGGAAGGGAGAGTGCCCCGGTGACACTTCTGATGACAAGCTAATGCTGGCTGCTATCATCCATGTGGCTGCACCACCCTCAGCACATCAAAGAAACATTCAAGGACCTGTGACTTGGGCAGTACTGCCCGGCATGTGTGAGGCTCCGGGTCTGATCCCTAGAACAAAGGCATGCCCCCTCCATCACCACATACAGTCCCAGAACATAAATTTTTTTAAATTATATATTTTATATACAAGATATATTTAGAATGTATTACATAATATGTACATGTAAATGTAATTTATATATAAATCACTATATAATATACATGTTTAAAATATATCCTAAATGCTGAGTGTAGAAGCAAGTGTAGAAGGGCTGAGAATGACATAACTCCACGGTAGAATTCCGCCTCCCACTCATGCTACAGCGCTGGAGCCCCCTCCCCTTAACATTGCTGCTTGGCAGTTTCTTCATTTGCAAAAATGTGGAGCACTGAGGCTCCAATGCAGCATACAACTGTCAAGCTGTAAAATGCCACCAGATTATAACCAAGAGTCAAGTGAACTGGAGAGCGGCAAGGCACCACAGTCCTTGGTGTCCCCGCCACAAGCAGCTCTGTTATTTCTGAGAACTGTGCAAGCTCAGAACCTGAGTGTTTGTTACCGTGGGTGCTGCTGACTCTAAACCCGGCACTGTGTGACCTTGGGCAAGTTATTTACCCTTTCTGGTTCTATATCTGTGAAATGGAAATACTGAGCTACTAGGGACTAGAATAAAATAAAGCAGATTTTGGTACATGAATAGGTCAGTAACCTATCAGAAGCCAAACGGTCTGGAGGAGTCGAGATGAGGCACCTAGTGATCACAAACAGATACACTCAGCTTCCAAGGGCTGTTTTCCCTGTGTCCCCCGCTGACCCCTAAATCAGTATGCTGACGTTCCGGGTCCTGCTTCCCCCAAAGCAAAGGGCAACTGTGAGCAGCTCTGAATCTACTTCTCTTGGCAGCTCTAGAATATCCTGTCATAATACATACTTGAGGCCCTTTTGCAGCTTCTGTAGAAATTGCATCAACAATAGGTCTTGCTGGGTCCAAGGATAGGGTAAAAGCCCCAGGTTCAACCCCAGCACCACAAAACAAAAAGCACTAACGTGCAGACGAAGCTCCTACAGGACAGCGAGTGCTCGCCACAACCCAAACACGTATGGCAACTTCCTGAATAAGGGGCGAGCGGTGGGGGAGCAACGCGGCTCCATCGGGCAAAGCTGACTGCAGCCCAGAAACTGGAATGGGTCAGACACCCCTGGCAGAGGCCCTGAGGCACCTGTCTGCGAAGGGCTGCCCTGACAGGAGCTCAGGCCTCAGACCACATGCTCATCCCTGAGGACACAGCCGGGGCAGCCCGCCTCACCTCCCTCACCCCAGGCCTCGTCTCCTCCTCCCATCCGACCCCACACCAGGTCACTTTCTGCTGCACTGCAGCCAAGCTTTAGGCAAAAGGGAAGCTGCTTCAGCTGGAAAGGAGGCCAGGAGCCAGATGTGAATCCAGAGCCCAGCTCTCCCCAGACATTGGGCCCAATGCTCTACAGCAAGGCACGTGGGGCCAGATCGCCCCATTTCCCTCTGAGAAAGTGACCTTTCACCTAAGTCTGCAAAGGTCCCCAGTGACTGAGGGGACATGCACCGGTGGTAGGATGGGAGAACACCATTCTCTCTGCTCCTTGTTCCACAGTGATGCTCTCTGCTCTATCTAAAACCGTTTCAGAGGTGACAGGGCCTGGAGGGAGAAAGCCAGAAGAAAACCTTCAGGTCACCCTCTGCAGAGAATGTGACGGTAAAGAGCAGGAAGACAACCCACCCAAGGTCACAGTCAAAGCCCCAGCTGAACTCCAGGTCCAACACAGGCTAGGCTTCAAGAACAGGACTAGCGACAACAAGAATATCAAATAGATAGTAGAAATGTAAGACGCATACAAGGGATCACGGAAATTGCTCCCCCAAATTTCCAGTGATGGATTTTCTGAAGGGTGTTAAAAGTCAAACTCAAAAGCACGTTCTGGGTTTAAACATAAATGATCATAAATTTCCTCCTACAAAAAAAAATTTAAAAAATAATTGTTTGACGCCATTAACTAAGCAGGTGGATTACCTGACCTGACAGAGGATTCCTAAACGCTTCCCCAAACAGCGTATCCATGAACACTCAAACGGTTAAGAATGCCCTTGTCTGACCTAGATTCTTTATTTTCCATTTGTACCTTGCAAATATGTACCTGATCGAATGTGTCATCTTCTTTGAGGTTTAACGCTTGTACTGATCAAACTGATAGAGGGTGAGTAGGAGGTAAGCCTGCTCCCTCCCGGCCCCCGTCACCTCAGAAACCTACTCAGTACTTCCAGTGTGGTTCTCAAACCTCCCTTCTAGCTAAACGCTGCCCCTCGGCCAGGCTCCACGCCTCCTCCAAAATCCTGATCTTATTTCGGCTCGCTTTTCTCCTTATTTAGTTCACTTTCTTTTACTCCAAATCATCCACACACTCGCCCCTCATTCGGCCACCCATGAAATAATGAATTCTTTACTGTTCGAATATCCCTGTTTTCCTGAAACTGGCCCAGAAAACGGGTCTAGCCTAAGACTGCTGGAAGTGGGGATGGACTCCACAGGCCTGGAATGAGTCCGGTGGCGGATGAGCCACGTTCATCCGGAAATTCAAACCAGGGTCGTGCTGTGTCAGGAGCCAGGGAAACACCTGTGGTGGGGGTGTGAGTTGTCCTCATCAGCCACACGCTCCTCTGGGAATAAAAGTATTCAGACGCCAGCACACACAAAGAATGGGAACGGACCCAAGACTCCCACCCAGCCACCTAAGACCGGAAATCCCACCCCAGTGCAAGGTTTGGTCCTTGGAGAGTGCCCCCTCCCCCATCTACAGGCAATATCACTAGAAGCTTTCAGACCCTTTTACTAGTCCTCATTATTGCCTACTTCTTTGATTTCTTCTCCCCCCCATCTTTTCTTCTTTCTTAGCTCCAGGACTTTCTTTCTTTCTTTCTTTCTTTATTTATTTATTTATTTGTCTTTTTGCTTTTTGGGGGGGGGGTCACACCCGGCGATGCTAAGGGGTTACTCCTGGCTCTGCACTCAGGAATTACTCCTGGCAGTGCTCAGGGGACCATATGGGATGCCGGGGATCGAACCGGTCGGCTGCATGCAAGGCAAATGCCCTACCCGCTTTTCGGACTATCACGGGCCCGGCCCCAGGACTTTAAACTGAAAACTCCCTCCTCACCTCTCTTCCCTCCAAAAGAACACAGGCCTTGCTAAATGGTTACTTTTGTTCCTGTTTTCACCCCTTGTAATGACACAGAAGCTTTTTGTTTTGTTTTGTTTCTTACCCCTTTGATACCAACAAATTTGTCCTCAGATAAACATGAAAACAAAACAACAAAAACCTTCCCAGACTCTACCACCTGCCAATACCATTCCCCAAGGCAAGGTGCACCTGCAGACACTCCTGCCTAGGGGGTTACAGCTCCACCCCAGAACCTTGCAAGGCCGAAATCAACAGCCTCCCCAGCACCCCAAAGCTACCAAGAGGTTTCAAATGCTTAAACTGAATTTGTTTGAGGTTGATTTTTAGTAGTTTCTCAGGCGCTGAGAACTATTACATTATGCGTCAGAAACAAATTTAAGAGTATGACTTGGTTGGCGGGAAACCACATTGTTCTTAAATGGCTGTGGTGCCTGATCCTGTTCGCTTACTTTGGATGATGGTTACCCCAGATTAGCTATTGAGAGTCACTACTATGAAGAACAACATCAAGCAAAATCAGTATCTACCGAGGTGGTCTTCATCTGCTGGAAAGTGTCCCAGATAGGGCCTAACCCTCCAGTGTAATGAGTAATAAAATAGTGCCATTATACTCTCAAAAGTATTCCAGTTTGGATCATCAGTATTTTGATCTCCGTAGCTATCTACGCCATCCAGATCTGAAGGTCAAGAGTCATAATTTCCCAATGCTCCTTCAGATGTTAAAGCATCATTTGGCTCAAGGGTTTTCTGTTCTCAGAGACAGAATGAAACTGCAGAAGAGAACAATAGAGGAACGTGGATGGGACCAAGGGAAGCCATGTTGGAAGTGTCTACTCAGCAGCCTAGACCCGAGCGGTAGTAACTCATCAGCACCTGGGAAACAAGATAGTTGGCCAAATAAGCAAGAAAATATTTAAAGCGTGAAGAGGATTGTTCGGCATGTGTGCAAAACCTGGCTCGGCCAGGGAACTGGGATCTACGACCCTAGTGACCAACCGGTGTCTCTCTGCTGCCTGAGACTTTAAACTGTATAAGGAGGAAGAAGACGGGCACAAAGAGGCCCAGGGCTGCAAAATGGAAAGAAACAAGTGGAGTGGCAAGAAAGAGCCTGGTGCGGTAATTTTGGAAAACATCTCAGATGCTTTGCACAAAGATATCTGCCATGCCATGGGAAGCAGCAACAAAAGGCACCATAGATCTGGCTACAGCCTTGACATAGTCTCCCCAGTTACAAAATCCTCAACAGCTGTAAGCAATCCCCCTTCCCCATGCAGCAGCCAGTGTGCACTGGACTTGTGTGGGCCACAATGTTAATCACGTGGAGAAAATGCACCCCAGAAACGGTGCTGAAGGAGTCTCTATGTCGCCCAGAGACAAGGAGCTGGGAAATGCGTGTGTGCCTGAGTGGGCTGCAGAGGGCTAACAATTCTGCACAGAGAATCCCAGAACCCCACTTCCCTCCATAAGGTGAAACAACTACAATGCTCCCTGACCCAGGAAATAGATTTGAAAACGCTAACTCTTACTAGGTGGTGGGTGTTGGGCTGGCGACAGCAGGCAGCAGACGTTGGCATCCACTGTTTCTTTGCAAGCCAGAAAATTAAACAACATTAAGAAAATACTAATGGAGACGTCAAAGATAGTACAGGGGTGAAGGCTCTTGCCTTGCACATGGCCAACCTGCCTTGATCCCCAGCCCTGTGTATGGTCCCCCAGCCCTACCAAGAGGGAGCACAGAGCCGGGAGTGAGTCTGAGCACAGCTACATGTGTCCCAACCTTCCTCCCTGAGAAAAGGAAAGAAGCCTGCCAATCTCTGTCTCCCTCACTCACACCACGAGTATTGGTGAAAAGTGTTACCCTGGTCCAAATCCATTCCCAGGAGGCTCCGGGAAGAAAGAGGGAAATCTAAGCACGCAAACACTCTCCTCACCCGCAAGCATCAAGTTCATCTGGAAAAACAAGCACGGGGTGGTTTACCTAGCTGGAATTTGCTGAAATCTTCTAGAAACAAAATGCTTGGAGTGTCAGGCCTGTAGGACAGGCCAGGGGTAGCTTCCCTCTACTCAGGAAGCCCCCTCACTTCTTCCACCCTAAAGCACGCTCCTCCCTGACTTCTACAATGCCAGAGATTCAAACCCATACTCACAGAGACACCCACCAGGCTGTAATTTCATAGAGTTTGCATGGCCTTAGGCACAGGCTGAACCTCTGCAAATACCAATTCCTTCCACCCCCAAAATGTCCGTCCCATGCCTCCGAGTGCTTTTTGGTACAAAAGTCCCGCACGGAGATTCAGTTGGGGCTTCTGAAACGGCCTGTCCCTTGCTCAGTGGCCAAACTCTACCTTCAGCACACACCACCCTGACCCCGGACTCTTCCGCAACCCAGAGACTGTAATTATGCGGCAGTCCTCAGGGCGGGCGCTGTCTGTGCTCTTCCCAACAGGGAGTCTTGCTTTCCTAAAAAATCCTGACCTATTTTACCCAGCGCTGGGCTTTACGGAGCGCCTGATGGAGCCCAGAGTAAGCTGGGTCCTGGGCGGCTGACCGCAGGCTAACGGTCTCTAAGTGGGACAGGGGCTCTCTTCCAGGGTGGTCTGGTCTCTTTAAGAAAGAAAAGAAAGTCACACAGGCCTCCCCCACCCCCTCAAGAAAAAAAAAAGAAAAAGAAAAACCCAGCAATACAAACCACCCAAAAATGCCAGGAATGCAAGCTCTGCCGACCAAATAAATAAATAAAATGTAAGCTACTTTATAATAACTGGGCACCATGCGTTTCTCAACTCAGCTTAACTGGAAACCTCAACTTTCCCATCAAGCCCATAACTGGCCGCTGACCCCTATCTTGGTGGTCTGCCCTCATTTTCCCATCCTGCCTTGAACTGTGGCAGTGGGGACTCGGTGACACCCCCACCATGCTCCACGATGCATGCCTCATTACCTTTGCTCCCTGAGCCCCCAAATGGTGCTTCCTGGGTTTGAGATCTCTGTGAAGCAGGTTTGAAAAAAAAAAAAAAAAGTCCCTTTGGAAAGTTACTCTTCTCTCCACTCAAGCAGGAGATACAGGGCCCGTATACAGCACAGCTGTACTCCCCATCACATATTGCAAGAGCCCCTAGAACCTTCTATGCCACGAGTGGCCTGTCCTGGACTTCTTTTCAAGTTCACTGCTAAGTCAAATGAAATGGGGTTGGGGGCAGGCTGTGCTTTTAAGAATGGGCACACCTTTGTAGATTTCGTTCCCCAACAAGGCGGAACCGTGAGCGGCCACTCCTCGGAGCCTGGCACAGAGTACCGAGAAAGCTGCCCCAGTGGCACAGCTCAGACAGGCAGAGCTGGGATTCCAACCCAGACAGGCTGGCTCCGGGGTCCCCTGCTCCGAGCTTTCTGGTCACTAATGGAGTGTGGTCCGCGACATCGGGAAGCAGAGCTCGAGCCACAGAAGAATCCACCCAGCTCTATCCTTTCTCCTGTCCTCATCACTGACGAGGCTTAGGCCACGGAACGGTCGTAGACCCTCTCCAGACCAGAAGACACAGGCCTCCCCCCACCCCTCAAGAAGGCCCCTCCAGGGCTGCAGCCGTCCTGGGGTCGGACCTTTCTTTCCGGCTAAAGGACAAGCACCCAGATCTGGGACTCCTGTTCTTCTCTGGGCTGTGTTCCTCCACCAAGAAGGTGGAGCAGGGAAGGGAGGAAAAATGAAGTGGCTTGGGAATGTATTTGCTTTGGCAAGGGGCCTCCACCCCTTCTCACCACGCTCCCCACCAGGAGGCCACTTCATGGCCATTCAATAGCTTTGTTTGTTTTTGCCCATTTAAGATCAGAGAAGCCCAGCAACTGCACATCACAAGCAAAACACAGGGGTGCACGCATGCACACACACAGATAGATGCTTCTCTCTCTCTCTCTCTCTCTCTCTCTCTCTCTCTCTCTCTCTCTCTCTCTCCTCTACTGCGGGGTGGCAAAGCCATGGTGATTCCAATGTGTATGCCAATTTGGTCTTAAAAACTCTCCATATATTTAATCTAGAGAAAAATAAAGAGGTTCTTTGGGGAGGGGAGGGAGATTGGGCACACCCTGAGGTGCTGGGGGATCACTCCTGGGAATGCTGGGGGGGGTGGTGAAGAGGGGAGGTAAATCCAGTGTCAGGGACTGAATTGAGGTGGGCCGTATGCATGCCTAGGCGAGAGCTTCAGCCCCTATACTGGCCCCAGAACAGAGATTCTTGATCAGGTCAGGCTATAACCCCAAAGAACCCAAGAGAACTGAATTGACACTCAGCCCCTCTGAGCCTTTCCATGACTGTTCTACAGAGGGGCGCCTCTCACCTTTGGGAGAAGTGGGGAGGGGAAGATCTGATATAATCACCTGAACCAGACAAGATGCCCAAACTGTGATCTCCACCACAACAACTCAACTCAAAAAAAACGATTCTGGCATTTAGGGCCCATCTGTAGACACGCAGAGCACTGGAATACGTTAAACTTTAAACACAGGCCCTGTATGGTCTAATGGGCAAAGCGAATCCCCGCCTGGCTAGTGCCTTCCCTCCGAACAACACGAGCCTGTGTTCCTTCTGCACCTGCAAGATGGTCTCAACCGAACTTCTGGCCTTTTCAGCAAGGCAACTTGCAGTATTACTCAAGGCAACATCCCCTGAGCAACCAGAAGGCATGATTGGCTTTACCAAATTTCACTTGCATAATCACCAGATTTTAGGCCAAAAAATTTTAGGGGAAGGACAAAAATGTGGGGTGCAACCATTAAGCAAAACCTTTGGGAGGAAATGTGCCAGTATTTTTTAATGGAGTCCAATGGTTTGTGGTGGTGATGGTTACGTGGTGACTTAGCCCAAGAGCCTAAGGATCCCGGGACATGATAAGAAACTTATCTTCTCTCTGCCTCTATTTCCCTTCTGAAGTAAGGGTACATGAGTCACACAGATGTTGCTAAACACCCCCACAGCGAACTAATATTTAGTTATTATATTCTATAGAGTTTGTCAAGTTTCTTTATTTTCCCCCAAGTGAGCGACAAGAAAATAAAAACTCATGAATGTCAGAAAGCCGCTGAATTTCTCTGCCCCATGGAGACGCTGCTGCACACAAGGCTGATTAGAGCATGCAAAGCTTTTTCTCTTCTAAAATGAGAAGTTATGTGAAGGCACTGGTTATAGTGAGGCTGACCCGAGTGTTTTTCGCCCATTTTACAGATGGAAAAGCTAAGGAAAAGTGACTTGTCCAGGTTTATTTCCTTCAAGAACCAAAACAACAGTACCAAATTTGTAAAGTCTCTAATAATTAATATTCTGTTACTTCCCAGGCTTGCTTCAGCTGTTGGTTGTGATCTAAAACATGTGTGGTGTGGGGTTCAAATGCATCCCCCGCACTGTAGGTACAAGGGCTGACACAGCGGCACGATATTTCCCAGATGGCCGATCTGTCTCTGCCCCATAAACACACACATAAACAAGCTATCCTTAAGGAAAGCACGGAGTTGATATCTTCTCTGGGAACTGTCCTCTCCCTTCTTGTATATATGATCTGAAACTTTCGTCACTCACAGAATTCATTATCTACCTTGGACCCCCAGAGACAATCCATCAGAACCACACTGCTTCTGAATTTTTCATCTAAATACCCGAAAAGTCACAGCAATGGGACATGCTCAGCTGGCAGTACTGGGGCTGACTCTGAGTAGGTGAGCATCAGTTCTGAATACGCTCCCAGTGCCAAACATCAGTTTGGCTTGTGCTGCAAGTTTAAAGGGATCAGGAAAAGAGTTTTAAAAAGGGGTGGGGGTGTACTAATTATGGCCTAAGCAAAGAAGTGCTAACACAGAGAAGAGCCTTACGCTCACTGCTAATCACACAGCGGGTAGGGTATACAGCAACTCATTACACTCCAGAAAGCATCTCCTCTATCTAGATCCTTCCATGGCCCTTTCCCTCCAAGATCATTCCTCTCCACGGAGGGCCGGCAGCTGCGCCCTAAAGAAGGCACCTTTCCCTCTCAGATTGCTTTTATTCCAAGAATCCTACAGTCCTGCATGCCAGCAACCATCACTCCAATCCGCATCTGAGACCAACTGAAATTTCTTTCCCTTTCCCATCTGAATGGAGAGCTGGAGACCACCTCTAGAGACACAAAGTCACCTTAAGTGTTTGGATGTTTTCCCTCTTTTAACACCTGGGGGGGCAGGAGAGAGGTCAAGAGAGGGAAAGGGATGTTTCCCAAAGTTGGGAGGGTCATTTCCATACTTGCTCTCCCCTCTTCTGTCCTCCCAGAAACCAGGAGACAGAGCTGGGAACATGTGAAAGAGAGCTCAGACCTTTGCAAAAGCATGGGAAGGCGGCAGGACCACAGCCTTTGGGCTCCTGCTCTCCCCGGGACCCCATTCAGCACCAATTCTCCGGGAATAGGGCAGCGTCCAGTTGTGCCTAGCGTTAAGGAATAAGGCCAGAAACTCTCCCTCTGCTGGGGTAAAACATTTTTTAAAACCAGTAATGGGGTACTGGACATTCTAAAAGCTTTCCCCCACCCACTACTCACAAAGGCACAGCTGTGAAAATAGATGCCCCCACCCCACCCAAGCATGGCTCTCAGGCCACTAGCAGTCTGTCCTTCCTAACCTTTTCCTCTCTCCAGCTGCCACCGGTACCGCGGCTCGGCTCGCAGCACAGAAACGCGCTGCAGGGAAAAGCCCAGCGAAGGAGGCGGAGAAGTGGAGCGGACCCCAGAACTGGGGGCTTTGGGGGCGCGGGGGGAGGGGGCTCAGCAGTCACCACTCACCGGGGAGGGGAAAAGCTCCAGATCGACTTTTTCTGTCTTGATGATGGTGAGAGTTGGTTTCAGATCGACGGCCGCCTTCATGGTGCCAGGAGCGGGAACCAACTGTCTGATAGCAAGTTTGCTGGGATTCTTGTTTTTCTTTTTGTTGTTTTTGATGTTGTTGATACTGGGAATCAGTGACTAGGGGAGGGGGTAGGCAGGGGGGACGGGTGGGGGAGGAGGTGGAATCCGACTTGCTTTCACCCCGAAGTCGGGAATTCCCACTGGGCTGCCCCGCGCCCAGAAGGAGCGCCCCACACTCTCCGGGGAAGTTGGCACTTTGGGGGGACGGTGCGCGCGTCCCGGGTCCCAGCCTCGCCTGCGCCTCGCCCCGGCCCGCTCCCTGCGCTCGGCCGGCCGGCTGCCTCTCTCGCCCTCGCTCTCCTAGCCGCTCGTTCCTCCCTCGCTCGCTCTTCCCTCCTCTTTAGGGCGTTTCTCGCCGCGCTGAGGCTGGGCCGCGGCTCCGAGCGTCCCGGGTCCTCGGACCCCCGCCTCCGGGCTCCGCGGCGGGGAGCGAAGGGCGGAGCCGATAGGGCGTGGTCAGGGCGGGGCCTGTGGCCAACAACCAATCGGGCGCGGAACCCGCCAGCGCAAGGAAGGCGGGGGCGGAGCTCCGCGTCAGCCCCGGCCCGCGCCCCACCCGCGCGCCCGCTCCGGAGCCCCGGGGAGGAGCAGACGGCGGAGCGGGCGGCGCGCGGGGCTCCCGGCTCTGCAGCCCGCGCGGCGGAGGTTCGCCTGGACCTAGTCGGGAAAGTCCGTTCAATTCGCTACGCATTCTTGAGGACTTGGTCACCGGCTCCTGCCCGCCTCCAGGAGCAGCATAGTTTTCCCAGTGCGTGTCCGTCATTCATTCACAAAGACTGACACACAGGACGTGAGGCATGCGGGTGGCGAAGGGGCGTGCGTGCGAGCAGGCGCAGGGCACTAGGAGCTGTGTCCGCGCAGAGCTGGGTGACCGCTGGCGTGAGTCAGGGGTGGGGGTGTGTTCTGAAGAAGCAGCCCGGGCTTCCAGAGCCCACCGGGTCGCAGCATGCCTAAGCAAAACCTAGGTCTCCCTGCCTTTGATAAGATCACACCCAAGGCAGGCTAGTGTAGACCCCAAGACAAAGGCCAAAATGCTTTTGCATTATGAGAGTTGAAAACCAGGACCCTAGTAACGGTGCCCAACCAGAACGCCAATAATGGGACCCTACCTACAATCCTAGTAATGAAAGCCCCATCAGAACCCTAATAACAGGACCCCATCCGGAACCCTTGTAACAAGACCCCCATTAAGAGCCCTAGAAATGGGACCCCCATCAAGAAGCCTAGCAATGGGACCCCTATCTAGAAACCTAGTTCTCAGGTTTCCATAAACTTCCAGTTGACCTACAGCTCTGCTTATATGGAAACTTTATTTGCTTTTCTAATTTTTCTGTTCCTCAAATTAAATCACCATTCAACAGAATGGTGGGGAAAGTAGAGACCTTTGGGGAAAGTAGAGACCTTTCCCAGACTGTGATAGATACAACTGGTAGTCCTTCTGACAGCAACACTCCCAAAAAGAAAAAAGTGGGTGTGAATTTGGGGCATCTCTCATTCCAAGGCCACGAGCAAAACAATCTAGGAATTCCAGACTCAGAATATCACCACAGGGTCCGGGTCTGCTACTGATGCATGGGTCATTGCCAAAGAGTGAGGTGGTTCCTAATGCAGAAGTCAAGCAGAGAGCAGCAAAGTGCGCACACACACACACACACACACACACACACACACACGCACACGCACACGCACACACACACACGCACACACACACACACGGACAGTAAGAGCCAGGATTGAGTCTTATCTTTTGATGAAAAGATTAAATACACATCTCTCTGAACAACCTCAGAGGAAGCTATTTTTAAAACTGTTTCCTTATTTCTAAGCATAGGTTGGCCTCTCTCCCCTGGCCTGTAACTGGAACCATAGGTCTCGGCTAAGTTTCACACACCTGTTCCTCTCTTCTATTCCCGTTGTGTTCTGAAAATCTTTTGGAACTTGTAGCTTAGCCACTACAAATCAGGGAAGGATGCAGAAACAGATGCTAAATCTCAGACTCCTGGTTCAAACTTCGGACGCCCCCACCCTCCCTTCAGTGATTCAACGATCTGATCTGAGGAAAATATTTGTACGAGAGGAGCCTTTTTTTTTTTTTAGTACAAAAGCCTTGCAATCCAGCTGTGTTTAAAAGGTATGAGAAAACAATGTCGGCCTCCAGATGACAAGAACAGACACTTCTGAGCCTGGGAAAAGCTGGGGGGAACAGCTGATGAATGAATGGTACATTGACACGGGCAAACGAGCCGGCAGGAGGAGAGAAACTACGGCAAGCCTGCCTCACCCACTCTGAATATATCAGCCACCAAAGCGAGAAAAAAAATCAAGCATCGCTTTGGGGAATTTTGTGCTATTGATGTTTGCCTTAAGAAAATGCTGGTATTTTTTCCTCCAAGTGTGAGCCTGTCTCTATTTTCAAACAGTGTCTTCAGCACAAGTCCTTTCTCCTCCAGTCATCTCTGCAGCCTTTGTCCCAGGCTAGCCTAAACACTGCTGCTTCCAGCCCTCCAAATTACACTTGAAAAGAGCCCGCTGGCTTCCAGTGTAAACACTTTCCATGGCGCCGATGTGGATCCTTTCCACCCCATCACAGGACAATCCCACTGGTCACTGGTTGTTATTTAAGCCCAGTCCAGAAGCACAGAGGCTCCGATGCTGGACTCTGAGTCAAGGAAGGGTTGGCAAGATAGCTGGGGGCTGCCACAGACCTCCAAGAAAGTCACGTCTCCGAGATGATGACTATTGACATTTTCCAAAGTGATCCATCGACATTCTACTCTAGTTCAAATGTCCCTGCACACAGGGACCCTTATTAGGGTCAGATTACACTTACATATTTGGGATATTATTAATTTAACCAAGCTTCACATCTGATTGAGCAAATCAGTTATGATAGATGCAATTTTCATTTTAAGACACCAGCAGCATTTTTTAAATATGTTCATATCTTAAAAACAATGGCTAGCCTAGTGCTTGGCACATGTTATTGAGCAGAGGCTTAAGAAAGGAATGTCTTAAGAAAGATGAAAACCCCTTGTGTTTTTCTTTGCCCCAACTCTTTCTGATTCAAAGGGTCAGTGAGTTTGCTAGGTAAGCCTTTCTGTCCTGAGGCGGCCCCCACCCCTTGTGCGCTGTGAGGCCGTCACCCATGTCACCATGTTCATTCCTGACTCAGTTTCCTCACCACCACTCTAGCCTTAACTTCCATCCCAAATTGTTCCAAAATGTCATCTGAATTTTAAGACGCTATAGAAACATCAGCCAAGAAAATACATCTTCGTTTGTGTAGCGGGTTAGGAGCACCGGAGAAAGACAATCCTGTTTTAGGTGCCAGCCCCAGACCCTACCTCAGGCAGCGCTTGGGCAATGGTGCTCAAGTGCAGTACTGGACAAACCCAGCAGTGCTCTGGAACTCAAATTCAGGAACTCCACATGCAAGATGGATACACCAGCCCTAGATCCAGCTTCCCCTCAGCACTGCGCTCTCAGGCTGTGTACTCCCATGGATTCTCCGCGGCTGTGGACCACCAGGCTGTCAGTCTCCACACACAGGCATGTAATCGCCAGTAAGGCTATCTCTCCAGCCCCCTGATTCTTTGAAGAAATTAACACCCAGCCTGTGCTAACTGGAAATAACATGTCCAGAAGGATCAGAAAAAGGGTGTTAGAATTAAGAAGGGGGGCGAGTATGTTCATAGACATTTATGAACTCGAGGGAACATTGATATTGAGAACATTGATGCTGGGTTCACCCAGACACACAGAGTCAGCAGAATACAGAATCCTACCCTTTGATGGATCTTCCGCTCAGCACCACCCCAGCCTCAACTGAAAATAACTATCAAGGGGCTGGAGAGTTATTATAGGAGGAAGGGTGCGTGCCTCGTGCGCAGCCGATCTGGGTGCCACCCCTGGCATCATATGTGTCCTCCTTGAGCACAGAGCCAGGAGTAAGCCCCAAGCACTGTCAGGTGTGGCAGAAAGAGAAGAAAAATGGAGGGAGGGAGGGAGGGAGGGAGGGAGGGAGGGAGGGAGGGAGGGAGGGAGGGAGGGAGGAAGGAAGGAAGGAAGGAAGGAAGGAAGGAAGGAAGGAAGGGAGGAGGGAGGAGGGAGACAGGGAGGGAGGAAGGAAGGGAGGAAGGAAGGGAGGGAGGGAGGGAGAGAGGGAGGGAGGAAGGAAATAAGGAAGGGAGGGAGGAAGGGAGGAAGAGAGGAAGGAAGGGAGGGAGGAAGGAAGGGAGGAAGGAAGGGAGGAAGGGAGGGAGAGAGGGAGGAAGGGAGGGAGACAGGGAGACAGGGAGGGAGGGAGGGAGGGAGGGAGGAAGAAAGGAAGGAGGAGGGAGGGAGGGAGGAAGGAAGGAAGGAAGGAAGGAAGGAAGGAAGGAAGGAAGGAAGGAAGGAAGGAAGGAAGGAAGGGAGGGAGGGAGGGAGGATGAAAGGGAGGGAGGAAGGAAGGAAGGAAGGAAGGGCGGAGGGAGGAAGGGAGGAAGAGAGGAAGGAAGGGAGGGAGGGAGGGAAGAAGGGAAGGAGGGAGGGAGGCAGGGAGGGAGTCAGGGAGACAGGGAGGGAGGGACGGAGGGACGGAGGAAGAAAGGAAGGAAGGGAGGGAGGGAGGGAGGGAGGGAGGGAGGGAGGGAGGAAGGAAGGAAGGAAGGAAGGAAGGAAGGAAGGAAGGAAGGAAGGAAGGAAGGAAGGAAGGAAGGAAGGAAGGAAGGAAGGGAAGGGGAGGAAGGAAGGAAGGAAGGAAGGAAGGAAGGAAGGAAGGAAGGAAGGGAGGGAGGGAGGGAGGGAGGGAGGGAGGAAGGGATTTCTGGGTGAAAAGACAGGCTTTCCAGAAGCATACTGGGAAACAGGGAAATTTTCTTGAATCTTGAACACCAACAAGCCAAAAAGCTTGTCTCTGTATTTTGAGCTACAACCTGCTTTCTGGAGATAGGTGTAAAAACATTCAGACCACTAACGGCTCCAGAACAAGGTTCTGACTCACAGATGTTGATTTACTGGTTTAAATGTAGATTAAGAAGAAAAAAAAGCTTCATGAACACCCACGTGCCTGAGTTGCGTTTGTGGTTGTTTTTCTCTGAGAAAAGGCCAAGGCCTCTGTCACACACAGAAGTGCCTCCACACTTCTCTAGAGAGCTGGCGGTTTCTCTGGGTAAGTTGAGGCCCAAGGGGGCGGGGGAGACACAGGCCTGGGGCTTCAATGAGGAACACAATCCCCACCTCCAGACCCACCCTCAAGAGGCAAGAGGAGGATGAAAAGAGTTCCCTTCATTCCAGCTCAGGCCTGGAAGCCTGAAGGGTTCCTTCAAGGCCCAAGCAGGGGGGTTAGCCCGGAGAAATATCTGCCAATGGCCCTGTGACCCCACCCAAGTCACTTAACCTCTAAGTGTCACAACCTCTTGGCTCTAGAAGAAAACAGTCACCCCTGGCTGCTGCTCAGCTGAGGTGCAGGCTCTTTAGCTCGGGGGCAGAGGGTACAATAAACAATGAGCCATTAGAAGAGGCGCCTTAGCTGGGAAGCAGGGGGAGGCGCAGGACAGAGCGGGCCTGAGGCCTCTGTGCCCCGAGTATGCTCCAGCATATCACACAGTGTTGGCTCGGGAAGACTCTGGTTCCAAGTCCAGCTCTCCCAGGCCATCAGCTCAAGTCCCACTTGCCCCGCTCTGCCCTGGGAGACTAGGGGTGGTAGTGAGGGGCAGGCTGTCTTCTCCCCATGTGGAATCTGCTATATGCGAAGAACTTTCTTCCCATCTCCACCAGGTTCTCAACCTCCTGTTTCTAGTCGAGATGATAATAACAGCCACCCCTGGAGATGGTTTGGAAGCTGAAACTAGATCACTCATCCACACACTTAGCCCACAGCCAGGACAGGAAGGTGCTCCATTAACGTGCCATCATTGATCTTCATCAGATCCGGGAGAAGGAAGAATGTTCCAGAGCTTGTGGGTCATCCTGTCTCTGTGAGCACCCTCTGAGCAGCGAGGCTTGTCAAAGCTACCAGAATCCACAGTACATCGCTTTGAGGTTTCACCCAACGTCAACCTCTCCTGGAGAGATGCCAGCATTGCCTCCTTGGGAGAGAACAGGCTGATTTGTCAGTGCTAAGGGGGACTTAGAAAGCCAAGAGTTCAAGTTCAGAAGGAAGAGCCGTTTGCAGGGAATTGTGGAGACCAGCCTATACTGGAAGGAGCCACTGTGGAAGTGAGCAAGGAGGAAGCAATCACCGGCAGCCGAGTACAACCCTCTGCTTCCAAACAAAAGAAAATGGGTGTGAGAGAAAAGGTCATACTGGTGGGGTTCACACCCCTGAGCAGGATAGCATCGGTCCGCCAGTAAATCATTCCCTTGGGTTTAGACACCAAGCCAGTGCACAGACCATTGCTTCCAGGACTGGGCACCCCTTACTTCCTTGGCCCCGAAGGTCCACAGAAATGAGAGATGACCAGGCTCAGTTTCTAGAAATCAAAAACTGTCCGCCCCTGGTGTGTTGCCTGGCAGGAAGCACACTGTTCAAGACCCTTACTCTTGTTTCCATGGGAGAAGACTCGGTATGGGCTTGAGGGAGGAGCGAGGGTCCGTGCTGGCTCTATTGCTGTCTGCAGTTTCTTTCAACTGTAATTAGAAGCCATCTGCATCTGCAGCCCCAACAATGTGGGATGGATTGGCCTCCTCCACAAACCAAACGACATTTTCCAATCCACCAGTGTAGACATCACGTACTCACGCTGTGCAGCCACTCACACCCTGCCTGCACAGAGGGAGCACTGCCAATCAAGGCCTCCCTCACAGGAGTCCTCCACACCCTGCATCTGTTTGCTCCTGCAGACTAAGTGTGTTTCCCTTGACGCTGTGTCCTCCTGGGGATGGATAATACAGCGTGCCGCTACCCAGTGACACTTAGGAGACAGTGCAATTTGGGCTTGCAACTAAAGTCTTCCTAAATCAGCCTCTGGTGGAGAACAAGGGAAGATGGCAGCTGGTTGGGTGGCAGGTGAACCAACGCCCCTCACTGGCATGGCCTCAGCAGAGAACCAAACTCACCAACAGGAGCTGGGAGCCCCTCGGAGCGTTCCAGGCCCACCTCCTGAGCTGCAAGGGGCCTTCTGAGCTGTAAGACTCACGTGCCCTCAATTGTCCTCTGCTTTTCTCTTGGGTTACAAAGACAACGCCAGCCTTCAAAACAGATGCGCCCACAATGGTGGTCTGAATCTCAAATGAAGATGATCACATTGTGGAATCCTCAGAACTCACCCTCCCCACCCGAGCGGCAGCCAAGGAACTGCGAGCTGGAGAATTTATCCATCTTCTCCTGCTTTTGTTCTTGTTTGGGGGTCACAGCCAGTGGTGCTTGGGAGCTGCTTCTGGCCCTGTACAGGGGGACCTCGTGGAACAGCCCCATGTAAGGGTCCCAGGTAAGCAGCCCCATGTAAGGCAAGAACCTTAACCCCCCTGCTAATCTCTCAGCATTAAGATGATGGATGCCAATAAGAGAAGCCTTAAGCAGTGGAAGGAAAAGAAGCCTGGCAGGAAACAGCAGTAGAAAATTCCTCCTGTGAGAACAGTGGAAGTGGAATTTGGAAAACATGAGGCGGTAGAGTTATCATCAGTCCAAGTTCTTATCATCCCGGCATCTAACTCTGTAAGACTTAGCCACGAATCCAATACCTTCTGCACATCAAATTAAGCATCCTGCATGGTCAACAGCTATAGAAGGACCAACCAAAGGGCAGGTTGGCTATCTCTTCGTGCTAGAGAGAGGCTAAGAATCCTGAGTGGAATCCAGCTGGAAGGTTCTAGAAGGTCAGGAGGTCACAGACAACACAAGAGAAGATGTATCTAAAAAAATCAACATAGGGCACAGAGGGTTTTTCTCCCCTTTGCCCCCTCCTGATTATTTGCTTCATGCAAATGATTTCTCTCCTATCTCTCCCTTGTGGTCCTTTGTCTCTCCTGAGCGTTGCAACACCAAGGTCTATTTTGACACCCAGCAACAGATTGTCTAGTGGCTATGGCCAATGTCTGTCATTACTACAGTCTCCTGAAGTTAGTTCAAACAGAAGCACCCTAACTGATAATGAATGAAGAGATTTTCCAAATTCCCAAGAGGGCTTTTCATTCAAAGATCAGTGTAGCATTATTCATTCATTTATTTCTTTTTCTTTTTTTTTCCCTTTTTGCTCAGTGTGATACTCAAAGTCACTTCTAGTTTTAAGACTAAAGAGTTAATAAAGTAACTCTTTCCTGTGAAAGTCTTTATGAAATTTATTTCTGCTTTCCTCTGTCCCTCCCTCTTGGCCCCTATAGGAAAATGGTGCCAAAGATCATCATCTTCATTTCACTTCTCATCCGAGTGCATATGGGAACGGTTGTTGCTAAAATAGAAGGGGGGAAAAGGCATTTGGTTCACCACAAGACAAGCCAGCTGTTTGGTTGTCAGTCTGAACTCCCACAAAGCATGCAGTGCAGAGGCTGACGACTTCTTGAGGCAGTTCTGGGCTTTAAGTCATTCTCCCATTGTCCCCTAGATGAGTGGACACAGAAGTGAAGCCCAGTGTGCCTGTAATTGTGGGGAAGGTAGGCTTCCAGAGTGCTTATCCCAAATCTCTCATCCTCCTCCAATAGAAGGGAATAGTCAGAATCCCAGACACATCACCATTTTTCAGGAAATCTTTTGCTGAGTGGGAGGCATGCCCAGAGTTGACGAATAGGGTGGTTGGGCTGAGTGGATCTGAGAAGGGGCAGGGTGAAGGTTCCCAGCTCACAGGGAGCACTTGACTACCTGACTTGCTTGCTGACTGGTGGCAGACAGTTAGTTAGCCTTAATCACTATAAGTAGGGGCCGGAGCGATAGCCCAGCGGGTAGGGCGTTTGCCTTGCACGGCCAGCCTATGCCGGCCGGGTTCAATCCCCGGCATCCCATATGGTCCCCCAAGCACTGCCAGGAGTAATTCCTGAGTGCAGAGCCAGGAGAAACCCCTGAGCATCGCTGGATGTGACCCAAAAAAGCAAAAAAAAAAAAAAAAATCACTATAAGTAGTAATGTGCGATAGGAATATTGCAACAGAGACAAGGGCTGGTCTTAAACCAACAGTAATGAGCTGGTGAATGTCCACCACCACCGCTGATCTGTGATGAGGACAATACTCACAAAACCTTCCTAGGGGCTTCTTCTAGGCCTAGATCCATAAAGCTGACACAAGAAAACAAAGACTGTGTTCCAATGAGAATGCCGGTGAACCAATAGGCACAGTCTCTTCAGGGGTGTCCCTGCAGTCATTTGGACCTTTACTCAAAAAACTCTTTGGGGTAGAGCAGGATAGTGGCCATGTGGTGCCAGGGATGGAAGCATTTTCCAACATGCAATCCTGGGCTCCAACCCTTTGAGCCTTTGAGCCTCACTCATGACTGTTACCTTTTTATTTAGTTAGTTTTTTAATATTGGGGTCAAACCAGCTGTGCTCAGGGATCACTCCTAGCTGCCCTCAGGGGACTGTCTGTGACGCTGAGAGTTGAATCTGGGCTTCCCACATGCAAGGCAAATGCCTCCCGCTGTACTAGCTTTCAGTTCCTCTTCTTGAGCATGGCCCATCACGGCCCACCTGCCCCAGGATGATTGGGCCTGTTCTGCCTTCGCCAGATCTAACTGTAGGATTAAAGGCATGAGATACCAGCCCTTCCTAAAGCTGGGTTGCATCAAATCCCCTTTCTCAATTCTTTCATTTTTTGAGCGATATCAACCATAAAGAATCTGAGCTGATACACAGGCAGAATCGAGACCCTCAGAGACAGGCTGGGGAGCTAAGCGTGCTCGCCCGTTGTTAGTGTTTCCCGAGTACCCACAAAGCCCACAGGCAGATAGGCACTGAGAAATGGTCTCAAAGGACTGTCTCGGCTTCTCTGGGACTGTGGCTGGCACTGTGTTCTCTACCCCAGAGGGGCCCCCACAGAAATGAGGCCTGTCACCCAGAAGCTCAGCTCCAAAGAGGAAGTCATGGTGGAAGGATGGCCCCAGCCTTCTCTCTGGTGGGCTGCTCAACCATGAAGCCCTTTCTTGTTCTTTGCAGGACGGAGAGAAGAAAAACCCAAAGCCCCTGTGTGCCAGGGGCGAGAAGGCATCCTGTCTTCGGCCAGGAAGAACATTTCATAGGAAGAACATTTCATTTCAATTTTAAAGCACATTTTAATGTGCTTTAAAATGTGTGTTTTAAAGCACATTTGATGTGCTTTAGAACACATCAAAAGCACGTGTTTCCCCACTGTGAAGACTCCAGTATAGAAATGGCCTTGAGTGGGACTCTGGGGAGGAAAGGGGGGGTGGGAGTTGCCACATAGGGACAGTGGCGCTCAGCCATCTGTGGCGGGTTCCCTGGGTTACCTTCCAGCAATGACAAATTCAGCATCATATGGACAACTTTCCTCAACTCCAGAATAGGGTGTGCTTCTTTTTCAGGGAATTGCTGGACATGTCAGACACTGGCCATGACCCTTCGAGGTCAGAGAAGGCCCAGAGCACCCATGCCGCTCTGGAGCCAACATGGACAACTTTGTTGTTTTATTTACTTCACATTGCACTGGAATATGGTAGGATGGAGATAACAACAAAATGTTCCTGCTTCTAAAGGGCCCCACAAAGGACGTCCAGCCTGTCTTCCTGCTTGCCTGCCTTCCTTCCTTCCTTCCTTCCTTCCTTCCTTCCTTCCTTCCTTCCTTCCTTCCTTCCTTCCTTCCTTCCTTCCTTCCTTCCTTCCTTCCATATTTTTATTTAATTTTTTTTTTTTGTTTTGGGCCACATCTGGCTATGCTCAGGGCTTACTCCAGACTCTGCTTTCAGGGGACTATATGGAGTGCTGCAGATCGAACCTGGATTGGCCACCACACTCCAGCTCTGGGTTTGGAGTTCTTATCCTGTGAGGCTTCTGACTTTGCTTTCTTAACAATACCCAAAGCCCTTCAACTAAATAACAATAACTATTATATATTGTATTATATTATATCAGATTACTGGGCCAGAGAGACACTACAGTGGGTAAGGAACTTGCCTCACATGTGGCCAATTCTTGTTCAATTTATGGCACTATATATGGTCCCCTGAACTCCACCAGGACTGACGCCTGACACAGAGCCAGGAGTAAGCCCTGAACACTGCTGGGAGTGGCCCTAAAACCAAAATGAATGAATGATTAAATAAAAGACTCAGTGGGGTAATCGGTCAGAGCATGGGCTGTGGCTGCAGAAAGACAAGGGCTAGCCAGTTGGTTCCATCACTCTCCACCACTCAGTTCTCTGGCTTCCTTTGCTTCAACTGCGGGATGGCACCTGCAGCAGAGAACTGAACACAAGAGGAAACGGGCATGTGCCAGGTGATCTACAGTGTCAGATACCAGGTGAGCACCCCAAGTTCCATTAATGTGAACACTCAGAGCTGTGACTTTGAGTTTAGCGGGCACAATATTTAGTTTATGAAACTTAACCAAATTGTAGTCAATAGTTTTTGCAAAGGGTCCAGGATGTAGTAGTAGCCCTTCTGTTGTGTGCCCTTCAAATCAAGTCGTAATAGGGCCGGAGAGATAGTTCAGAGGCTAAGGCTCATGCCTTGCATGTAGCCAAGCCTATTTCAGTAAGTACACAACATCACATGGTCCCCAGCACATCCCTAGGTGTGGGCCTGTAGGTCCCTGAGCACCCCTGCAGTGGTCTGGGTAACCCCCAGCTCCAGGACAGCCCAGAATCCTGAGACCCACACACTGAACTGCTGACCCAGCTGGTTGAGAATTTCCTGAAGGGGCTCTGGTCCTCCTGAGTCATGCTCCCCAAATCCAGACATCCTAAAGACAATTTGAGGTCTGCACATGCCCCTCATAGATGCCTGATGTTGTCTCTCTTTGCTGAAAAGGAATGGAAACCATCATGAGGACGATGGTTGCTCAAACTCTAAGGGTGCCTCCTGACCTATGACGCATAGTCAGCAAGGAGGAAAGGCACCCGTCCCCCCGCCTCCCCAGAGTCACTAGGCGTCCTTCCAATATTGCCTTCTTTTTTGCTATGGGTTGCCTGTCTGAGATACAGCCAATGATATAGCCTAAATAAAAAAGAAGATGCCCAGCTCCCCCATGGGGCTCAGGAACTAGGCAGCCACTCAGCAGAGTCCTCCCATTGCCCAGTGTGTAACTAGGACCTGCAGCTTGACGCATTCCCCTCCCACCTCTCAGTTATACTCGACAGCATTCACTTTGCAGAAAGCTTCCCTCTTGTTCTCTTAGCTGATGCTCTCCTTGGCTAACTCTTCATCTGGTGGACAAAAGTTTCCTAACCACATGTGCTGTACCCGAAGCTTGAACCCTGGTGAATTGTGCCATCCACGTGTCTTTCCTTGCAGAATCTTCACCCTGGCTAACACCCCTTCTAAGCTTGGGCTCGCCCTCCCCCAAAACTGAGAAGTGTTTTACTTGATAGTGGAGCATGGCTGGCCCCAAAGCACCCTGGGGCACCCTCTCTCCCTGAAGCTGCTAGTGTGGGAGTGTCTGTGATGTCATTTGTATTCCAGCACTAGGGGGGCTGGCGCCTGGCCACCAAGGCTGGCTATATGGAATAATGTTCACTAGTTGCCCATTTGGCCAAGATTCATGGTGGATCATTGAGAAGGTGGCCTTAATTGACTCATGGGAGTAAGGGGGGAGTTTAGTTAAGTCACCCCACCTCAGCTCCAAGTTGATGAAAGTGTAGCTTTGCCCTTTCCAACAACCGTAGCAAATAAATGATGGGGAAATACCCTCACATGCACATGGCTGGGCCCTTTGGCTCGCTCTTTATTCCCCCAGTGACTCTGGGGAGCTTTAGGCATGGATCCTGCATGCACAATACTCCTCTTGTTCTTCTCCTCTCTACAGGGCAGCCTTGAATAGCTCAGTCTAAAATTATAAACTGGGGCAGCCCTAGGCTCCAAGAGATCACAGCCCTCATGCTGGGCCTGAACAAAGACCCTGCTTTTCCCCAACAATTAGCCCTGCAAAAAAGGACATCTATCTCCTCCATTCAACCCACCACGTGCCTTCAAGTCGGCCCATTGTAAAGCTAATTAAATAACATGCCTCTCTCCCCATGTAGGTCTCCTGATTCTCTTTCCTCCCTGTCAACCACTGCAAAGAGCCCAGAGACAGAGCAGTTGGCCTCCCCCTCCTATCTACCCGCCTCCCAACCATTGGTAGCCTTGTAAGAAGTCATCTTAATGGACATTGTTGAGCTTGGTTCTGCCTCACATCCATCTGGAATGCAGACTTTTCATAACCCCTCCACTTAAAGGCATCAGTGAAGGGTACATTATTTAGAACACAAAGACCCAGATAGAGCCACCGCCTAGCCATCCCGAGTGTGCTGCAGGCACTCATGGCAAGCTTGGCATCTCTGCTGTCTGCAGTCACCCACTGGCACTGCAAGGTGTCCAAGTCTATGTAAGCAACAGAAAAGAGGGGGGGCATCCTTTGACAAGCATATGCGTGAAATACACAGTACCACTACCTGTCATGTGGTCCCCAGAGAGCACCAAACACAAATAATCGATCAATCAATCTGTCAATGTATATATGTGTTGCATAGATGGGTGTGCGTGAGACCCTGGTCAGTTTCAAGGCAACAACTTCAATAGCCATAGAAAGGAGCAACTGGAAAGGGAATCAAAATAAGTGATTGGGGAAAGCAATATTTCTGTGGCCAGGTGCTCAGTGGGCATCCATCCTATCCACTACCCAGAGTTGTGTGCCTGGGCACCTGTGCAGATGTGAGCAAAGATGACAGAAGTTGCAGAAGAAGACACTGCAAAATCCCTGGGAAGAAGGAAAGCAAAGGTAAAGCATTGCACCCAAGGGCCTGAGGAGAAACCTCAACAGGCTAGAGCACCAACTTCCACGGCGGAGCCCTGGGTTCAGTCCCCAGCATCTCGTGGTCCCCTGAGCTCCACCAGAGAGATCCCCAAACACTGAGCCAGAGGTACCCCCTGAGCACTGCTAAATGTGGCCCAAAGCCCAAACCTAAACATTCCAGCCAAGGTGAGATAACGGCATTAACACCCTTCTTGTAAAAGTCCTGCCTCCCCTTAAGACCACATTTCACCTTCTTCCCCCCAAGAAACCCGCTAATCTGCTCTCCAACGGTCCTGACTCACTCCTCCCTGGTCCCTGAACACACCTTCGGGCACTCTCTGTGCATCTGTGCAGGCTTTTGTCCTGGAAAACCCTGACTGCCTGGCCCTCTCACCCAAGAGGACACAAAGCCTGACGCAGCAGCAAACATGCCCCCGGGAAGGCTTTCCGGCTTTCTAGATGGTGCAGAAGCTTTCACCCCTCCAGCCCCTCCAAGGACCTTCAGGTCCAGACTCGCAGCTTTGGAGCAAACACTTGCTTCATTCCAGAGCATAATCTGAGCAGAAACTGCACTCTAGTCACGTTTCCAGTTGCGAGCACACCTATGGCACTGTGGTAGAAAAAGTGCTTGATAATAAATAGGTGGTTGACTATAATCGGGAAGAAGAGCACAAAGAAATGGGGCAATCGATGCTGGATATGACCAAGAGGATAGATGACCCTGGAGAAGGAAGGCGGGACACCATGTGCTGCTTGTCTACCTTTGAAATAGCAAGATCTCAGTCACATGGACTTTTCAGAGACGCTTCCTTTGTTTGATTTTTATGCATTTAATTTTGTTTTTATTTTGTTTTGTCTTGGCTTAGGAGGCCACACCTATGGATGCTCAGGGTTATTCCTGTCTCTGCACTCAGGAATTACCCCAGGTGATGCTCAGGGGACCATATGAGGTGCTGGGAATTGAACCTAGGTCAACCGTGTGCAAGGCAAGCACCCTACCCACTGTACTATGGCTCTGACCCTGATTCTTCAGGATTTTCCTTTAGTGGTCTCAGGGGTCCTCACCAGTGATATTTTGCCAATAAGGCATCAGTCTTGGCCAACTGCTCAGGCCTAATGGTGCAGGCCATGCCAGTGATGCTGGGGCAAGGGGTTCATGCATTTCTCTTGTATGACTCAGGGGGTCATAACAAGACACCACCTGGCACGCATCCAAAACAACCATGTACCATGGAGATGGGAAAATTAGTCACACCTGTTTATTTACCAAAGCCAGATCAAATCAACTTCCTGGCAGAAGTAAGTTATTGCCACAGAGGAAAACAAAAAATTGAGGCACAAAGACAAGAATGCTTAGGAATGCCACATGCAAATGCAATCGAGCTAATCAAACAAGAATATCATATGCTTATAATCAACGCACTACATATAATCTAAGACTAGAAACAGAAGACAAAAAAAAAGACACGTGAAGCAGGGCTGGAGCACAGTTGTCGCATGCAGAAGGCTTGGATTTGATCCCTGCCTCCACCAGTCCCCTGAGAACCCCCCAAAAGCAACCAAGCACAGAGCAAGGAATAGCCCCTGAGCACCACTAGGCATTGCTCACCTTTCAAAAAAAGGAAATATATTTTATAAAGGTGGATATTGTTGTGGAAATATTGGACACAAAAAATAAGTGCACTGGGTAAAGACAATACTAGTAAGATCTTAGATATTTGTGTGAATTGCGTAGGATAGAAATAGACACATTCTAAACTCAATGGAGGTTTTGAGCATTATTAATAGGCATGGAAGCAATACACAAAAAACCTCTTCAGAGGAGGAGGTCTCCGAATTGGCTGTTGAGAGTAGGCCAGGCCTGCTGACAGATTGTATTAATACACTCCTGTTAGCAGGTTATTTAAGCAATGATTTCAGATAAACTGATCACGAGATTCTGCAGATGAGACCCCTTAGAAGAATAACTAGGAGTCATCCACTTGGACGCTCTCTTCCTAGAGTTGATAAAAAATCCAGCCCAGGCAAAACTTCAGAGTGTAAGACAGTGTCTCCCCTCCACTGGAAGAAACAGCAATATCTACCCTGCAAATTTTTGCCATGAGCTTCATCTCCCTGCACTTTGGAGAAACTTTTAGAAGGAGAACAAACATCTCAGCCCTTAGCTTATAGAGAATTTCCAAGGTGGAGGCAGTCCAGCGCCTTGCAGGACCTGACCCAAATGAGTTACGTAGACTGCTGGTGATGTGTTCTCACTCAGCCCTTTCCAGTTATTCATCTGTTCCAATCACTCTCCTGCACTTCTCAGAAACCTTTAAATGTGGTTTTCTACTTCCAAGTCTTTCATCATCATTTGTAGGATTTCTTATTAAACCTTTTATTTATTTATTAATATTTACTTATTTTGCTTTTTGGGTCACACCCAGCCAAGCTCAGAGGTTACTCCTGGCACTCAGGAATTACTCCTGATGGTGCTTGGGGACTATATGGGATGCCAGAGATCAAACCGGGTCAGCTAGGTGTAAGGCAAACACCCTTCCCTCTGTGCTACCGCTCTGGCCCCAAAACCTTTTATCACCATGTACCCTATAACATCATTGACACCATTATTCCCCCACCAAGGAAGTTGTGTGGAGGGAGAAGGCAAGAAGGCAAGGTAGAAGATACCTGCAATATACTCATCGATACACATCTCTACTCAGAGCCCAAATAAGCTGAGTTGTGTTGGGAGGTGGATAGAGCAAGACCCCACGGGATACATCTGTCAGTACTCATAGCCAAGGGGATACATTGGTCAGTACTCACAGCCAAGCCCAAGGAGGTGGGCAATGGGGCTGGGAGTAAGAGAAGATGAAGGAAACACTCAGCTCCCTTCCCAGGGAACTTCGGGGTGAGGGAAGCTGACATGAATTAAAACCTTGTGCTCAGAACGTTCGGGTCAACCACTTCCAGCCCTTGCAGCTGCAGACAGGGAGATCCTGGGAAGCACTGGACACAAAAGCAGCTGATCACACAACCTGCATTCCTCAGGCTTCCCCACTTATGTGGATACATGGGGATATTATCCTAACAAATTCCAGGGAACTCCAAGAGACACTGTGTACCAATAGAACAGGAGGTCATGGTATTGCGAACAATACTTTCTGGGAAGTAGCCCGTTGTTCTAAAGTCTCAGGACCCCAATTCTTCACCAAGGGCCAAGTGTACGCCTGAAACACGGGAGTGAAAGATGCTTTCTCCCTAGGGATAGAAGGTTTGAACTGGTTTCTGGTACAAGAGCTATTGAAGTCCCAACCTAGAAGTCTTTCACTTCCCTTGAATTCACAATGGTTATTATATCACTTTGCTCCAATTGTACATTAATTTTATTCATGGAAAACTGTCAGTTTAAGATGTTTGCCAGACAAGTATTAGTGACTTTGAAATTTTTTCAAAGACAAAAAAAAGGGCAAAACAAATTCATATCCTTGTGATCTTATTTTCATTAACTATATACAATTAATTTGTAAAATTGAGATGATTTTTTTTCTGGGAAAATCTATTTTTTTATACTTGGAACCAAGATATACTGGTGACTTAAAACTCAAATGCTGGGGGCGGAGCAGTAGTCCAGCGGGTAGGGCGTTTGCCTTGCATGCAGTTGACCTGGGTTCAATCCCCAGCACCCCATAAGGTCCCCTGTGCACCACCAGGAGTAATTCCTGAGTGCAGAGCCAGGAGTAACCCCTGAACATTGCCAGGTGTGACCCAAAAAAGCAAAACACAAAAAACAAAAACAAAAACAAAAACAAAAAAAAACCCTCAAATGCTGTTCAGTTTCATTGTAAAACACACTGTAAAAAAAAGAAGGTGATAGAGCTCCAATTTAAAGATGAGGGCATTGATAACTGTTTCACAGAACTAGAGTTTCATATTTTTGTCTTTTTTTGAACTGAACACATATGTGGCTATTTGTCACCTTTCCCAGGATGCTATTCCACATAACTTGCTCAAGGATCAGAACAGTGCTTAACCCAGAGCTGAGAAGTCAGGCTCTCTTAATTCAACTTCAGTGTCTATAACTTACAGTGTGCTTCAGGCAAGTGATTTCAACTATGTAAAGTTGAGCTCACTCATCTATAAAGCGTAGTTAATAATAACTCACAGGGTTTGAGTAAGATATAAATATAAGACGATGCTTGCAAAATATTTGACACTACCTGGCTCAAAACAAATAACAGCAATTTAGGGTTGTTATTGTTATTTTTCTCAGGTTAAAAAATGTTACATGCCAAGTCAGACTCAGGGCTCCTTAACCCACTAAAGTCACTGTACATAAAAACAAAAAGTACATATACACTCATTTATCCTAGTGAGCAATGTTGAAAAAGAATTTAAAGCCCATGACTACTTATGCCATAGATTAAGAATGCTGTCCCTAAATATAGGTGGTCCATGTATTTTAAAATGTTATGAATGGCAGGACAATGGGACAAGAATAATCTTTTAACAAATACTGCTGGGATCAGGATATAAAAACATGCAAAAGAAACTGGAGCTCTCATGCACACAATTGATTGAACATGAATTCAAAGTGGATCACAGATACAAATACAAGAACTAATACTCTAAAACTCTTAAAAGAAAATAAATGAAAGCTGGAATTCAGTCATGATTTCTTAGCTCTGAGAGCAAAAGCTCTAGAAATGAGAGAGTGAGGAGAGAGAGAGAGAGAGAGAGAGAGAATGATTGTTGCAGATTGTAAAATTATATATCTAAGAAGGAACTAGGTCCTCACCAAATGAAGAACTGTTGCAATAGTTCTCCGATAAAGACAAGACACCTGGAAAGGGGGCAAAAAGATTTGAATAGCCAGAGTTCCCCCAAAAGGCATACAAATAACCAACATGCTGATGAAAACGCTCTTAATCATCCATTTAGGAAATGCAAATCAAAATCACAATGAGATCCAACTACTTTGTACTCCACAATAGACGAAGAAACAGCAGCCGGTGTGGGTGAGGGTAAGAAGCAATGAGGCCCTTTATTTTATCTGCTGGAGAGTGTAAGAAGGGTGTAAGAAGGGTACAGTCTCTTTGGGAAATGGTTTGGCAGTTGCACAAGCAGTTACGCAAGGCCAGTAATAGGTATAAGCCCCTCAGAATGATAGTGTATGGCCTCCCACAAACTCACACCTAAATGTTCAGAGCAGCATTACTTATAATGAACATAAGCAAAAACAACTCAAATGTCTGTAAAATGAGGAACAGATTGAATGCGGCATGTCTGAATAAAGGAATATTACTCAGTGTAGACAAGGATGTAAACTGTAACCAGTGTGAACCTTGAAAATAATGAAAGAAGTTAGGGACAGAGGTCTCACATTATGTGGCTCCATTTGGAAGTCCAGAATGGGTGGATTTACAGAGATGAAAGTTAGACCAGCACTGGCTAAGGAACAGGCATGTGAGAGTGGAGGCAATTTACCTCTCAGGGTACTCGCGTTGTTCTGTATCACTTGTATCAGTTGCCTTCCCGCTGTTCATCGGTTTGTTCGAGCGGGCACCAGTAACATGTCCATAAGTCCTGTCACATACTAGTGTAGCCCAAGGGCATCTGCAGGCTCCAGGAACATAAAGAGTCTCAAACCATTCCTTCAGGGGCCGGAGCAATAGCCCAGCGGGTAGGGCGTTTGCCTTGCACGTCGGCTGACCTGTGCCGCCCGGGTTCGATCCCGGCATCCCATATGGTCTCCGAGCACCGCCAGGAGTAATTCCTGAGTGCAGAGCCAGGAGTAACCCCCTGAGCATTGCCGGTGTGACCCAAAAAAAAAAAAAAAACATTCCTTCAGGTCATGGGAATGAGGTCTATGGTTTTTGGCATATCAAATATCACACGGGTAGCTTGCCAGGCTCTGCTGTGCGGGTGGGATACTCTTGTAGTAGCCTCTCATCTCGTGCATTTATTAATGAACCAATAGCCACAAAGCAGTTGTGCTAGATGGGGAAAGATCGGCTTTTCCGATGGGTGGAGCTCTGATGAGCTGTGGAGTCGGATGTTGAAAATGGCAGCCCTCATGGTGTGGAGGGTCCTCTGGATTGTTCTGTAAAGGGCAAATTGTTCTTGAATTAAATTGGGGTGGTTGGTAGCACAATATTGGCCTTGTGTTGGGGAATCTGCCATGAGATTGTATTGTGTGTGAATTTGCTTTGAGATGAGGCTATTTGAAAGTACTCGCTACTCTGCCAGTCCTGAAAGCATGAAAAACAAAAGAGAAAGAAAGATGTCCCTGAGTCCCAGGGGCCACCATGGGCCTCTGCATCTTGTCTCGCCATGTTGACCACATGAGCGCTCAGCAGGAAAAAAAATCTAACATCTCCGTGACCTTCTTCTCTAAACTTCCTAAGTGGCTTTGTGAAAGGCTGCCCGGGAAACTCCAAATGGAACCTAAAAATATTATCTCCTGGTTTCATAAACATCAGGCACGCTAATGACGTGAGGAGCAGCATTTCATTCAGGTGGGGAGGGAAGTGTAAACGCCTCTCACAAGGCAGGCAGCAAAGACTGGGAGAGGCCAGACCAGACCAGGGAGATGAAAACAGCCCGAGAGCAGAAAAGGAAAGTGGAACCGTGCCTTTGGATACACAAACCAGAGTCCCCGGGAACCCCTTTCCCAAATCAAACTCTCCCTCGGGTTCTGCTGATCAAGTTTGGATAAATACATGCTCCTAAAGCCCCCTCCACCTGGATTCTTGGGCAGTTTGCAGGAACACATTTCCCTGTTGTGGCCTCTGGGCTGCGGTGGAGCTATTCTGTTCCTCATCCCTCCCTGGGCTCCCCCTGGACTGTCCTGTGTGCTCTCGCTCTCCTGCAAACTTCCATTGAAGCTCTTGGAATACATCTGTATCTCTGATTGTGGTCTTCATGCCTTGTACACAATAGGGATTGGGGCCAGGGTGGTGGTCTAAAGGACTGGAGTATGGGCTTGCCATTCAAGAACTCAGGTTCCATCCCTAACATCATGTGGGCCCCATTTCCTGCCAGGAATCACCCTTTGGGAACAGAGTTGAGCTGGGTATGGGCCCTAAGCACTGCAGGTGAGCCCTGCCCCTCAGCACAAAACTGAATAGGGACTCAATAAATATGTGCTAATAGATCAGGAAAATAAAGGTGGCTGATGGGGAGAGACTCAAACTAGTCCAAATCTGAGCGTTGTCTCTGATGCTGGTGGGGAGCAGAATATTATGAGTCCCATGAAAACTCACCCTGCCCCACTGATGGGAGTCTTAGAACCCCGACACAGCTGTCAATCAAATCCCCTGCTCTGGGACAAGTCTTGGGCTAGATAGTGGGATAATGAAGAAAAATGGTAACACCCCCTTAGCAGAGAACTCCTCTTCTTAGAGGAGAACCACAATACAGAACCTTCCCTGGCAATTTTGGAATTCTGTTCAGTCTGGGTTTGGGGGGGTTATGGTGGTTTAACTTTAGTAACTTCTCAACTGAGGGGGAAATCCTGGCTCATTCTCACTGTTGTCCAAAGAAATGAAACAAATAACCCCGGTTGACCTGTCCATCATACGTTAACTGAATGATGGTGACCATCCCAGGGCTCTGCCAGAATCTAGGGACAGACAGGAAGAGGACACGGTGCATTCAGACCAACAGAGGAGATCCGTCACAGAAGCCGGTTTGGGCCATTGGTACAATACAGGTGGTCACAGCTACTGGGGAGTGGAAGAGGGCTGCCGAACTAAGGTGTCAGCAATAAATATGTCAAAGAGACATTGTGGGATATTGAAGAAATATTTGGAAGCTAAAGTTGCTGCTGTGGTCTCTCTAGATTTTTCTTTTTCTAGTGCAGGATTTCTCCTACTACCCTGCTTCTACTAAAGCAAAGGCATGAGATAGAGGAGAGGGCACAGGAGAGGGAGGGAAGAGAAGAGGGAGGACACAAATGGAGCCCGGGTTCCATTTCCACCATCCCACATGGTCCGGCTGAACACTGCCAGGAATAATTCCTGAGTGCAGAGCAAAGAGTAAGCCCTAAGCATCATCAGGTGTGGTCCCACCCTCCAAAAAAAAGACGACGAGGAGGAAGAGGGAGAAGCGAGAAGGAGCAGGATAAAACAAGGGTCAGATGAGACGATCTGACAAGATAGATCCTAGAGTTGCCCAGATTGGCTCCAACACAGGACTTGGCAGTTTTGCAGGCAGGCAGGGGCTGGTGTTTGAAAGAGAGGAGTTGGGATCCTTGTGAGAGGAGGTGGGTACGCTCGTGAGGGTACTGTAATGAGGTACTTGAGAAGCCATTATTAACAATATTATAAACTGTGGAATATCAATCAATAATTTTTGTTTTAGTTCAGTTAGGGGAGTCAATTTCTGCCCCTGGCAAAAAAAAGATTCGTACCAAGCAAGAAGGTAGACCAGAAATGAGGTAGGTGACTGGACCACTAGTGTTGGAACATTGTATGACTGGAAACCCAGCATGAACAGCTTTTGTGTCTCACAGTGATTCCATTACAAAAAAATGGCTCGTTGATGGTTGGAATCTACCACAAGTGTGTGGGGGACAGAGATTAGGTAAGATAGAGAAGGACCAGTTTGCCAACAATAGTTGGAAATGGCAATGCTAGACTAGAACTGAGTATTTAAAGTAGGTAAAGGAATAGCCATGATAACCCCTCAGTGTCTGTAGCACAAGCCACAATGTGCAAAAAAGGAGAGAGAAAGAGTGAGAGAGAGAGAGAGAAACAAAAGAAAAAAGTGCCTACCATAGAGGCCGATTGGAGAGGGATGGGAGGGAAATGGGGCATACTGGTGTTGGGAAATGTGTACTGGTGGAGGGATGGGAGCTACACTGTATGATTGAAACCCACTCATGAACAGCTTTGTAACGGACTATCTCACAGTGATATCATAGATTTTTTATTAATTAACCAACAAAAGAGACAGGGTTCCATGAGAGGAAGGGCCATGAGCTCAGGTGTGACTGCTAAATACCTGTGTGACAAATGACTAGTCACTTTTTATTTGAAGAGAGGCTTTCTCTTGATCATGATGATTATAAAGAATCAATGCAATATGGTCTCTATACATGCCTAAAAACTGGCGGACAGCCAAGCAGAAAGACAGGGAAGATGAGATACTGAGAGCAGCTGAAAGGCTGGGACTGGCAGGCTTGGAGCACTCTGCTCTGGGTGCAATGACGACGCCCACAGCCTGACACCCAAGCCCCCGACCCCCAGCCCCTCTGGGGTTCTAGCAGCCTTTCCCCATGTGTTAGTTTCTTAAACATTCTCTTAAAGGTTCTGATTTTATTTTTTTGCAGGAGGCTCTAATGGGATAGAAGTCAGGGATAATACAAATGACTTAAACCACGCAGATTTGTGAAATATCCTGAAAGATATTAGAGGAGAGACGTGATTCTCAGACTCTTTTAGAAGGAGGCAAGAGTCAAATTTCGCCTTTGCTCCTCTAAGATCTCCTTGTCCATGTCTGCTGTCTCCGTCTGATTGGGCCTGGGATCTGCCGAACAGCTGGCACTCCCGACGACACTCGGGCACAGTGAAGTCAAGCGTGGTATTTAATCTAAATTGATTTTATACTTAGTTCCAGCTCACTGCCTACCTGAAATGCGATTGCTAGGTCAGTCAGTGAAACTCAGGGAGAAGGACAGCGCATGTGCCATGCCATAGACCCAACCTGGGTTGGCACCGTGAGGCCACAAGAGCTGGGTACCACCTCCGCTCTGCCCTGGAACAGGCTCCAGTGCTCTCTGCGATCAAAACAGAGAGCACAATGAACACTCTACAATTCAATTCAAAATTGGTGAGATTAGAAACACAATTTTGAAAGGGCTAATATAAAAATGATGAACCGTTTACTTAAAAAAAAAAGAATTTCCCTCCTCTGTAGCCCAGCTCTGGGGAATGTGGATAAAATTACCACAGGGACTAAAGCCTCACTCCTGCACCCTGTCCTCTCACCCTCGCACCACTCACCCCTGTGCCCCTCACCCCCTGCATTCCTCACCCTGTGTGCCTCATCTTGTCCTACGCCCCTCACCCTTTGCCTGCATACTTTGCCTGCACCCTTCATCCCTGCATCCTCACTCTGCATATTCCTCACCTGGAACCCCATCCTGCTATCCCTCACCCTATCTCCCTCAGTCTGCACCCATCACCCTGTGATCTCACCCATGCATTTCTCATGCCACCCTTTATCCCTGCATTCTTCACCCCTGCGTCCGTCTCTCATCCTGCATTTCTCACCCTGTGTCCCTCACCTCTGCAGCTCTCATGCTGTGCACCTCGTATCTGTGTCCCTTACCCTGCACCCTCTATTTTCGCCACGGCCTCTCTCACTTTCTGTACCTCTCAACCGGCATGTCTCACCCCTGCCGTCAGCCTGTGCCACTCAGCCATGCACACCTCATCCTGCCTGCACCCACTTCGGCTCTGCTTCAACCCACTTCGGCTCTGCTTCAAGTACTCTCTCTCTCTCTCTCTCTCTCTCTCTCTCTCTCTCTCTCTCTCTCTCTCTCTCTCTCTCTCTCCCTTCTCCAGCATGGCTGCCCAGCAACACGTAGCACTGAAAATAAAGAGATGCTTTGCCTAAAGAATTTGCACACAAATCATCTCATTACCCCAGCACTGAGGTTTATACAGCAGACGTCTTCTGCCAGGGAGGGGGGAAAGCGGCACTCTAGACTCACTCACATGGAACAGCTGTGCAGAGAGAAATGGTATTTAATTCATTGTGAAATATTCAACAATGGCTACACTGCACTTTTAAAAGCCTTTTGATAGTAAAACCCACTGAGAACAGCCCATCCTGTGTGCTGAAAGGCAGCTTCCCCACAATCAGCCTCTCTATTCAGTGGCCTGCCGAGTCTGTGTAAACTTCAGCACACGCTGCACGCTGCCGGGCATGCCAAGGATAGAACCTTTCCGGAAGCTTCTGGGGCCCAGGACTCAGCAGCGTGACCGACAAGGCTCTGGGCAGAGGAAGAGGAGGAGGAGGAAGGGGCATGAGGGACGCAAGGTGAAGTGAGGGTCCTCGTGCACACCTGGCCGAGGGCACAGAGCACCGTGAATCTTCAACGCCCTTATAGCCAGGCCTGAACCTAATGAGACCTGAGAGAAGATTCCAGAAAATGCCCCCACAGTGCATGGATAAAATCATGGATCATGATTGAGGGTTCTAGAGATCACGGATGAGGGTTCTAGAAGCTGGGAATAGCCACTAGAACTGAGAACAGGAAGGCCAGCAAAGGCGTTTTGATTGACAGCAGCCAAGAACAGTGTCTCTGGGGTGAAACCCTCACCTCACTGACCTACTCAGAGGTGCAGTTAGGGACCAGCTTTGTTCCTGGGCCTCGTTCCCACCTGTAAAACGGGAATAAGACTGCCGCCATCTGCGGGAATCCTGAGAATACAGAACTGAATGAAACCTAGGCTCTTCTGGACTTACAAGGAGATTGTTTCAAATTCCATGGGAGGGCTTGGATTTCCTCCTCAGCCCATGCCGGGCAGCCGACCCCAGTAAGCGCTAACCTTGACATCAGGAAAGCTTTTTAAAACACTACAATTTCAGGCTGGATCTGATGTTTTCAAACTCAGACTTTTTTTTTCTGTTTGGGGTATGTAGGGCTGGGACACACTAGCAGAGTCTAAGATCTAGCATGCTCGGGGAACCCTGTGTGGGCCAGACTGGGGGGGCACGCCACACAAGCACCTTACCCCTGGACTAGCTCTTTGGCCCTGAACTCAGATGGCTTTCAAAGCACAAGGTGCTGGGAAATGGCCGCATGTCTCAGTGGGATGGTCCAAGCAAGCTTGGAGACTGCGGTTCAGTCATGACACGGCTCTCCAGGTGAAACCACAGACACGGTAGCTGCTTCCACTCTGAACCTTTCTCCCGCACTCTCGCCCTCATCCAGACTGATGCTCTTGGCCCCAGGGGAGGAATGTGCCCTGCGTGCACTGGCCACAAAGAGGATAAGACCTCCGCCAGCCTTTCAGAGCCAGTGTGCCTGGGCGCAGGATTGCTCTGGCCAGATGGGAGACTTCTGAGAATGCCCCCAGCCTGTCACTGGCCGTGGCTAGAACTGTCAGCAGTTACAGAGATGTTGCAGATGAGCGATGACGGGGAAGATGCAGAAGGAGGCCTGTGTGGGAGGCAGAAGGCCTGGAGTCAGAGCTCCCTAGGGCTCTGCTGCCAGGGCAGTTTCTGTGGGTTGGTGGCTGCGGGGAAGTGTTTGCTCAGGATCTCTGCCCACCCTTCAGAGGTGCTCCTTCTACTCCATGCCTTCACTGATGCCATCAACCCAATCTCGCTTCATCGCAGACTTTTTGGGCCACTGGGGAGAGAATGAACTGAAAGGAGTTGAAGAGAAAGAGAAGAGTCGACTGGCCTTGGAGGCAGGGTTTTAAGTGTCCCCATGTCTCCAAGATGCTGGCGCATAAACAGCTTCCAGACCCACTTTTGGGGACCCTTCAGTATGGGGCGAGGGATGCAGAAAGGGCGCATGCATCTGTGGCCCCACAGAACAGGGACATAAGCTTGGTGGGGTCTGCAAAGTCAAGCTTCAGACTTCTGCTCAGGCCTAAGTTCCCTGCGCCTGGGGTGACAGCTTTGCACTCCTTGGAGATCTCAGATGACACTGATGATCAGAGGCGAGCCACGTTTCTTTAGAGAAATACTTGTACTTGATTTTAGATAGACTACACACTTCCCGAACTCCTCCAGACAGAGTGTCCTGGGTCTATGAGAATCTTCAGGTGCAAACTTTATTCTTCAGTGTTGATTGCAAAACTGGATGAAGAGAGAGAGCCCAGGAGTTCAAAGGACTGGAGCGCATGGCTTGCATGTGAAGCTCTCACTTTGATCCCAGCACCACATGGTTTCCCCAGCACCCCTGGGTGTGGCTCTGCTGACTCCCAGCACTGCAGGGTTTGAGCACTGAATCCTCAGGGCTGAAGAACTGGAAGATGACTGGGAGGGTGTCTGGGACCTCTGAGTTCTGCCTAGGAGGCCCCTCATGGACTGGAAGGGTGAGAGAGGAAGGGAAGGGAGAGGAAGGGAAGGAAAGGGAGGTGGTTGGAAAGAAGGAGGCGGGAAGGGTAGGGGGAAAGGAAGGGAAAGTGTTAAGGGAGGGGAAGGGAAAGGAAGGGAAAGGAAGGGAAGGTGGAAGGCAAGGAAGACTCATGGGGCTTGGAGCCATAATATAGGAATCAAGGTACTTGTGTGCCCACAACCACCCTAGATCCATCACCAGCAACACATGGTTCCCAAGCACCAGGAGTGAGCCTTGAACACAGAGCCAGGAGTAAGACCTGAGCACTGCCAGGTGTGGTCCAAACCCCCTCCTCCTCTCAATAAGCAAGAAAGAAAAAAATGAAGGTAACAATAAATCAAAAGATGGTAGCTAGACAATGATCCTCCTGGCTCCCCAACACTAAAATCTAGGGTGATTTTGTTTCTCCAGTGCTCCCATGACTGTTTCTCAAGGCTACCTGGAGGAAGAACCAAAGGCCTATTTTCTGCACTCGTGAGACGGTTCAAGAGAGAGGCCAAGATTTCTCCCAAGGCTGGAGTGAATCTAGCCAGGACTCTCTGCACTAGAGTGGAGGAATGCCCTATTGGGAGTCAGTGGACAGCCTGGGGAGGGACTGGCCAAGGGACACCATGACTTGGGGACAGGGTCTGCACTCAGAATGGACAAGCCCTTCACACTGGCAGTTCCAGAAAGATCCAAAGGCTGCTGGAAACATGGATGGAAAGGTCACCTCTCTGAGCTACAGTTAGTCTTATACTTAGCACATGAGCTATGGCCCAAGATCTTTATGTTCTCAACATAGGCTGCAAAGGAGTGGAAGAGTAAAGCTAAAGCATCCCAAGTAAGGAGGGGCAAAAGGGAGGGAGGGAGGGAGAGAGGGAGGGAGGAGGGAGGGAGGGAGGGAGGGAGGGAGGGGAGAAAGGAAGGAAGGGAGGAAGGAAGGAAGGAAGGAAGAAGGAAGGAAGGAAGGAAGGAAGGAAGGAAGGAAGGAAGGAAGGAAGGAAGGAAGGAAGGAAGGAAGGAAGGAAGGAAGGAAGGAAGGAAGGAAGGAAGGAAGGGAGAGGAGGGAGGGAGGGAGGGAGGAAGGAAGGAAGGAAGGAAGGAAGGAGAGACGAAGAGATGGAGGGAGGAAAGAGAAAAGAAAAAAGGGGGAAGAAGGAAGGAAGGAAGGTGGGAGGGAGGGAGGAAAGGAGAGAAAGCCCCGTGCTCAATTACTTGAAAGAATTCTATCAAAGCAGGAATCAAGAGCTTTGGTACTTGAGTTGCCACATTCCCTGTGGCTCTGTGCTGGCGCTCAGGATACTGCGTGTCTGGAAACAATCCCGGCACAAAGGATTAAGTGCTTTGGCCGCACTGGCAGTGCTAACATAGGCCCAAGTCAGTCCCACTCTGCCCCTGGCTATGAGCCATCACAAGGCTGGCCAGGTGTACTCTGCTCTGCAATGCTCTCTCCTCGCCTCTCTCCACCTCCCCATCCTCTACAGTTAGTGTCCCTCTGCAGAACAGAACCCAACTGCAGAATCATTTCCATTCCAAAGCCCAGAGACCAGAGGTGCTAGCATGGAGGGAAGGGGTGACCAGCAGCACCCCACACCCCGTCTTCTCTCCCTCCTCCCCCACCAGATCTGAGTGGTAAAACAAGGGAGCCAGTGCCCCACCTCTGGCCAGCAGGCCAGCACCCAGAGGCTGGCAGCAGCGGGGTTAACAGCAATGATTTCTGTTTTATTTCAGCAGGGGAAGTGTGCGTCCCCTGATTAGCCTGATGGCTTCCTCTTTCCCATAACCTCCGGACCCCCATGGCCCAAGTGTTTACTCTCTGAAATAAAAAATCTGCTGGTGTTTTTCTTTTTGTGTGCTCGTGTATTTTGGGAGGATTGCAGAGGAGGAAGGCGGGGTGAGGGTGAGGGACCCCAGGGACGAAGTGGGGGCCCGCAGCCTGAGACTCCCTCCCACTCTCTCTCTCTCCCAGCTGCAGGCTGCGGGCTGGACCCATGAGCTGTGCCAGAAGGAAACTTATTAATGAGGGACTCAGGGCTCCGGCTTCAGCCGCTGGAAACACAGTGAACATCTGGAGAGAGAGGAAGAGGCTCCGGGCGTCCAGACACTGAGAAAAACAGGCTGGCTCTGCGCATCAGCCCCCACCCCACCCTCCCACCCTGCTGGTTCCCCCGCCTTCTGCTGGCCTCCGATCCCACATCGTTCACCCCAGCCCCAGAACTTTCCATTCACAGCGCCCAGCTAGGGGGGCTGACGCCAGGGCGCCCCTATTGTCCCCAGCCCCGCCAGGGAGTTCCAGAAGAAGGGTCAAACTGCTTTGAATCAAACTCCATGCCCCTGGGAACTTTCCCAACTTGGACCAAATATTTGTGGTTTGAAAAAGAGAATTATTTTTTGGTCTCTGTCCCCTGGGAAGAACACTGAAATGCGATGACCTCCTAGGCTGCTCCAGAAGCAAGGGGAGTGAGGGTGGGGGGCAACCACGGCTAACCAGGTGGCCACAGGACACCTGTCATCCTAGAAGGACATTTGTCAAGACCTGGACAAATGTCTCTGCAAGGAGCTGGACTCCGAGAGGCTGGCCAGGGGTCCTGAGCCCAGCCATGTTCCTTTGCATATTTCTCCAGCACTGGCTGCAAGCAAAGCATCGTCTTTAACCCCTGTGCTGTCTCTCTAGCCCCTCCACTCTTCTTTCATGGGCCGTGAGGCATCAGTAAGGGTGATGTTGGCATGTGTGGGAAAATCACTGGTGTTGGGCACAGGAGCCAGCAAGAAGCACCTGGCAACTGCAGGAACTCACTGATATTCATGCAGAAGGTGGAGAAGCACAGTTGTGGGTCCTGCCACTAGGCCCCCCCATGTAGTGTGCAGCCATCTCTAGGGTACAAGCTCCAAGTTCTGGGGAAGTGTCAGGACCAGCCTGCTCAGGAAAGGGAACTTGGTCTTGCTCCTGTCCTCCCACCGAGCCAAACCCTAGGCTTGGACACCCTGAAAAAGCACAGACAGCAGGTTGGAGCCCTCAAAGGGCTTCCCTCAGTCAGAGTCCATAGTCCAGCAACCCTGAAATGGGAGAGAGCTTCCCTGAAGGAGAGTTCACACCCAAAATACACACACACACAAGCATACACAGGTCCACATGGATGCACATACACGGGCACAGGTGCACACACACATGCATGCATAGGTACACACACGCACACACATACACAGATGCTCACATGCACACAGAAGCACAGATACTCTCTCATGACACACATGCACACAGAAGCACAGATACTCACACGCATACACATGCACGGGCACACACATATGCACAGATACACACATGCATGCACAGGTACTCATGCATGCACACATGCACAGATACTCACATGCACATACTCTCACATGCACATACATGCACAGATAGTCTCTCATGCACACACATGCACATATACTCACACACACAGGTACACACATATGCACAGATATACACACATGCACACACAAATGCAAACATACCCACATGCAAAGATACCACATGTGTGCACACACATGCACAGGTACACACATACATGCAAACACAGGCTGACATACATGCACAGGTACACACATGCATAATGCACAGATACACACATGCACACATGCACATGCACAGGTATACACACATGAACAAGTATAGGCACATACACAGATACACACATGCACACACATGTGCACAGGTACATGTATGCACATATACACAGGTCCACATACATGCACAGGTTCACAACGCACAGATACACATGCACACACAGGCATAGGCACACACACATGCACAGATACTCACATGCACAGGTACACACAAATCACACACAGATACAAATCATACACCTAGACAAGAGATACAAGTGACAAGTGATTCACAGACACACACAGGCACACACACAAATACATACACATGGCAAGAGGCACACACACACATACGCACAGGCAGACACAAGCATGTACACACACAGGCACGGAGCCCTTTTCAAAAAAACAAGCCCAAACAGAGCCTCCAGAACAGGCCAACGCAGCCAGAGTGAGTAGAGGAGAGGTCTGTGAACAGAGTCCCAGCCAGAGTGAGTAAAGATAGCTTAAAAGGCTGATTTGGAAAGGCTCAGGGGCGCCTGAGTTGAGAGAATAAACCTGCTTAGAGAATAAACATTTCAGAGCAAGGTGAATCTCCATTTAGCAAGTCTCTGGTATTCCCTTCATGCTCTCACCACTTAAAAGCCAACTCCAGGCATCTGTTCTCCTGCTGACACTTCCCACCTGCTTGTCGATAACCTTTTCCAAACATTGGCCCAGGTTTGATCGCTCCCAGCCGCCAGGCCGTCTGAGAAAGTCCCAGGAGAGACCATGAACTCGAAACTCGCAATCTATCTCCCCCTGAACTTCCAACGTTTATTTGGGGAAGTTAATTAGTTCTGCCATTTTACCAATGCATTTATTTGAGAACCTTCCACGAGCGAGACGTGAAGTCTCACACATTGCCAACATGCATTTCATCAGTAAGTATTCCCCCGCCATCTTCTGTCATGGATTTGTAACTCCCACCCACCCCAGAATCACAGATACTCAGGGGCAAGGACCCAGCACTTTCCTTTCTCCTAGATCTTTCCAGCCTCTGGCAATGGTTCTCCAAAACCCAGCACTGGATCACTTCCTGCCTCAAGGATTCACAGGTATGTTGGAGAAACCGTGGCACTTCCGGGCAGCGAACAGTGACAGAGAATATTCAGAGTTCACTGGCAGAACAGTGGTGTTTGGCTTCATCTCCATGAACTCGTGGGCTCTCAGAACATGCCTCTGGGCCCTGGGCAACAGGCGTCCTGAACACCACAAACCCTGAGACTCACCTTGGACTCACTGAACCAGTCAGAAATTCTGGGACTTTGGGCAGGGCAATAGTACAGCAGGTAGGGTGTTTGTCCTGCAGGAGGCTGCTGACCCAGGTTGGATCCCTAGCACTAGATATGGTTCCCCAAGCACCACCAGGAGTGATCCCTGATCACAGAACCAGGAGTAAGTCATGAGTACTGCTGGGTATGGCCTCAACACTAAATAAAATAAAACAAAAGAAAAAGAAACCCTGGGACAAGAACCCCATTCTCACCAGCCTTCCGGCAATCCTGGTCAACTCTAAGGAACAGAGCAGAGGGGAAGGGCTAACTTTCCTTTTTTGTTTAGTTTTTGGAGCCACACCCAGTGATGCTTAGCACTTAACTCGTGGCTCTGTGCTCTGGGTGTTGAAGATGGAACCTGGCTCAGCTGCATGCAGGCCCTACTCACTGCACTATTAATCCATCCCCATCACTCTCAGCTCTTCCCCATCACTATGTGGGCGCTTCCCAGCTCATGAGGAGGGAGAAGGGGATGACAGAGGGTTTCATTTTGTTTAGTGCTCCAGAACACACCAAATTGCATTACCTCGGAAGAGAAATCGCATTTGTGTCTCAGAACCAGAAGCCTGGAAGCCCACGTTCACTCCCAGGAAGGGAAGTTGGGTGGCTGTGCTCTGTACTCCACATATGGCTGCCCAGCTCTAAGCAACTTTTTCTGCTAAAGTGTTTTATGCCCCACAGGCATTCCCATCCATTCTGCTCAATACAAGCCATCTCTGAACTGGAAAAGATTAATTGGGTGGAGAACATTCTAGAAGCGTGTATGCATTTTCAGATACACACTATTGGCCTCTCATGATGGTCACACCCTGGTGACTGACAACAATATGGATAGGAACTGTCTCTAGCCAGCTCCTGTTCTGGTTTGGGGGGGCTTGGTTGGGTCTCCGATGTCCACTGCGTGACTTTAGAGAAACCTGGACATCCTGGGGAGGGAAGACTGTCTCTGGCGGAGAAGGGTTGGCCCTCTGCACTGTCCCTTCTCCATGAGCTATGGGTTGGCCAGAACAGTTCGCTGGGGAGCTGTTGGCCAGGTCTAAGGCAAGGAGCAGCTTGCTTTATCTTATGTTCTGAAGTGTTACTTCAGAACATAAGATTCTTGCAATGCTGATTAAGAAAAAAAAGGGCTGAAGTTGGGGTTCAGGATAGAGGAAGGGGGGCAAAAAGAGGCAGGGTCAGCGGACTCCACTCCAGTCAGGCTATAAACAGTAACAGACATCTCAGCCCTGCCTGGTGTAAGGAGCGCCATTGATTCGCCAGGCTCCCCACAGAGGGATGCCGATGTGCAACGCGCAGACAGAAAGGGCCCATTCATTCATGTGGGCTCTCAATCCCATTGGCTCTCGATAATAGCTCCAGGCTATAAGGAGGAGGGGGAAGGGGCAGCCCAGAGGAGGAGGAGGAGGAGGAGGAGGAGGAGGAGGAGGAGGAGAAGGAGGAGGAGGAGGTAGAAATGAAAGAAAATGATGACTCCAAGATTATTCCCCAGAAATGCACAGCTGCACAGAGATGGCATGCAAACGCATCTTCCCTTTTTAGCTGCCGAGTTAACGGCCGCACACTCTATTTTTCCCCTTTCATGTCATCTCCCCTCCCTCTTGCCTTGTCTTTTTATGGGTCCCCTTCTTGTCTCCTTCCCATTCATTTGACATTTCCTCCCCCACCCCTTTGCTCGTCCCCGTGCTGGCTTCCCCCTTCTTCAGCAGCCCTTTCCCCTGGCTCCATGCAACACACCTTGCTCCTTCCTCCACTACTCCCTCCTGGAGGCTGCTCTCATTTTTATCATCTCCCTTCCCTACTGCCTCCCTCCCAGCCTCCAGGCTGCCGCTGCTCAGCTACTGCCCCAGGGAAAAAGGAAGGACATTCAGAGGCAGGATTTGGCCAATCCTTTCTCTATGGCCCCTCCTGTTGGCTAGCCCAGGCTCTGACAGATGTGTATAGTCCTTGGAAAAGAAACTCATTCATCCCTTCTGAGAGCTCCAACGTGAGCTGGGAATGGGGGTGGGGCGGGGCAGGGTGGAAGGGGGCGGCAATGAGACAAGAGAAGGGAAGGAAACAGGAGTTATAAATAGGATGAAAGGAGAGGAAAAATGTCGAGTATTTTTTTTTCCTCCTTTTTTTCTTACTCAACACATCTCCAAGGAAATGTGCTGCAGCTGGAGAAGCCATTGGCTGGTGCACACTGCACCCCTCTTCCCTGTAACCTCAGGATCTCCCTTCCAAGACACCCATCCCTGAGGAGAGCTGGACTGCAGCCCAGAAATAATCACTGCAGCTCCTCCGTCTGGCCAGCTCTGAAGGCGAGGGGGACTGGGAAGGCTCACGGCTCTGGCCAGATATTTCTATCAGGAGTGACTCGGCAGAAGGGAACCTTGAACATCAGTTCTGCCACCAGTGCAGATCTCAGCGGGGAGCTTTCTAGTGCTTCTGCGCTCTTGTGGGTGATGATCCACTGATGATTCTTGCATTTTACCGCAAAGTCATAGGCCATCTGGGCCACACCACCACAGTGGAAGCCTCACAGCACTGCAGACCATTCAGGCCCTTGGCAGCAGCATACCCAGAAATCCCACCTTCTCTCGCGGTGCTTGAGCTTCTCAGCTAACCAGGCTGTCTCTATGCAGTGAGGATATGGGGAGTAATAGTTCAGAGGATAAGATGTTGGCCTTGCAGTCAGCTGACATGGGTCAATCCCTGGCACCGCAGAGTGCCCTGAGTCTCGCCAAGAAGTGAGGTCAGTTAAGTCCCAGTAGCTATATGGCTTTGCATAGTGGGATTCAGAATCCTACAACTAGGATGGGAGAGAAAGTTCAGACACTGGTATACAGGTCCTTCGTGCAAACCCTGCACTTGTTCACCAGCACTGCTTGGTCCCCTGAGCACCCCTAAGCACCATGAAACCCCAGCAACATGACAGGAATAGCCACCAAGTACTGCCTAGTGGGGCCCCCCAAATGAAGAACACAACCAAAAAATCTTACAAATATCAGTGCAGTGAGGTCGAGCTTTTATGTAAGCAAATAAAGTTGTTTTAATTTTGTTGTGCTTGACATACATGAGACAGACATGGGGCAGAGCTGCTACTGGCTCTCACTGTGCCCAGCCACTCATGAGGTGCCCGTGAGGGATGGCACGTTCTAGCCCTGGCTCGCCACCCCAGCAGAGCCTCACAACAAGCCAGACGACCCCCCCCCCCACTCCATGAGGACCTCCATTTTCCACATCGGACTTCCCCCTCCTCAGAACTCCACCCAGCAGACCAGCCTATCACAGCCTGGCTTGCTTGGCTGCTGCGGCTGCGCGGTTCATCAATAAATGCTGGATTTTGAGATGACTACAAGAGTATGCTACCCACACGGCAGAGCCTGGCAAGCTACCCGTGTCATATTTGATATGCCAGATTTCAGTAACAATTATAGACCTCATTCCCATGACCTGATGGAATGGTTTGAGGTTCTTTATGTTCCTGGAGCAAGCAGGTGCCCTTGGGCTCTATTTGCATGAGACAGGTCATATGGAGATGTTACTGGTGCCCGCTCGAGCAAATCGACCATGAAAGGGAAGACAGTGATACAGTGATACAGACAGTGCTTGACATTTAAGGGGCATGTTTTCCATCTCTCTCTCTTCTTTTTTTTTTTTTTGCTTTTTGGGTCACACCCAGCGATGCTCAGGTGTTATTCCTGGCTCTTCACTCAGAAATTACTCCTGGCGGTGCTCAGTGCTCAGGGGACCATATGGGATGCTGGGGATCGAACCCGGGTCAGCCGCATGCAAGGCAAATGCCCTACCCACTGTGCTATTGTTCCAGCCCCTCCATCTCTTTTAAAAAGTAAAATCTGAGGGAGGGCAGAGCGATAGTACAGCAGGGAGAGTGTTTTCTTTGCATGTATCTGACCTGGCATCCCATATGGTCCCCCAAGCATGGTCAGGAGTAATTCCTGAGTGTAAGGCTGGGAGTAACCCCTGAGCATCGCTGGGTGTGACCCATAAAGCAAAACAAACAAACAGACAAACAAATCTAGTCCTTAAAAATCTCAACTGTAAACAGGTGCAGAGTCTGCTTCCTTTAGAAAAGGGATTTCAAAGACAGTTCTGTTTTCTGTTGGTTTCCTACCCACACCTGTGGTGCCAGGATGACCCCCTCCCAGCATGGTTTCCGGCTGAGCTGGGCAAGCGTGTGGCTGTACCAGGGATTCAACCCAGGGCTCCTTATGCAAAGCATGTGCTCAGCCCTTTGAATCATCCCCATCACACACACACACACACACACACTCACACACACACACACTCATGCCCCATTATTTCTATTTGTGCTTCAAATAAGGCGGGAGGAAGGGCCAGTGTAATGATGCTGAGAACTGAAATTCAGAGGCAGGGGCCACAAACTACTACACGGATGGACAATAACTGTGCCAAGGTAATAAAGGGAGGAAGGGACTCATCCTGCTCTGGGAGCAGGAGCAAAGACTTCGCTCCTTCCTACAGGACTCGCGTGATCTCTCTCTGTCTTTCTGATAGAACTAGAGACAGCACCAGAGCGATAGACAGCAGGTAGGGTGTTTGCCTTGCATGCGTTTGTCCGGTTGGATCCCCAGCACCCCATATGGTCCCATGAGCTCTACTAAGATTAATATCTAAGTGCAGAGCCAGGAGCAACCTCTGAGTTACACCAGGTGTGGCCCCAAAGCAAAAACAGAACAGTGTTAGCAAAGCACTTTTGTTCTTTATCTTCATTACACAAATCTGAAGGACCAGCTAGGTTTTTTGGGGTTTTGTTTTGGAGCCACATCTGGCTATACTAGGGCTTACTCATGTCTCTGCACTCAGGAATTACTCTTGGAGGTGCTCAGGGAGTATGGGATGCCGGACATCAAACCTGAACCAGCCACGTATAAGGCAGTGCCTGACCACATTATGCATCAGCCAGGCCCCAGGATGGTGTAGTTTTGTGAACTAAAGAGACATGGAGCTGGAACACTGTATGACTGAAACCCAAATATGAAAAATTTTGTAACTGTACATCTCTCGGTGGTATAAAAAATTAAAAAATATAAAGCATTATCATCTTAATTAAAAAAGAGACACTGACTCTAGTAAGTTGCATGTACTTTACATCCCAATGGCTTTCTCTCAGCCTAAGTCCAGATTATCATGCGTTTTCAGTATGTAAAAGCATGATTTTTTTATTTACTTATTTTTTTGTTTTGGGTCATAACCAGTGAGGGTCAGTTACTCCCGGTTGTGCACTCAGAAATTACTTGCTGTACTATTGCTCCAGCCCCAGATGACATTTCTTTTAATAGCCACTCATCCTGTGAGTAAAACAGCACTTTGAGCTGCTTTTTCAATATCTGGACATGCTACCTGAGCTGGTATTGTGACATATGGAACATCACAGCTGAATTAGTGATTTCAGAATCACAGAAGGAGGAGGAGGAAGAGAAGGAGGAGGAGGAGGAGGGAGGAGGAGGAGGAGGAGGAGAAGGAGGAGGAGGAGGAGGAGAAGGAGGAGGAGGAGGAGGAGGAGGAGGAGGAGGAGAAGAAGAAGAAGAAGAAGAAGAAGAAGAAGAAGAAGAAGAAGAACAAGAAGAAGAACAAGAACAAGAACAAGAACAAGAACAAGAACAAGAACAAGAACAAGAAGAACAAGAACAAGAACAAGAAGAACAAGAAGAACAAGAAGAACAAGAAGTACAAGAACAAGAACAAGAAGAACAAGAAGAAGAACAAGAACAAGAACAAGAAGAAGAACAAGAACAAGACAAGAACAAGAAGACAACGACAAAGAACAAGAATGAGAACCAGATGCAGAAGCTAATCAGGAAAGGAAGACTCAAGGCCCAGTTTTCTGGAAGAAATGGCTCCTGGTCACTAGGGGGCAGCACTGTTCTCAGCCAACCCAGGAGGGATGCTGAGGAGAGATGTCTTCCAGGAAGAGGAGAATGGACTAAATATGGAGGAAAGGATTGAAGAAAGAAGGCCGCGCAAGACAACTTGGGTGGAAGGATGGCAGAGGACAAATGAAAGGAACATGTTTGTCCCGGGAAACTGATGAGTTTTGGTTTATATAGTTTCTATGTTTTGATTGCAAAACATCTAGTTTCTTCGTCCAAAGCAGGCTGATGTGGGTAAGTCTCGAGGAGCACACAGTGACAGTATTGACCAATCGAAGCACAGTGACAGTATTGACCAATCGAAGACTTAGAGCAGCATCCTACAGGCTCTCTTCTAGAGCTAAGTGTTCCTGTCCCTGGGAAAGGGAGTAACTTCACATCACTGAGAGGAGCTGGGACTTTCCATAAGGGACGGTAATGAATGTCCTGAGCCATGTGCTGAGATTTCAGAGAAAGCCTTTCACTGTCCTTCAGCGCTCTGCATCCTCAGCCTGAGTTAACGTCCCTACCTGAGCCATAGTGTTCAAGACCAGTAGGCACTTCCTGGGTGGCCATCTCTTCCCAGAGTGGGTAGCAAGCTCTTTGCTGTTGACAGCTGGGCGGGAGACAACAGGTCATTCGTGGATCTTCGTAAGGGTTGGTGGGTCCCTGCCTCTGTGACCAGGAACAAAAAGGAAATGGATTCAGAAGAAAAGCTCTCTAGTTTACCCCTTATGGAACAGCGAGTTTATCATCCAGCCACATGCATAAGGAATCACCCATAGACGACAGACGGATGATTCTCTAGCCCCAGCCCATTTATAACAGGCTCTGCATTTGTTGATGTCACCCGTTTATCTGCCATTTGGACGCAACTTTTCCTAATTTCAAAATAAGGATCTATGATTAGCAGCCAAGCATAGTTTTGGCCACTTAAAATTTACCTGCTCCTAGCTTTTTTTTCTTACATTACTCTTTTTTTCCTTCAAAAAAGAGTGCTTACATGGCTCAAACCCAATCATGAACTACTTTGTAACTGTGTATCTCATTGTGATTCAATTTAAAAAATAAATAATTAAATGAAGGAATCATCTTTAAGACCTATTTGAATGTAATTTGATTTTTAATTTTTTGTGCATTTTTTGCAGTCCTGGAGGAGGGGGAGTAAAACCCAGGATTTAAGTCATGCTCTTAGCCCTACAAGCTGTATTTTAATACCATAGCACCAATAGGTGACTAGTGCCAAAACAACAACATAAAAGAGGAACCTTATAACATATATAATTGAAATGTATGTACAAATATAATAATATAACATAAATATTTATATATATATTCAATAATATAAATATATAATGGAAATTACTCAGGTAAGCAATTGGCATTAGATTTTTTACAGTATGAGTAAATATGTCTCTTTCCAGCAAATATTTATATCTGTGGTGCTGAACCCTGTCACACCCCTCATTGTCTCTGTCTCCTTGGCTATAGGTTCTCAGGGCAATGTTCAATCTTGCTCACCTCGTGTTCTTAGCATCAGATCCCCACCAGATCAACTTATATCCAAATAAGCTAGAATTTGATGTGTTTAAGATGACTGATATTAACTAGCAAATGGTGGTGCCTTGGTGGTTTCTCCTCCTTGCAGGCTAGGGTGTGAATTCCTGAAGTGCCCTTAATGATTTATAGTCATTGATTTGGTTTGCTTTGTTGGTTTTGGGGGGTTCACACCTAGTGGCTCCTAATTTACTACACCTGACTCCAAGCTCAGGGGCTCACTCCTGGCATGTTGGGGCACCATGCAGTGATAGAGACAGGAATGGGGCTTCCTGAATGCAACACATGTGCCCTAGTCCTTTGAGCTATTTCTCTGACCACACCCCACCCCACCGCCACCACTATGCATCAACTGTGGAATTTTCTGCTTATCTCAACATTTGTAAAAACTTGTGATCACTATTGCCAAGTTGATGCAATCCAAAAGGACATTCCATGCCAGATACCCTCTAAGGAAGACAATTGTACTATTGGGGAGGCCTTGTTGAGAGTTCTGGGTATTTTATTTAATATAAGAACCTTAACAGTCATTAATGGGATATAAATATATACCAGCATTTTACTAAGTGTGGGAAATGGTAATGTCAGACTAGAACTCACCATTGAATATACAGAGACTTTCATGATAAACCCTAAATGTCTGCAGGGCTAGCAGCAATGTGTAAAAGAAGAGGGAGAGAGATGCAGAGACAGAGAGAGACAGAGAGAGAAAAAGAGAGGAAAAAATGGGGTACCTGCTATTGAGGCAGCCTGGGGGTTGGCGGGAGGGGTGTGGTACACTGGTGGAGGGATGGGTGCTGGAATACTATATTACCAAGAACCAATTATGAACACCTTTGTAATTGTGTGTCTCATGGTGGTATAATAATTTTTTTAAAAGAACCTTAACAGTCATGGAATTGGACCAGGGGGTAAAGCATTGAGACTCAGTAAGAGAAGCACCAATCCGCAGAAAGACTTTTGCTGAGAAGAAGAGGTAATTCTTCCTGGTCTTACCTGTATGCCCTATTGCCCTCTCTTCTCCTTCTCTTCCCTGTGGCCATGAAAACGCCCCATAAAGAGACTGAGAGCAGCTAGAATTTGATGTGTTTAAATTGATCGATATTAATTAGCAAATGTCACTCCTGGTGGTTCCCACTCCCTACAGAGTAGGGTGTGAGTCCTCCAAATTCCCCCTTTTGGAAAGGTTTCCTCAGACCCTTGAGTTCCCAAGAAACTTCTGAAGGACTCAGTGTGCTTAGAATCCTACCTTAGCATCTCTGCCCTACTTGGTAATAGTTCATAATCTCAGTTGAGTAGCAGAAGAGATCATATTGGCACCACAGAAAAATGACTCCTCCAGGCCCTCTAGGAGAAGATTCTGCATTGGTTTGTTTATATCCTGTTTCCACTGTAGTTGAAAGTTCACTCCCATGAGCATTGGGGCAGCAGCCTTGAAGGTGGTCACCTGCCAGCTAGAAGATCATTGCCTACAGGACCGAGGGGGCTTGCTTGGAATTGATGGACATGCCAAGTTCAACCGAGGCTTTGCTCTCTAGACCAAGCAGTCCTCTACCACTCTGTGCTCTGGCCCAGCCCCAAACTCAGCTTCTTGGTGGCAGGTGGGGGGGGGTGGTTCTTGACCATTTGATAAGTGTAATTCTGTATTTCTGACCCTCTTCCTCTTTAGTGGGCCTCAGTGGTGTGAAAAGACCCCGTTGGTTCAAAGGAGATCAGACAGTGACCATGGCAGGGCCCCGGCGTCTCCTGCAGATAGTCCTAAAAGCTATTACCTTCTGTCCCCAAGTCACCTGCTGAGTACCTCCACCCTATGGCCCAAGAATGACTTCGCAGAGCATGAAGAGGATATTTTTACTCAGGGACACTTCAGGTCCCTTGCAGCTCATTCTGAAACTGTCTCAGGGAGGGGATAGCACGAGGTTACAAGCAGGTCAGAAATTGGGGCAATGCAGCCTCACCCCTTCACTTTGCAAGGGCAATGCCTCAAACAACTTCTGGTTTCCTGAGTGCTCCCCTCCTTTCCTGGAGGAGGGGGTAAGTGGCGAAAGGGTGCACACTGCCAGGCCCTGTAGGGTTTCAGGAAACCAGTGGGCAGGTGCGCATCAGCTCCCCCATGCCCAGAAGACTTCAGAAAGGACCTCAGGTGGCTCCTCACCCCTTCCATGCCAGCTGACGTGCCCAAAAAGGGAACACAGAGCACAGAGGGTAGTGTTTCAGCCTTATCCCAACCTGGCAGGGTGGGCATCCCTTGGCATCCCTTAAATCTCCATTTCCATGAAACCAACTGAAGCTCTAAGAGGATCAGTGAGATTCTGAAGCCAATAAGCCAGTAGGGAGAGGGTAGCCCAGGGCTATTTGATTTCAGACTCTTTGCTCCTTCCTGTGCTTTCTGACACCTCTGGGGCTGGAGAACAAAGTCCCAAGAGTAGGTACAGATGGATTCTAGTTGCCACGTCCACAGCACAGATCTATGCCATGCACCCAGTCTAATCCAACCATGCTTGATACTAAGAACACAAGGTGAGCAAGACGTGAACACTTCCCATAGGAGCCTACAGACAAGGACACAGATGACAGCGAGGGTATGTGGTAGAATTCAGCACCATTATGCACGGGAGGGGAGGACTTCCTGGAGGAAGATGGTTAAGTAAGGTTGAGTGAGCATTAGCCAAAATATTTGGTGGAGGACCTGTACTTGGAAAGGCGGAGAGGTGCACAACAACTGTGTCAGATGAATGAGCTGAGAGAGGTGAAGACCGTTCAATGGGACAACTGTGGGATGCAAGAGGTTGTTCCCATAAGGGTCCTCCATGCCCATTAAAGCACCCATTAGTAAGAATTAAGAATTAGTAAGAATTCAAGTTCAAGGAATATTCAAGAGATATTCATTTCATAGTCTTAACATTTCATTTTATTATTTTTTAGCTCTTGGGTCACACTCAGTGATACTCAGGGGCTACTCCTGGCTCTGCACTCAGGAATTACTCCTGACAGTGCTTGGGGAACCATATGGGATGCCGGTGATCAAACCTGGGTCGGCCACATGCAAGGCAAGTGTGCTACCCACTGTACTATTTCTCTGGTCCCCGTTTCATAACCTTGAGGGCCAGGTATAGGAGACAGAAATTTGTCCTCAGGTGAAAGAGTTTGCATCAGTCATAGAGACATAATATACCAATATGTTCTAGAAAGATCTGTTTGCTAGCTCTGTGTGATGCGGATGCAGCCGAGCAGCAGCTGTAGATGCTCCCAAAAGGCGTGATGAGCTGCAGCAGCATATTGGAGCCGAGGGCAGAGGGGAACAGACAACATGACTCATCTTTACAGTCTATGTTTGTTTATCATGATTCGGGGATTCAGTTTCATGATTTTGAAATTTGACCTGTTGACTGAATTGGAGAGTACCCCTGAAGTTTTTTTGTTTGGATGGTTGGTTTTGGTTTGGGACTCATACCCAGCTGTGCTCAGGATTTACTCCTGGTTCTGGGTTCAGAGATCATTCCTGGCAGTGAATGGGGGATCAGAGGGAGTGTTGGATATCAAACCTGGGTCAGCTATGTGCAAGTGCAAGGCAAGGGCCTTCCCGCTGTAATACCTCTTCAGCCCCAATGGTACTTAAGTTTTACCTCCAGTAAGGGTTTTACTTATCTCCCCAGACTGCCAGTGCTCTAGGACAGAGGATAGGAATAGGGTTGTGGGGTAGAGAGGTGAAGAACTAGAAATGTAAATTCAAGGAAGAATCAATCTGGAATGATGATGGAGAATGAAAAAAAGGGGGATCTATGACTTCAAGTGCAAGCTTTGATGATAGTGGAATGTTGCATATATGCTTTAACCTCGGCAGAAGACAACTTCACTTTGACAGCATTCTTGAGAGCAGAGCTGGCACAAGACAGGAGTAAAGTTAGATGTAGATTATACAGGATCTGGATCAGAGTATGGAGCAAGGGACAATGATATAAATATGTAAAGAAAGGAACTGGAGAGACAATTCAGGGGACAAAACACTCATCTTGCTTGCAATTAACTTCAGTTACATCCTTAGCGCTGCATAGGGCTCCCTGAGCGCCATCAACAGTCACTCCTGAGCACAGTAAGTTTTAAAACTTACTCCTGGAGTAAGTTTTGAGCACCACTGTGTATGGTTCACTTCACTTGTATCACTTGTCTTCCCATTGTTCATTAATTTGCTCGAGCGGGTGCAACTAACATCTCCGTTCAATGGGAATGAGGTCCATTATTGTTCCTGTTTTGGAACTACTTTTTTTTCTTTTTTGGGTCACACCCAGCGATGCTCAGGGTTTACCTGGCTCTGCACTCAGGAATTACTTCTGGCACAGCCTGGGGGACCATAAGGTATGCCAGGGATCGAACCCTGGTCAGCAGCATACAAGGCAAATGCCTTACCTGCTGGTCTATCACTCCAGCCCTGTTTTTGGCATATCAGTACTCCATGGGTGCTTGCCAGGCTCTGCCATGGCTCTGGGTTCATCCCGGGGGCCAGTCTTTTTCTATGTCAGACCATCCAGGATCCACGGGGCAGAACCCTGGATGTAGACAAGCCTGTCTCCTGTCTGCCACCTGCCAATGCAGCTGGGCACTGCAGCCACACCTACAACACCTCCAGGGGCAGAGCGTATGGTTCCCCAACCAAAATAATGGAAATAAAATGATTTATTTTAAAGAGCCTGCAAATGGGCCTATGTGTAAGAAGAAAACAGCAGTAATGAAAAGGCTGTTTACAGAAACAGAAGGAAAATTGCGGAAGGGCAGAGATGGCTGGAATCATACACAGAGCTTCAAGGGCTAGGTGGTTAGCAAGTAGCTAAGAGGATACGTGTAGGGGTGAGGGCTAGAACCCCTTAATTGCCTGAAGCAATTGGGTGCTAGTCCACAGTTTGGCTAGAGTCAGACTCACTCACCATCGCTGATGGCCACCTCCAAGCTCCCCTGCATAGCCATGGTCACCCCCCCATCCCTACAGTTAAGGTCACAGCTACTCTCTCACCTTCCCTGCTCCATTTCTCACTCTGCAATCAGGAACCCCAACCCCAAGGCCAGCTCCATTTCCCTGCCCCAGCACAGCCAAACCTCAGAAACATCACTTCCCTGCATCATCTTTGGGCCCCCAAGATTCCTCGACATAGACAAATCACAAATGTAAGGAACCTGTGTTTCCAAGACTGTCTTTATCTTCAATTTCATTTCTTTTTTGGGGGCTGCTGGGGGTGTTGGGAGGGCATACCTGACTTGCGGGGGGCTGTTGAGAGGGACTACCTGACTGTGTGCTCCAGGGCCGCACCCAGGGTGTCAGGGAAATGCTGTGGTACGGGAGATTGAATGGGGTCAGCTGTGTGCAACACAAGCCCTTTACCACCTGCATTATCTCTTTGGCCCTTAGCACTGCAGAGGGCTCTCTCCTGTATGTTTCTCAGCACACTACTGTGAGCAAATCTGTGTTTTCTCTGCTCAACTTCAGAATGTGAGGCTTTACTCGAGCAACACAGCTACAGTCATAGGAGATGCAAAGTGTTCTTAAGATGCTGCTGTTATTGTCACTGATGGTACTAGGATGGGTGTCTCTGTTTATTTGGGACCTTACCAGGCAGTGTCCAGGGACTACTGGTGCTTGGAGGCTCCTCCCAGCAGTGCTCAGGAAACCAACCTCAGGAAGCCCCAAAGCATGTACTCTGCTCCTTTCCAGCCCCAGAGTAGGTAAATATTTTTAAACTCAGAGAGCAAACCAAGTTACCAATGGACATATAGGTTATCACAGCTTGCCCCCGACAAGAATAAATGCCCTGTTCTGGAGATACACCTGCAGAGTCACGGGCTCCAGGAGAAAGACAGAAACCCAAAGCCAGGATTCCCGGCTCTCCTGACGCCCAGGAGTGGGGAGCATTGGGTTTGCCTCTCTGAGCTACTGAGAAGCTTGGCTGCGCCCATCTCCAAGGTCCTTCCTAGCACCCATATTGAGCTCAGTGCTCCATATTCTCTCTCTTGTCTCAGGACTGAGAACTACACTTGTCAGCCACTGCTAACCCCCTTTGCCCTGACCCCAGGGGAGAGAAACACATGAACCGAAGTTCGGAAGGTCCTAAAGGGTTCCTGACAGTGTAGAAAAGCCTCCCCAGGGCTGCCTGACCCTCCCCTGCAAGCCTCTGGTCTCCCCTGTATCGGGTGGCTCAATGAGCTGGAGCCCAGCCTTGTATGTGGAAGCCCAGAGTCTGCTCCCTGCACTATGTGATCCCCCAGCACCATCAGGAAAGACTCGAGCACTGAGCCAGGAGTCATCCCTGAGCAGTGCTAAGTATGCCCCTCCCCAAAAAAAGGATAAAACAAGGAAAAACAAAAATTCCCCCATTTCTCTGTGAAGTCCGCTAACCCCCTTTGCCCTGACCCCAGGGAGAGAAACACATGAACCAAAGTTCGGATGGTCCTAAAGGGTTCCTGACAGTGTAGAAAATTGGGTTTGCCTCTCTGAGCTACTGAAAAGTCCGCTATGCAGCCCTGATCACCAACAAGTGTGTGATGTGTGGGCCGTGTTTCTGCAGCAAGCCTGTCTCCGCACGGCCTGCAGTGGCCCTTGCCCACGGGGTGACCACCTCCCTGTCTTCCAAGGATGTGGGCTACAGGAGGCTCTTTGTCCTGTTCCCTGGAGAGGCCGGAGGGAAGGCGTCCCCCTGACTCGTGCCTTGGCTCAGCGGGTCGTACAGGGCGTGAGGGCGAGGGGCGCAGCCACCAGGAAAGGCAGGAACAGACGGAATAGGAAACTCTCAAAGGGCAGCTAATTTTAGACTCAAGTCCAGGAAATTCTTTTTAAAACAATAAGAGCCGTAGGCTCAGGCCCTGGGGAAAGGGTGTCTGACAAGCCGCAGGTTTCTGGAAGAGAGAAAAGTCTGAGGCCAGGGACAGCGGGGGGGGGCGGCAGGGGTGCTGCAGTGAGAAGGGAACTCGGCCACACCCCAACAGCTGCACTGGTTTCCATGAAGGAGATGAGGTCCCCTCAAGGCGCTCAGGTGGGACCCAAGTTGGTGGCAATGGGCACCCAGTCATGCCAGGCTTGAGGCTACAGCCCAGAGGCTGTTTCAAGCCGGAAGGGCCAGGGGACCCCAGTTCAGAGTTCTGGTGCCTGCACTTGTGCCACGAAGAGAGTTCTCAGATGTGACCAGGTTTTTAAAAAGTGCCTGTGGGGTGTTGTGGGGCAGGGCAGGTGCCATGGGCCTCAGTCCACAGCCTGGGCCACTGTTCAACTCTAACGTGGCTTAGCCGTGTCCCCTTCTCAGGGTCTTCTTTCTGAGAGGGAGAGGCGGTGGTTGTGGTGGTTTCTATGGTCTCCAGGGGTGGGGGAAACTTTCTCTTGCCAGTGGCCATTGGGTATTTCTAAGGTCATGCACAGACCCTACAGTCCAGCCAAACGGGCCATGGGTAGTGGCGAGAAGAATCTGTGTCTGACCCTTCATGCACCTGAGCCTGGCTACAAGATTCCAGTGGTTTATACGCCCAAAGAGCAGGCCGTTCCACTCCTGCTTCAAGGGGTACTTAATGAACTTAACAAATCCCCACTTTGGAAAAGAAAAATAAAAGATCATGCCAGAGCCAGAGAGATAGCAGAGGTTGAGGCTCCTGTCTTGCGCAGAGTCAACCTGGGCTTAATTCCTGGTACCCCCTGGTTCCCTAGGCCCACCAGGAGTGATCTCTAATTGCAGAGCCAGGAGTTAGCCCAGATAACAGCCACGTGTGGCCCCCAAACAAAAAACAAAACAAAAAAAGAGGTCATCGCTCATTTTCCCTTTAATTTTAATTTTTCTAACTACTGAGAGTTATAGCTATAAACTCCCCTAAATATAATGTTTCAGCCATCGCTCCAAAGATAAAGCAATCAGGAAAGAATTTCCTTTCCCAATCCTGTCTACATTCTTGATGTCTCTCTCCCTATCTCTCTCTCTCTCTCTCTCTCTCTCTCTCTCTCTCTCTCTCTCTCTCTCTGTCTCTCTCTCTGTCTCTCTCTCTCTGTTTTGTGGGATGTGTTGTCACTTCTTTGCTTCTCTGCACCACTAGAGTGTCCAAAACAGGACCCATTTCTCTATTGCTTGCTAGATTCCCAGAGGAAAGGCATCTGCCCTGCTCCAAGTCCCTCGGGATCCAACCCAAGCCTGTCCCCGCTTGGGGGAGCAGCACAGGGTCTGGCTTTCAGACTGAGGCTGGGATCCTCATCAGGGCCCTGTTGTGGAGCTGGGGCAGTGTGGACAGCTCAGACAGACAGACTCACCGCCCAAGGAGGCGCAATTAAAGTGCAATTACTCCAGATAAGAGAACCTGGTTTGTTTACACAACGGGCTGCAAACCACTAGGCCATTACAAGAGAACTTTGATCTGGTGGCAAGGGAGGGGGCTGTTTCCAGCAGGCCCTGAGGAAGTAAGGGTTTCTCCACAGAGTGTCACCATCTCCCCACACCCTCATCACACCCCACAACAACACACTGCAAGGACAGTGAATGGGGCCAGTGCTACCCCTACCCCAATGAGGCCCCTAACAACACAACACAACAATCTGGAGAAAACTGGAGAAGAGGGACATGGGAAACTGGTGCAGGGATGAAACGCAGACCTTGCCAGCTACCCATCCCAGTTTTATCTCTGGCTTCCCACAGAACCTGCACACTGTGGAGGGACTTTGGCCCCACCCCATGGGGCCTGAGCAGCACCGTGTCCTTGGATCCATTGCATTGAACACCAGCTCAGAGGACCAGATCACCATGAAGGGCCTCGCGCCCTCCCTCTACCCCCAACATTGCTTGGGAAGTCCTCCTCTTGCAAAACATAAGCATAAATGGACCAAAGAAAATACAGTGAGGCGAGCTAAGGGGCTAGGTCCCATGTGGGATGGCCTTAAGGATTCCTCGAAGAACGACTCCTGTGGCCTGGTTCATCAAATGGGGACACTAAGGCTCAGTGAGCTACAAGATTGTGTCCAGGGGCTTAGACTATGGAGCAGACTTGGGTTAGCTCCATCTCTGGCCCCAGAGCCCAGGACTGCCCTGCCTGGAGCTGAGGCTCCATCAGAGGCCCCAGGAACCAAGGTCCCTTCCTTCTTCCCCACTAGAGTGTCCAAAGCAGGAAACAGAGTTTCATGTTGCCTTCAAATCAATTAACTACAGAAAGAGAAACAAGTCCAGCGGAGGGTTTGCTTTCACCCTTTGAGCATGGCCCAGCCAGCCTTGAAGGCCTCCAGGCTAGGGCTGTGTCTGATGGCAGGGCAGTCTGAGTTCAGGCCCAGAGCCCGCTATCCTCCTTTGCAGGTTCCATCCCAGATTTCCCAAGGGCCACAAGGAGATATGGGACCAGCCCTGACCTGCATCCTCAATGCTCTGCATTCTCAAAGCAACAAGGATTGACACACATCTGTGGGATCCTGTTTGTGCAGCTCTGAAGCCATTCCTGCATGCGTTCAAGTGTCCAATCAAGAGTCATAGGGGGCTGTTTCAGAAACACTCATTCCTACATGATGTTGGAAATACAGTCACACTGTGTGTACAAGAATCCTGGTCAGAGCAAGCTGAGGAGCAACACACTTACAATGCAGCTCCCACAGCATCTCACAACACAGTTCCCACTACACCTTATAACACAGTTCCCACAGCATCTTACAACGCAGTTCCCACTGCACCTCATAATGCAGTTCCCACTGCACCTCATAATGCAGTTCCCACTGCACCTTACAACGCAGTTCCCACAGCACCTTACAATGCAGTTCCCACAGCATCTCACAATGCAGTTCCACTGCACCTTATAACAGTTCCCACAGCATCTCACAACACAGTTCCCAGCACCTTACAATGCAGTTCCCACAGCATCTCACAACGCAGTTCCACTGCACCTTATAACAGTTCCCACAGCATCTCACAACACAGTTCCCACAGCACCTTACAATGCAGTTCCCACAGCATCTCACAGCGCAGTTCCCACTGCACCTTATAACAGTTCCCACAGCATCTCACAACACAGTTCCCACAGCACCTTACAATGCAGTTTCCACAGCACCTTACAGCGCAGTTCCCACAGCACCTCACAGCGCAGTTCCCACTGAAGCTCACAACGCAGTTCCCACTATACCTTACAACGCAGTTCCCACAGCACCTTACAACACAGTTCCCACAGCACCTCACAATGCAGTTCCCACTGCACCTCATAATGCAGTTTCCACTGCACCTTACAACATAGTTCCCACAGCACCTCACAGCGCATTTCCCACAGCACCTTACAACACAGTTCCCACTGCAGCTCACAACGCAGTTCCCACTACACCTTACAACACAGTTCCCACAGCACCTCACGGTGCAGTTCCCACTGCAGCTCACAACGCAGTTCCCACTACACCTTACAACACAGTTCCCACAGCACCTTACAACGCGGTTCCCACTGCACCTTACAACACAGTTCCCACTGCACCTTACAACACAGTTCCCACTGCACCTTACAACACAGTTCCCACTGCACCTTACAACACAGTTCCCACTGCACCTTACAACACAGTTCCCACTACACCTCACAACACAGTTCCCACTGCACCTTACAACACAGTTCCCACAGCACCTCACAGTGCAGTTCCCACTGCAACTCACAACGCAGTTCCCACTACACCTTACAACACAGTTCCCACAGCACCTTACAATGCAGTTCCCACAGTACCTCACAGCACAGTTCCCACTGCATCTCACAATGCAGTTCCCACTGCACCTTACAACATCGTTCACACAGCACTTACAACGCAGTTCCCATAGCACCTTAGAACTCAGTTCCCACAGCATGTTGAAGGATGTCCCCTAAATCCGTCTCTTCCAGAAATGGCTGGCATTTGGAAATACCCCTTTATCCTTTGGAACATTGGTGTTTTCTGTGTAGTCCGGCACTCTGGTATAGGGCTGACCTGCCCCCCTCCCCAACCCTCCCCAACCTGCCCCCCTCCCCAACCTCCCCCAACCTGCCCCCTCTCCAACACACACACACACACACACACAAACATGTACACACACACAGTCTGAGAGGAAGCGGTGTCAGGAGTGAGCAGTTGGGAGCCTTCCTAGAGTCATGTGGCTGTAGAGACTTCACAGCCAGGACCTCTCCATCCTCTGCAGAGGGGCCCAGCATGGGGACCTGTTTGGTCCAAACCAAGCGGATCACTTCCTCCCTATTCCCCCCTCCTCCAGTCCAGGCCGATGAAACAGGAATGAGCTGCCAGCAATTTCCAGGGCTCACAGGGCTCCAGAGCAGCGTAACAGGAAAGAGCGCTTCCCTCCCGTGGATGAAAGGGTGGCCTACAGCACTGCCATATAAGTACCAGACCACCCACTCTTTCCACACACAATGGCCAGACAACTTCCACCGGCCTTGCTCTCCCCACCTTGAGCTGTGACCTCACTCCACTCATGGGAGTCTCCTGACGGCTGGCCTGGGTTGGGGTTATGGGCCTGATTTGGTCAACCTGACCCTAAGCAGATGACAGAGCTAGGGATAGCCCAATCACTGCTGGCTCACTCCGCCTAACCTGCTGGTGGTGAGGGTGGACCATTGCTAAAGCCCCCAGAGTATGAATTCATGGTCAGAAAATAGCTACCCCAAGGAGCAGAAGCAGTTGAAGACCCATGAAGACAACTGCTTGGATGGCTGAGGCCATGGCTAAGCCGTGTTCCTCTGCATTCGGTGCTTTCCATTCGTGAGGTATTCTATGGCAGAGACGTCCTATCCAGTTCTCCAGACAGATCTGGGGGCAGCACCCCCTAGGGGTGCCCAACCCCCTGCACTTTGGGCATTTGGAGCTGGATGATTCTGTGTTGAGGGTAGGACTAGCTTTCCTTACTGAGGCAGCACTGGTGGCAGAGGGCAGCTTGGGGAGCCTGGGGCTTGGACCTTCTCTTTAGGGAAGGAAGAGGTCGTGATGCAGGGTCTGAGATAGATGGGGGGGAGTGTAGGCTGTCACTAGCTCTTCAACACCCCAGGGGCCAAGGGTATATGGCAGAGACCAGTCCAAAGCTCTACATTACCTGTAGGAGATGGTTTCTCCAACCTGAGTTTATATTAATAAATAAACCTTCCTCCCTCCCTCCCTCCCTCTCTCCCTCCTTCCTTCCTTCCTTTCCTCCTTCCTTCCTTCCTTCTTTGCTCTTTTCCTCTTTGTCTTTTTCTTCCGCTTTCTTTTCTCCTTCCTCCCTCCCTCTCCTTGCCTCCCTCTCCCTCCCTTTTTCTTCTCTTTCTTTTCTCTCTCCTTTCTCCTTTCTCTCTCCTTTCTTTCTTTCTTTCTTTCTTTCTTTCTTTCTTTCTTTCTTTCTTTCTTTCTTTCTTTCTCTCTCCTTTCTCTCTCCTTTCTTTCTTTCTTTCTTTCTTTCTTTCTTTCTTTCTTTCTTTCTTTCTTTCTTTCTTTCTTTCTTTCTTTCTTTCTTTCTTTCTTTCTTTCTTTCTTTCTTTCTTTCTTTCTTTCTTTCTTTCTTTCTTTCTTTCTTTCTCTCTCCTTTCTCTCTCCTTTCCTTCTTTCTTTTCTTTCTTTCATTCTTTTCTTCCTTTTTTCCTACCTTCCTTTCTTTATTTTTTCTTTTCTTTCTTCTTCCTTTTACTCTTTCTTTTCCTCTTCTTTTCATTCTTTTTTTCCCTGTTTCCCTTTCCTCTACCCTCCCTCTTTCTCTTCTATCTTGCAAAGAAAGCTTTTGTTGACGATAAAGGGCTTTCCTGTTCTTTGTGTTTCTAAAGGTTGCTCAATCAATTCCAGAGATGGTAAAATGGAGGCCAGGAGACAGCTATGAAGAATGCTCTGGAACCGTTCAGCATCTCCTTATCCACCGTCTGCTTTCAGCCAAGCAACGTCACTGTCCTTGCAAGGATTCCACACGTGGATGCTTCATCTCAGGCCTGGCCACCAGAGATAGGGTGTGAATGACTCTTTGTTTGGAGACCAGACGGAAACATGCCAGTGCATTAAAAATGTCGAGTGTATTCAACACTCCTGGGAGGGTTCTATTGTTGACAACATACATGCACAGTAATTTGGTCTTTCGGTGTTTTTAGTCGCATATATAGTTTCATGATCTAGGATCATTTAATACTATACTCGAGACTTGCAAACTCAAAATATTTTTTCAGCATCCAAAATATTCAAAATTCTATGACATTGGTTTTTTTAAGACATACTGCTAATTTCATTGAATTTGATTGCAATGTTAGTAAAGAAAACCAACAAAGCCTGGCTTTTAAGACATTTTTGTGCTGCACCGAGCAGTACTTAGGGGTTACTCCTAGCTTGTGTTCAGAGGAGTATGCCGTGCTGGGGATCGAATCCAGGCCACAACATGCACTATTGCCCTTTGGGCTATCTCCCTGGTCCCAAGGGTTGACTTTTTAATCAACTCTCTCAAGTCAATGACACATCTGGCCATGAAATCATAGCATCCTTACTTAGTTCAACAACCCACTAACAGATCATCCTTGAGAACAGTTTTGTATCATTTTGTACAGAAGCCAACATCTATGTGAGAAGTAGAAGGAGTTTCTCCTGTCCTTCAGCATGAAGCCTTCGCCTCCCCAAGTACAGGGTCTATCCGGCACAATTCAGTCACCCCTTCTCAGACTTCTACCATTTGTCTAAATAGATTTCTGACCTAAAGTGTCATCTTAACTTTTTTCCAATGCTATGTTTTCAACATAGCAAAGGATTCTCATTTGAAATCAGGCATTTTAAAAGGAACACCAATCAATAAACAGAGATGTGTGATCATCTTTGAACACAGAACAGCTTTAGAGCCATTTTTTCCAATGCTACAGAGGGAATTTTAAGCAATTTGGGCCTTTTAATATTTGATTAAAGTGAGAGATCATAGCGATTAGGATACCAGCATCAAACCTGTACACATGTAAAGCCTCAGGCAGGACAAAGATGAGAAACAGACATAGGTACATACACACTGGCACAGGCTAATAATAAACATGATGGTTCCCTCTGCATAAAAAATACACAGAAAAATACACAAATCCATTTGAGTGTGGATACTCAAATGCATGCCTACTGACCTCCAGCTCCGTTCAACACTGTGATAAAGCTCTGTAACTCTCTCATGGCCTATGTACAAGGTCTTTTTTGTGGGGAGGGACTTACCCAGTAGTGCTGAGAGGACCATATGTGGTGTTGGGGATGGAACCTGGGTTGACAGCATGTAAGACAAGTGCCTTAACATCTCTGCTACCTCTCTAACCCAAAGCATACTTTTACAAGGAGCATATTTAAATATTTCTCACAGAGTTCGATGAGTACCTTCCTTCTCAGAAAACTGAGGGGAAGGATTTTATTGAACCTCATTACAAATGTCTTTTCCTAGTCATCGTCTAGGGTACATGCACTGTTTCTGTACATTTCTCGTCATTTGCATGTCTCAGTTTTAATTATGTGACTGATAAGCTTATGTTAATTACTGTTTATACATGGAACCAAAGATATGCAAACATATGCTCTGAATAGGTCTAAGGTACATAATTGTACCTAAAAACTAAGGTACAATTAAAATTGTACCTAATTGTATCTAAAAACCTAAGGTACCTTAATTCTTAGTTCCTTAACACTCTAGTACTAAACTTCCATCCTTCATACTTTTGTTCTGAGTATGGTAGTACCTGTTTAGCCATCCAGTTGTACAGACTTTTAAATGAATCAAGTAGTGAAAATTCATTGAACCTTAATGTCAGTCATGTTTGCATCCAAGTCATACACACACACACAACACACACACACACAGAGAGAGAGAGAGAGAGAGAGAGAGAGAGGAAAATCCAGGCAAATCTGTCCACTTCAGTTTTTTTCTTAAACAAAAGGCAGGTGGGCAGCCTCACAGGTGACTCCAGAGAGCTCCCATCTGATTCTGCCTTTAGAGGTGGGCCCCTAGTTCTCTGTGGAAGGGACATTGGGAACAAAGGTGGGGGGTCAGGGATAAGGGAAGAGATCCCACTTACCGCCATTATGGGACGTGCCACGGATAAGGAGTAGGACCACTGACAGAAGGGGTCGCAAAATAGTTCATGGTACTTCAGAACCTGTGTGGAGAGAAGGGAGAGTATTCACTGAATACTTCACAGGTGCCAAGAGCATCTGTGGGTGCACAAGAAACTGGGAGTGGAGTGCACTCAAAGCTGGGGGTTGTCTCTTTAGGAACCATCAAGTTCATTGCTTTGTGCCACAGAGAAGAAAGGAAAAGTCAGAAAAAGAAAGAGACCCCCACCCCGGCTCCCAGAAGCTGGGCAGAGCCAGCCCCTGTCTCAGATAGCATGGCCTGTAAACCTCCTCTCTGCGCTGCCAACCGTAAGATGTAAGAAGACTGGACTTCAGCTGAGTCAGGGAAGGATCTGGGGTATCATTTTTAAAAAGTTTCCAACCATGTTTCACCCTCCTGCACCCCTATAAGAATACATTGGCTAAAAAAATAAAATATTGGACTGTTAAGGTGACTCAAAGGGTTTTGCATGGGTCCCCAACCCTGGGTCCATCCCTGCCTGTGCATGAGCACTCGGGAGCAACCCCCAAGCACAAGGCCAGGTAGAGCCCCTGAGCAACATCTGGAGTGGTTAAAAAATAACCAGGAAAAAGAAAGAGCAATCAATTGTCCTGCATGAACCATACAGCCAGGCCTTCATGGCACAGACAGACAGAGGTGCCCTGAAGACAAAACCAGCCATTATTCATGTGGAAACCAGCAGAAGAACTACACAGCTCAGGAGCTACTGTCCCGTCCAGACTCCAACCCAGAACACTGGGAAAGGTGCTGACTGGCTTGGAGGGTTTTCCAGTGACTCATCCATGTACGGGAAAGTCATTTATGTAACAAACATCCCTGTTGATCACAATGATTTCTACAGTGCTCCTTTTCCTTTTATAAAAAAATTGTTTTGGGGGTCACACCCAACTGTGCTCTGCACCACTGTGCTCTGCACACCACTCTTGGTGATCTTTGGGGGATGACATGGAGTGCTGGGCATCGAACCTAGATCAGCAGCATGCAGGTATATACAATACTATCACTACATACAGTACTATCACTCAAGCCCCTAGTTCATGCACTCATAAACTTAATAGATCACATCGGTGTTTCCCAAAGTGGGTGATACTACACCTCAAGGGAATGGTCTCAGAAAAAATTGTGGGGAGCAGAGTGGAATGATCTTTTTCTGAAAAGAGAAATAGCAATGGACCGAACGAGACCTCTGCTCTCATGAGAAGTGTTTTTTTAATGACTCAGATAAAATTGCTAAGTACAGGGCAATGGAGAGATAGTACAACACATAAGGTCTTACCTTACTTACCTCAGTCAATCCCTGGCACCATTTATGGTCCCCTGAGCACAGAGCCAGAACTAAGACATGAGCATTACCAAACCTAGCCCCTACCAATAAATTTTAGGCATAACATTCAAAGGGAAAATCTCACTTGTTAAGAAGTTTGGGGGTTGGTAAGGTACCTCTATCTTGTTTGGGAAAGAGAGAAGAAAGGAAAAAAAGAAGATAAGAAAAAGAAGAGAGACTGGAAGAAAGAGTGAAAAATAGATAAAAAATAAGACATTAAAAGGAAAAATAAAGAAGACAGAAAGGAAAGAAGGAAAAAAAGAAAGAGAAAGAGGGAAAGGAAACAGGGAACAGAAAAAGAAAGAAGAGAAAAAGAAAGGAAGAAAGAGAAAGAAAAATGTGTTTTAACTTCAACTTAATTGCAAACACAAAAATGTGTTTTAGCTTCAACTTAATTGCAAACACAAAATCCCGGGTTTGTGTTTGTCATTTTCTTCCATTTCTGCAAAACTTTAATTGTCTGATATCTTTTAAGAAATACTGTGAGACTTGGATCCATAAGGTATGTCAAAGAAAACATAAGCAAAATCCACTATGACATTGAAGGTAAAGACGTCTTCAGAGATGAACACAACTGACCACACAAGTAGAAGTGAAGATAAACAAATGGGACTACATGAAATTAAGAATATTTTGCACCTCAAAACAAACTGGTGACCAAGACACGAAGACAGCCCATGAAGTGGGAAAGAATATTTACCCAATACCCATCTGATAAGCAATTAATATCCAACGTATATAAGGCACTGGTAAAACTTTATAAGAAAAAACTCCAACCCCACCAAAAGTGGAAAGAAGTGAACAGAAACTTCCACAAATAAGAAATTCAAATAGTCAAAAGGCATTTAAAATGTTCTTCATCATTAATAAGCAGGGAGATGCAAATCAAAACAACAATGAGATATCATCTCATACCACAGAGTCTGGCACACATCCAAAAGAACAAGAACAACCAGTACTGGCATGGATGCAGGGAAAAAAGGGACTCTAATTCATTGTTGGTGGGAATTCAGACTGGTCTAGCCTCTTCGAAAAACTATATGTGCATTCCTCCAAAAACTAGAAATTGAGCTCCCATTTGACCCAGCAATACCACTCCTAGGAATATACCCTGGGGTTCAAAAATACACAGCAGAAATCTGCACCTCTATGTTCATAGCAGCACGATTTACAATAGCCAGAATCTGGAAACAACCTGAGTACCTGAGAACAGATGAGTGGATAAAGAAACTATGACAAATCTACACAATGGAATCCTATGCAGCTGTTAGGAAAAATGAAGTCATGAAATTTGCTTATAAATGGATTGACATGGAGCGTATCATGTTGAGTGAAATTAGTCAGGACAGATATGGAAATACTGCACTCATATGTAGGATATAAAAAAAGTAAAAGAATAAACTTCTAGGCCTGGGGAAAAAGGGGCCAGAAAGACTTTTCAGTAGTTGGAATCTACCACAAATGTGGGGGGACAAAGGATAAGTAAGACAGAGAAGGTACAAGTTTGCCAATAGTAGTTGGAAATGGGAACTATAGACTAGAACTGAGTATTGAAAGTAAGTAAAGGAATATATATGATAAACCTTTAGTGTCTTTATTGCAAAGAACAATATATAGAAGAAGGTGGAGGACAAGAAAAAGTAAGAAGAGGAAGAAGAAAGAAGAAGAGGGAGGAGGAGAAGAAGGAAGAAGAGGAAGAAGAAAGAAGAAGAGGGAGGAGGAGAAGAAGAAGGAAGAAGAGGAAGAAGAAAGAAGAAGAGGGAGGAGGAGAAGAAGAAGGAAGAAGAGAAGAAGAAGAAGAAGGAGGAGGAGGAGGAGGAGGAGAAGGAGGAGGAGAAGGAGAAGGAGAAGGAGGAGGAGGAGAAGGAGAAGAAGGAGAAGGAGAAGGAGAAGGAGGAGGAGAAGAAGGAGAAGGAGAAGTAGAAGGAGAAGGATGAGGAGGAGGAGGAGGAGAAGGAGGAGAAGAGAAGGCGGCCTTCCATAGATGCAGGCTGGTGGAGGGATGGGTGTTGGAACACTATAGACTGAAACCCAATCATGAACAACTTTGTATTTATTTATTTATTTGTTTGTTTATTCATTCATTCATTCATTCATTTGGGTTTTGGGTCACACCCAGCGATGCTCAGGGCTAACTCCCTGGCTCTGCATCAGAAATTACTTCTGGCAAGACTTAGGGGACCATACAGGATGCCTGGAATTGAACCCTGATTGGCCACATGCAAAGCAAAGGCTCTACCCGTGGTACTATCACTCCAGTCCCATGAAGTACCACTAAACATTTATCTAAAATTGTAAAATGTAGCCATCAGACAAGATGTGGTCTGCTAGCCTTTCACGAATTGGGCCATCACTGCTAGAACGTGGACCTTGAGAACTTCTGGTGCAGAATTTGAGGTCAGGGAAGTAGCAGAGCACTCATGTGCAGGGCTGGAAATCCTCTGAGGTCCAAGCTCAGCGCAGGAGCTACTTTCTCTCACCTGCAAATTCCCACAGACCCCTTGTGTCATCACAGCCCATCCTAAGCCCATCCTTCCCTCAATCCCCACACTCACTGAAGGTGACCTTGGTGAAAACTGTGTGTGCCTCTCGGACAACAATTGAAGGGTACCTGCCAATCCCGGGTTCTGTGGTGGGCACTGGAGCCCCACTGAGAAGCTGGGATCTCCGAGCGTGAATCTCGCTGCTTATCAGACTCCGTACTACAACCACCAACAGCCTAATGGGGACAGGATGGTGCTCTTCGAACAGGTGCTCTTCCAACATGGTGGAGAGAAAAGAGAAGGCTTGCTTGCTCCCCGTGGACTGGGAGTGGGGCCACAGGAAATCAGGGAGTGCACAGAGTGTGAGGTATGTCCCTGGGGCCCTAGGAGCCAGCCCTAGACTATCCAAACAGCCAAGGAGGCTTTTCCCTTCTGAAGTTCAATTTAACTTGTTAGAGTTGTGTAGGAGAAGGGCGTTGGGAATTATCATCCTTCAGCCGAGCTCCAGGGCTCTGAGCATCTCCATCTGTTGCCAAATCCTCCTCTACACCATGACACACTGCAAAAGGTAGAAAAGGGCCTCTGGAAGTCAGGGATTGTCTCCTCCCACCTCCCGGGGAGGAGGGAGCCGGCCCTGACACTGCTTTGAGGAGGGCTGGGAGCTCCCCCATTTCCAGGCCTCCAGACCTCTACTTCTTTGGGGCAGTGCCCTTCACCCAAGGAGGAAGCTGAAAAGAGGGAGTTGCCTGGCCTCTCGAGGACTCTCATCTCAGGAAATAACTGAGGGACAGAAATGGATTGCTGCCTTACTCTTTTTCAGAGAACTAAAAACAATAAAACAAAACCCGTTTCCCACTTGTCGATTAGGACACAGAGCAGCTGCTGTGGATGTCAGAGGCAGCGAGACAGCAGGAGGAGAGCTGGGATGATCCTTTTCCTTGGCTTATTGTCCAAGAAAGATCTTCCTAAGTAACACTGACCCATTTTTCCAGAACCACAGAACCACGGGGTGATGTTAGTTTGAGCTGCTAAGTCTAGACAGGACCAGGTGACCTGTCTGATCGTAGAAAAGTGATGTTCATAAGGGGACTCCGGAAGAGCTGATATGTGCTTTTTCCTCTTTCTCTTTTTCTTTCTTGAAAAAGATCCAACCCAGGGCTTCATTCATGCAAGACAAAGGGTCTACAACTGAGCAGCACACTCAGCCCAGTGTTTCTTAAACAGTACTTCTTATACAGGAGCAGAATCCATGTGCCTGAGGACACTCCTAGCTCCCAGGGCTGGTCTCCAGGTCAGGGTACCCCCAATGCCCTGCTCCCACCCCCCAGGTCACCTGGTGGTTGTTGTCTCTATGAGCACTGACAGAAAGGTGATCGAAACCTCACTCCACCTCCTGCTTCCTTTCTCCTCTAGAGTTGAGGCTTATCTCTGAAAGCTTTGCCAGCAGTGCCCTTCCTGTAGCAGCCTTTACCCCACCTAGGTTCGGCTGCCCCTTCTCTATCCCATCCAGGGCAGATAATAGGGAGCTCTAGAAGCTTCCATTCTCTAACCCACACAGGGCAGACAATAGGGCGCTCTAGAAGCTTCCATTTGCTGCTCCCACTAGCCGGGAACACTAGTGGATTCTGTGCCTTTAAAAAATATTTTAATATGATTAAAATTGAGGTAATTGGCTATAATAGGGATCACTTCTGGTATTGATGTTCAAAGTTATCTACAGCTCCACCACTGAAGCATCCATGACCACTCCCCCCATCCCTATGTCACTTCCAACCTAAAGTTCCTGCCCCTGTCCATCCCCCATTATTTGCTGATTGCCAGTTGTGGTTTTCATGCAGACTAGCTCCTGCGTTAGCGGCAACCCTGTGCTCCAGGTCCTCCACCTTTGTTCCCAGGTTACTTCCCAGAAACCTGTTTGTTCTCCTTCCCTCCTCTCCTCCCAAACTTGGCACTCTGGAATCTATATTCTAGTGTTTGGGGTGTTAGTGATCAGTACTGTCCACACCCTTTATTTGTTTCTCTATACCCCACAGATGAGTCAGATCATCCTGTGCTTGATCTGCTGCCTTCTGCTCTCCATGATTTCACTCATCATGATACCCACTAGCTCCCCCAATGGCTGTAAACGGCATGACTTAACTTTCTAGTGTCAGCGAAGCAAAGTTCTATTGTGTGTATAGACCACAACTGCCTGACCATTCTTGTCTGTTGTTGGACATTTGAATTTCTTCCATAACCTGGTTATTGTACAAAGATCTACAATGACTGTAACTGAATGAATATATTTTTTCAAATTGATATTTTTGTGTTTGGTGGGTAAATATGTTGTGGATTTTGCATTTTTATCTCTATGATTTAAGAAAACGCATGGGTGTAAGAGCATTTCAGCCTTGTTTTGTTTTTAAGCCACACTTGATGGTGCTTAGAATTTAATCCTAGCTCTATACTCAAGAATCACTCCCGGGAGGGGGCACAGGGGACCATATGACTGGCTGGAGATTGAACCCAGGTCAGCTGCATATAAGGTAAAATTTGTTTTTTTTTAAAATCAATGAATGAATTAATTTTTTTAATGAGGTGGGAATCTGACAAGCGGAAATGTAAGCAGTGGATCAGAGGAAAAGAAATTGAGCTAAAGAGCTACATCAGTTGAACTCTGAATAAGGATCCACTAGAAATAAGAGGTTTGTATGAGCATCTATTCTAAGTGAGATCTGAGTTACTTTATTTGCTATTTAATGCTACCATTTGCCTTATCAAAGAATTCTTCCCATCACCTTCCCACCACTCCATATAAACAACGTGCCCATTGCCCCAGATAAAATATAGTGGTGTTAGAATGCAAGCCCTGTAGAGTCGGGATATCCCGTGTCCTTGGGGTTGGGAAACGCTGCTGGGCAGCAGGCATACCAGTCGTCGCTGACACAAGCACACTGCTACATGCCCCACAAATTTCCTCCTTTTGCCCAAAGGAGCAGAAAGTTTCAGGGACTCTGAGAGCAGGTGACAAAGAAAATGTCCACAGTGCGCCTGACCCATGCTTCTTTTTCATCACTGTCCCAATTTCCAGGGTTAAAAAGAAGCAATTTGGGGCCAAAGAGACAGTGGTTTGAATCCTGAGGTGCATAAGTTTCCTTGAGAAACGCCAGGAGCATTCTGAGTACAGAATGAGGAGTGAGCTCTGAGCACTACCAGGGGCCACCCCTCAAATGAAACAAAACACAAACACACACAAATGAGCAATTTGCAAAGGTAGGAAAGGCAATAGAAGGGCTTAGGACATAGGGCAAAGGACTCAGCACAGCTGTATGGGTGGGGGAGGGAAGCACAACCAGCTGTGGTCAGGGCTTACTCCTGGCTCTGTACTCAGGGAACACTCTATTGTATTATTATTATTGTTGTTGTTGTTGTTGTTGTTGCTGTTGTTGTTGTTGTTGTTGTTGTTGCTGTTATTTAGTCACCACAAGACACACAGTTACAAAGCTGTTCATGACTTGGTTTCAGTCATACAGTGTTCCACCACCCATTCCTCCACCAGTGCACATTTCTCAGGGCTCACTCTTTGCTGTGCTCAAGGAACTATATGTGGTTCTTGGAATCGAACCCAGGTCAGCCACATGAAAAGTAAGCATCTTACCCACTGTACTATCTTTCCAGTCCTCTAGAACATGTTTTTCCTACAGGAGCTATATTGTAGGATGCCTTAAACGTATGAGGAGCATTGAGAGTAGCCCCCAAGCATCACGAGATGGGGTCCTCAAATTCAAAAAAAAAAGGACACACAGAAGACATTTTTGTGTATGCTGGGCACAAGGAGAGGAGTTTTCTGTATACTCTAGAGGGAGCTCTGGGGATCAGACAGTCTCTGAGGGAGATGCTGTCTGAAGGCCCAGCAGGGATCCACGGGCTGACCAGCCTCAGCAAAACCTCCAAAAAACTGGATGAGCGAGGCCCAAAAATGAAGAGAGGCTGCCTTGAAAACTTCCACGTTAACTGACACATGGCACAAAACTAGGCATTTTCTATAATATACAACATAACTTGATGTCTTATGGTTCACGACTGCCAAGGTTTTTTCCTTAATTTCCTTAGGCATTATGCTTATTTTCTTTCTCTTTTTAAATAATTTTAGTGTTTAAATCACACCAGCAATGCTGAGGAATTACCTGTGGCAGTGCTCAGGGAGCCATCTGAGTTGCTGGAGATCAAACCCAGTCAGGTACATGCAAGGCAAGTATCCTACCCACCATCCTCTCTGGGCCGCATGATGCTTTTCTTAAAGATCCTCTGATTATTGTGCAATTAGTCCCCAATTCTTGTCATGATAAAGGTTCCTAAAATATGTGGGTTCTCCTTAAATGCCTTAAAGTACTGTTGTTGAGATAAAGAATATGTGCATGCTATAGTTGGATGCTTATCGACAGAGAAGCCACATTACAAACCATACAGGCATTGTAGGGGTTTGGCACGAAGGCCAGGAGTTACTCCCAGAGAGACCAGGTCTGGCTGTGTGAATGATGGCTCAGCATTTGAGCCTGGGGGTAATTGGGTTCAATGGGGCTATGCCTGGGGTGCTGAGGGTAGGGCTGGTAGGGATCAAGCCCAAGGCAGCCCTCTGAGCTTTCTCCTCACCCCAGGTTATTTATTAGGTTTTATTTGTTTGTTTGTTTGTTGGCTTTTTGGCTCACACCCGGCCATGCTCAGGGGTTACTCCTGGTTCTGCACTCAGAAAGTACTCCTGGCGGTGCTCAGGGGACCATATGGGATGCTGGGGATCGAACCCAGGTCTGCTACATGCAAGGCAAACACCCTACCCACTGGACTATCACTCTGGCCCTTTTATTAGGTTTTAAATTGGGCCTACACATTAACCTTTGACATAGATTAGAAATAAATCCTTACAGGTAAACTGAGTATAAATACTAAACTGAGACTGCACGTGTGTGATAGTTATGTCAGAAAATGTAGGTAGCATGGCTCAATTCCTCTTTCCCTTTTTCAAAAAATGATACAAAGTATTGAATAGATTTTAAATGGTATCATTTCTCCTAATATCAGTGAAATTAGGATTCCTGACAATAGATATAAAAAGGAGATGCTTTTGACCTAGAATCCAAGAGTAAAAGTGTTTGCATTTTTACCTTTGGTTTGGTTTTGGTTTAGTTTGGTTTGGGGGCCACACCTGACAGTACTCAGGGCAAATCTTGGCAGATCTCAGGGGAAAATTATTGGTTCTAGGGATTGAACCCATGATGGTCAGGTGCAATGCAAATGCCTTAACTACTGCATTATCTCCCGGACCAAGAAAAAGCATGTGTCTTCTTTAAGGACCAGCCTTTGAAAGGGAGCAAATGGTACCTGTGCCGATCAAAGATAGCAGATAGTACCTGTCAATCAAAGGGATCAGATGGTACCTGTCAATCAAAGAGAGCAGTGCCACCTCGCCCAAGGCAGCCTCTCTCATCTGCAAGAGTTTCCGTTCATCTCTCCAAATGCTCCACTGGGTACCTCTTTTAGGAAGCTTTTTTGAACCTCATTGGTTCTTAGTTTTTCCAGCACAGGATTCTTTATAACATGGAGAGAGAGGTTGTTTCCCAGATGGTCTACTCGACTTCCCCAAATTCTGTCTCTGTGGTGTGGGGACTATTTGAAGCTGAGATCAGTCAGGCCCTACAAGCTCATGAGAAACTTAGGACATTTCCATAACTGTGTAGAAGAACCATCGGGGCTAGTACCCATGGTCAGTGCTTTGCCTTTAGAAAAATGTCAAAAAACAAAAATCTATGTTCAACATTGAAGTCCTGAATTCCCTCTGCATCATACCAGCCCCTTTTTTTCTCTCGCACCTAGAACCCAGACTTCTATGCCCTAAATCGACATGTAGACATACTCTGATTTCCCGCACTGACCCTGGACTGCACATACGTCAATCTCACATATGTATGTCACTAAATTTTCTTTTATCTTAATTACCTGTGTGATAATTCATTTGCTAATTTCAGTTGATATTTCAACAAGCCCCAGAAGAACTCACAGTGGTCAGGAGAAAGTTCTCCTTCTCTATAGTCCAAAGTCCATAGTACTCCTCAGCATATGGGTCATTCTGCTTGAGTCTTGAATCGCCTGAGAACCAGGATGGTATACTAGATAGGTCACCCAGGCATTGATTGAATGTTGGAAAAAACTTGAACATGAAATAGAGTTAATATGTTCAAGAACTATATCTTGTTGCCCAAGAATATGTGGAACTCATTGGTATAAAAAATAAGAGAGAGATCAGAGAGGTAGTATAGGGTTAAGGCACTTTGCTTCCATATGGCCAACTGCAGCTCAAATTCCGGTACCACATATGGTCCCCCATTACCAGTAGGTGTGATCCCTAAGCACAGAGCCAGGAGTAAACCCTGAGTGCTACTGGGCATGGTCCAAAAAACAAAGAGAGGGGGAGGAGAGAGGGAGAGAGAACTCCCCAAGGTTAGACTTTTTGTTTTGTTTTGTTTTGGAATCCTACCCAGAGATGCTCAGTAGTTGCCCCTGGCTCTGCACTCAGGAATCACTCCTAGTGGTGCTTGGGGACCATCTGGAATTTAGGGGATCAAACATGGGTCTGTCACATGCAAGGCAAGTATTCTACCCTCTATATTATGGTTGCAGCCCCAAGTCAGACTTCTTTATTCATTACAAGAAATGTAATCCTTGAAATCTAAGAATGTACCAAACAGACACATTTGTCTCGTCTCTTTCATTACTTCTTCCTAATTTTTCTGAGAGGTTCATTTGTAATTTTTCAAACTATTCTGTCACTACTCCCCCTGCTTGGCAGCTAATTTAACTAAGCCACCAAGTCCAGTTCTCTAAAATTTGAATGTAAGCATATTTCCACAGCGGAACTTGCTCTCTTAAGGAATCTTTGTAGCTAGAATAGCAAAGGCAAAACCTGGGTAGAGGAATTGAGGTTGCTTTCCGTGATTAGTTTATCTCTAAGAACCTTACTTTTCTTGTCTGAGTTGCCAGGACAGTAGGAGTAAACATCCCTTCTTATCTCAAGCAGCCACCATGAACTAAGGACTAAGGTGAAGTTCTGATTTACAAGCCTGTGACTGCCTCTAGGTCCCCCAACTCACTCATTCTTTTACTGATTATGCAAAGCTGTCTCATAATATCCTTAATATTGAATCTTGCTTTTTCCAACAACAAGGGGATCGGCTGCCCCAATCCTTATTGAAAAAGACCCCTAAAAACAACTCATCTTGAAAGGACCCTATTTCTTTCCCTAATGAAGCAAAAACACTTTCAGGGGTTGAATGAAATATCATGAATAACTAATCTGACTCCAAATACTAAAGTAAACTCGTTTCAGTGTTTACAAGAGTGCATTACTCCATCTTTCTTTCTTCAAGGAGGCATTCAATAACGTTTCTCAATAAAGAGACTGGGGGTGATGCTAGCTGACCATGTTGTAGCCCTCAGGAAGGAGAGTACCTCCCCTTAAGTTTTCTCCTCATGGAATAGGTCCCCTAGTGTACCATGACTTGGAGAACACTGGAATAAAGTCCCCATGGTACTGACTCTCTAAGCACAAGGGGCCTTGCCTCATTCTAGATGTCCGGGAACTTCTGGTGCCCAATGACTATGATTGGTAACTCCCAATAAACCATCTCTTGGGAATGCACTCACAGCCTCATCTTCCAGTCTTAAAGTCTGTGGAATTCAGTGAATGGTCATAGTTGACTTTCAGATGTCTTGCAAGGGCCAGAGCCATAGCACGACAGGGAGGGTGTTTGCCTTGCATGCAGCCGACCTGGGTTTGATACCTGGCACTATATGGGTTTGAACCTCCAGGAGTGATCCCTGAGCGCAGAGTCAGAAGTAAACCCTGAGCACCACTGGGTGTGACCCAAAAGAAACAAAAAACAAACAAATGCCCTGCAGTATTGAGTATCCAGTGGCCCTCCATACATAATTGAATAAATTAGGGTGTCTTTTATGTTTTTTCACTAAGAAGATAGAAACAATGAAGAAAGTTGGATGAATAATGTTATGTGCACTTCACAGGAAAGGAAGTAGCAGAAGTCCTAGTATGTGGGGTTTTTTTGCCAAGTCAGACCCAAACAAAGACGGGTTGCAAAGCTAAGCATGTCAACTCTAACCCAATGGCTACAGCCAAAGAAATCCCTAAGGGAGTAGGGTTTATAATAATGACTTTTCAATTTCATGTGAGGAGGTCTGTCAGATGTAATCTAGAATTTAGATATGGTTTAGGCTCTTAAGAAGCATTCAATAAAACTATAGGAGAGAGATTGAGAGAACAATGACAGGGAGCAGGATCGCTTTAATGATACCCTTTTCAAATGGAATGAAAGGACAGCAGCTGCCTTAGATCTCTCCAATTCAGCAAGCAACTTCTGGGACTATGTCTGATTGTGATTTTCATGGTGGAGTTTCATTTATTTGATGGCCCAAATTGGAAGGTTCCCATTTCTTGGTATAATGCTGAACAGCTTACCGACATTCTTCTATCAGGAGAGAGATTGCAAGTTCATTGACTTGGGGGTGGAAAACAACTCATCCAGTCTACCCATTTAAAAAATGTCAGTGAACTAAGCCCAGATAAGTTGTGTTTAGTAGATGGGTAGGTGGTTCTGGAGTCCAGAAGTTCGGTACCCTGGAGTTCCATTCATACTGGATGCCACAGGCCAAGTTCTTAAGCCCCCAATTTAGTTCCTTAGCTATAACATGGGGATCATCACATAAACCTTTTCAGGATTGCTACTGAGTTTCTATCCAGTGAAAGTGTTCAGCAGAGTACTTTACAGAAATAGTCAAGGAACAATGCCCATTCTTATTTCTAAGACTGGTGTTAATAACAGTGCCTGACATTACTTAGTTAGTCACTAATAGTAACCAACCAACAATTTTTATTGTTATTTTTGACTGTCCGAAGTGGCTGAGGATATTTACTTAGGTATTCAAGCTAGAACCCAGATGATCTAAATTCCTTATCTTTTCTAAAGGACTGGTATTTAAATCATCAGTAAAAGTATTTCCCTCCCTAATCCCAGGTTGAGCATCATTAATCAAGAATTTCACAGGGAAGGGCTGGAGAGTTAGTCCAGTGGGTAGAGCATTTGCATTCCCTGGCGACCAACCTGAGGAAAATCCCTGGCGTCCAATCTGGTTCCTTGCGCACCACCAGGAGTATTTCTTAAGTGCAGAACTGGGAGTAACTCCTGAGTATCACTAGGCATGCCCCAAAAAAGCCAAACAAAATTTCAGAGGGGAAAGAAACTATGACTTCTGTTAAATGGAGGCCCTTACTATCACTGTTATGATAAAACAAATAAGCAAGCATTATTTATACCAGGAAAACACTCACTAGAAAAACAAAGTCACAAAGGGAGACTCTGTCCTGAGGTAAACCAAAATCTTTTTGGCTTGCATATAGATGTCCATCTTGATTGAGGAACACTTAGGCCACAAGACTGACATGTAAGGAAGTAGAAAGCTGCTACAGAAAACATTGCAAGAGCTGTTGCCTGTGGGTTAAGTGTTTTACTTTGCTTTTGCTGCTGTCTAGCTGGGTGCTTCCCAAACTGCAAGGGAATCACTTGGGAATCAGGCCACAAGGCAGAGCCTGAGCCAGAAGTCCTGGGGACTTCCAGACGCTCTAAATTTTCAACAAAATCCTCAGGCTGCTCGTCAGAGAGCCCCAACTTTATATGAAAGGCAATGTTTGCACTAACTTGGCTAAACTCACTAGCAATTATAACAGGACGGCTGTTACAGGGAGGCAGAACCACACAAGAAGAGACAAGAAGATATCAGAGCTATGCGCTGAGCAGAAGTTTGACTTTTTTATCTGCAAGACCAGCCCAGCCAGAAGGAGAGTGCTGGCCTCTCAGGTCAAGGACCAGATGACAGGCACACCCCATCAGTCTTCTTGTCTTGTCCTGAAGCTCAGATTTTAACGATCCAAAAATTGGCTTTACTCTTTCTCCCAACACCAGGAATCCCTTGGGATGTAGACATCCCAAGCTACTAGCCCATAGGGGCTCCCAAAGTTGGCTAAGGAGAATAATACATGCACTGCTTTTCGCCATTTTATGTTAAAGTTAATTTAAGTTTAAATAAAGCTTGCAGTGCAAGGCAAGTGCTCGGCCCTGAGCTCCTTCTTCAGTCCTATTTTTCACCATTTGCGACATTCCATGCATCAGAGAGGATTTCAAAACAAAGTGATTTTAAAAATTTAAATTCAAGAAATCGCAGTTCCAAGGGTTTTGTTTGTTTGCCTGTTTTCCTGCCTTGGCACAGTTCTGGAAAAATGTAGAGATTTTATTTCTCCCTGCTGAAAATATTGGCATCTGCCCTCCAAGTTTAACTTCCGTTCAAGTACATCCTCTCCAAATGCAAGCTACTAAGCTCCCTAAATAGGAACATCACTTGGTCACACAGAATATGGAACCTCCCTTTTCTGGGAGAAGGACCTCATCAAGCATGTCCTTTCTTGCAGCCTCTGGACACCACTGTCCCCCTGGGTCCAAGCTCCATCTCAAGCCCTCAGGGATGTGTCACTTCACCTGACAAAGTAGATTCTCTTTCATTCTTAATCTCCTTGCACGGCCCATCTTGAGTTCTAAAGTAAATAATCCTCCTTTTAACACTGATATTTAATGTATTCGCCTCCCTGTCAACACAGCATCAATGTAAAGTGGGTCTAAATTGGAGATTCAGTGAGTATCTGCGCCAAGAGGGTCAGAGGGAGAGTTTTACTAGGCCAACCTAGACTTTAAAGTCAGCAGTTTTCTAACAATGAATAAACTTATTTCAGAGTGTGGGGGTAAGCAAATACAGTATTCTTCCAGATAAGCGAATCATCAGAATAAGCAGAAAAATCCAGCCTCTGTTTGTCTAAAACTCTCAGAGCTACTAAAGGATTTCCTGAGATTTCCACTCCAAATCCAGCCTCTGGACTCATGTATCCAGGATTCTAACTTGCTCCTGTGACTCACAGGCCATGACTCAGGACCCTCAGAGGCCTCATGGTTAAGGCGAATGGCAAGGCACCCACTGCAAGGATTTGATGGTGGATTTAATGCTGTGGCTATCCCAAGCTACTAGCCAGGATCTGAACTCTAGAAAGCACTCATTAAGCACTAGAGCTCTAACCCTTTCTCTGGAGAAGGCAGGAATTCTGTCCAGAGGTAGAGTAGAGACACATTTGGCTGAGTTTTCTGACATTAGCCTGTCAGGACAAAGGAGAGAAAGAAGCAAGAAACGAGCTGTCCTCAGAGCAATGTGTCCCCAGCATGGAGAAACTAAAACAAGTAGTGCCAAATGCCATTCAATTGCATTTATGCAACCAGTGCACCTCGAGAGATATCCCACAACATTCATTCTGCTTAAATACTAACTGCTTCTTTATTTCCAGAGAGAGGAGAAAGAAGAGGGAGTGGCGGGCGAGAAGGTATGTCAAGACTCTTCCCTTCTGCAGTTTGAGGGAGAAATAGTCATTTTGGTGGTGGTTGAAAAGGAAATTTGCTGGGGGAATCAGATCTGGTCACCAAGACATAAGTCAGGAGGAGCAGGGAATTGACTCAGGGGCCAGGGGTGTGGACCTGTATGTGGAAGAACCCAAGTTTGATCTCTGGGACAGAATATCGCTCAGCACCACAAGGTTGAGCACTGAAGGGTAGGGGATAAGTATGCGGGGACTGGCTACTTGCCAGGCCTTCTGAGCCCGTTAGGCAGCCCTCCCCTTCACTTCACTTCACTTGTCTTCCCATTGTTCATCGATTTGCTCGAGCGGGCTCCAGTAATGTCTCCATTCATTGGAAATGAGGTTCCTTATTATTACTGTTTTGGGCATATTAAATACACCACGGGTAGCTTTCCAGGCTCTGCCGTTAGCCCTCCCCATAAGACTTAAAACCAAACATGGGGTTAGAGAAACACTGGTACATCAGTAAGACACAGGCCATGCACCAAGCTGTGCACGGCCCAGAAGAGTGACAGCCTTGCTGCTGGATTCCATAGCCTGTGCCTTTGGCTCCCCCCCCCAAGACCCCCTCACCTAGTCAGAGGATCCTCCCAGCCTTATCTGTTTCCTCAGCTTCCAGAGTTCTGTGCTAGTGACTTCTGTTCTCTCCTGGGTGACACAAGTGAGCTGCCAACCATTATCCGCATTTTAGAGATGGGAAAGAATAAGATGAATAAGAATACTAATGGGATGGTGAAGTCTCAGGGAACACGCACGTGCTGGGCAAGCTTTAGGCCCTGAGTTCCATCCTCAGCACCAAATAGAAATCAAATAAACATAACAATAACAATACACTCTCAAGCTAAATAACACCTAGTAATACAGACCCTATAGGTACACTCCTTTTCCAGACTCCAGATGCAGTGCTCAGGCCCATGGCATCCCATTGATATTGGAACTTCAAGACTGCTCCAGGCTACCCTTGGCTCCATCTACAAGGCCACAGTTGACCTTGAAGGGTGATGTCCCTGTGCCAGACTCTCCTCAGGGCCCTCCTGGCAACCTCTGTACCAACTAGCATGTCCAGGAAGGAGCTTGTGAGGCTGCGGGGTGACCAGGTTCCAGCCCTCCAGCCTCCTCCACAGAACCAGGACCGGAACCAGTCCGGAAGAGGCTGCAGAGTGACAGTCCCTGTTTGTTTTTTCATTCCTGAGCTGGCAAGGATGGGAGCTGTGGCTTCACAATCAGAACCAGCATGCTGCTTCAAACATTAATATTAATAACGGCGAGGCGAGACACATGAAAAGGTCTTTTCATCTTCAAAGCACTTTGTAGACTTGAACTCATGGGGGGTCCTTTCCCTCCATTCAGGAACCAACAGGTAAGGAAGCCCCTCCCAAGAACAACACCCTCCCCATCAGTCCCCCATCACCACCACCGCAGCTTAAGACCCTTGGAGGAGACCAAGAGTTGGCTCCTGAGGTTCAAAAGAGGAGAGGAAAAGGACAGTGATAGTTTTGGGTAGCGGTGGTCTGTTGCCCACGGATACTCAGCATTTTAGCATCATGTGTCCTGACCAGGGAAGGTTGTTTACTGCTCAGAAATGGCTTGAATGGGAAGGAGAGCTGGCCTTGAGGTTGTGAACAATAAACAACACTTCTCCAAAAGGCTGATAAGAAACGCTAACAAGCCGTTTCTTTGCCAACAGTTGGCTGCCTAGCAGAGTTCTTTGGAAGGTGCTCAGAAACAGCTCTTAGGCGCTAAGAAGTCTATGGAAGTGGAAACAGGGTGCTCAAACAGCCGTCCAAGGATCTAGCTGTCCTCTGCGCTGCTTTTCCATAGCAGCACTGCTGAGGTCTGGTCTGCAGGGGAATTGGGACAGGCCCCCTGATGGGGAAATTCCCTCTCTGCCCTTGGCTCTGCCGCTAGTCCCCAAGCCTAGAGGATCCCAAGTCCCAAGGCAGGGAGAAACACACACAAGGTGAGCCTGGTTGGCCAGAATGAGGCCGGAAACACTGTGCCCTCTGGAAAAGCGAGTGCACTAAGTAAGTTGCTACGCGAACAAGAAAATAAAAAGCGAGAGATTCAAGAAATATAAAAGAAACGATGTAAAATCTGAGGCTCACTTGAGCTGCCAGGAGAGGGCAAAAGCTTCAGTCTTGGGAAAGGTTCCGTCCGGTGTAGCTAGAAAAAGCGGGGTCCCTTCCAAGCCATCTGAAGGAGTCTCCTGCGTGGTTTACTTCTGCAAACCAGCGGAAAGAGTCTTGGCACCAACCCGCGAGCGCCTAGCACCTTGCTTTTGCACTGAGTGAGCAGATGATGAACAGGGGCCAGAGAAGACTTGTATCCCGAAAGTGCCTCTCGATCTACTCTCCAATTCCCCAGGAGTTTTGTAAAGAAAGAAAAAGGAAAAGGAAAGGAAAATGGGCTTCAGAGTTTCAGGCAGAAGCTGGTGGCTCACTGCGGCCTCACTTACGCCTTAGCGGAGCCGGTCCTGCGGGTGCTGTGGTCTCTTCCCGACTACCTGCGGGGATCCTCTGCTCCGCCGCTAAAGAGGATGCATGGACCATAATGTTTCTAATAGCGCGGCCTCCTTAAATTGGGGGTGTGGTTACGTCTGGGAAGGCTGGGAACAGGCTGGGCTGCACCCGCCCTGACCACGGGGCAGCAGGCGACAGGCTTTGTGATCCACAAGGCAAGTGTAAAGTGCAGCTTCCAGAATTGATACGGAACTACACCGGTAACCCCATCCTCCAATTCAACATCTCTCAGTCACAACTGACCCCAGGGAGCTGGCAGAGTGGCATAAACAGTATGGCCCTTTTTCCTTTTTTGAACCATAATCAGTGGTGTTCAAAGGCTACTCCTGGTTTTGTGCTTCAAGGTCACTCCTGGAGGTACTCAGGGCCCTTATAGCTTGCCAGGAACAGGAATGCAAAGGAAATGCCTTAACCCTATACTGTCTTCCCAGCTTCTCTAAGCAGAAATTCTTTTATTCACGTATTTAGAAAACTTACAAAGAATGTACAATATAGTGTGGTTTCGAGGAGCAGGGCTATTTTATTAGAAAAACCTTTGGGGTGGGGGGAAAAAACTCAGTAATTGCTTACTTCTAAAAGATTCCATTTTCTTTGAGTCGTGAATAGGAGTTAGAATTTGCCATGATAGTTTCCTTTTCCTTCCAATGAAAACACAAGCGGTCAACACGGAAAGGCTTTGACAGTCTAATAAACGTCAGTGACAAGCTCATTATCCTTCACTGTATGAAACTAGCAATGGAGTGAAGATGGTGCCATAATTAAAACAAGACTGTATGGCTTGTCTTTGCCTTTTGCACATTCACATGGCTTAGAAGAAAGGAAGAGAATGTGCTAATGGTCCCATTTCCTTTCATTGGATGCCTGCACCAGACAGAGTTAGGTCATAGGACTGTAATAAGTTCCGTTGTAACAGGAAGACAGCACATCTACCAACCATATCAATCAGGTGTGATAAGCTCTATTAGAAAACCTAAGGAAGGGAACCACAGAACTTGAGTCTGCTCTCTCAAATTCAAGACTATGCTCAGTAACACAATTATATGTGGATGACCTAAAAACCCAATAGAGAGAATAGTTGAACTCTTAAGTAACAGTGCATACTGCATGAATACTGGGTAACCCGGAATCTGGGCTTATCTTTATACAGAGGCTATACAGGCAACCTTTTCCAACCTTAGCTCCATCACATGCTACTCCCTATCAACGACTGGAAAAGTGTAAATGAGAAATCTTAGGTTGTGAAGTGAGTCGTCACTGCTGGAAATTGTCTAGGAAACCCTTACTTACCCTTTAAAGCAGCATTGTTTTTTTCCTAACTACATGTGTGAGTGTGTGTGTAAGTGTGTGTGTGTGTGTGTGTACGTGTATGTGTGTTTTATTTGCATTTATGCTTATCTATGTGCCAAAACCAAAAAGTAACAATGAACCCAAGACTACTCCAAGACTACTCCAGGCTACCATACTGTGCTTCAGGTTCAAGAACTAGCAGATCAAGGACTTAATGAAAAAATTAAAACTATAAAATTCTTAAAGGAAAACACAGCAGGGTCACTTAGGACATTGGAGCTGGCTGAAATCTCTTGGCTTATCCATCAAAAGCACAGGCAATAAGTGAAATAAGATTTAGTTCATAAGAGATTAATCCATAAGATGGACTAAAATCTTTCAATGCTTCTACTCCACAGGATATGATCAAGCATGTGGAAAGACAGCCCAAGGAATGGAGGAAATGTTTGCAAATCTCCAGTAAGAAATTAATATAATATATATAAACATCTCACATCTCACACTAGTCATGGAACAATGGGATCTTCTCAGTAGAACTTGGGTAAAAAGACCTGAGTATTTCCCCCCTAGATACACAAGAGTCAATAAGCACTTGAATTGGCAGTCAACATCAGTAGCATGGGGAAATGCAAATCCAACTCAGAATGGCTATTATCCCAAACAAAGCAAAACCAATCAAAATTGAACAAGGGACCCTGAGCCCATGAGGCAGTCAGAAGTCTTTCAGGTAGCTAATTAGAAAGCACAAGGGTCAGGCCTTTTATGGTGGTGCCTGGTTGAATTCAACAGGACTACAACAGAACTGTTGAATTCAACAATTTGGAATGCAACTTTCAAAGAATACACCCACCAAAACTAAAAGTTGAAATGCTAATCAATTTTTGTGTACCAAACATTATTCACAAAGGCTAGGACATAGAATCAACCTGAATATCCGCCCATAAATGTGTGAGCAAACAAACTGGGGTCTAGTCAAAGAGCCATCAAAAAAGAATTGATTCTTGGGCCAAAGCCTTATCGCAAGTACAGTGGTGCTTGCCTTGTATGCAGCTGACCCAGGTTCAATCCCTGACATAGCATATGGTTCCCCACCCACACCCCCCCAGCCCTCCAGGAATGATCCCTGAGTGCAGAGCCAGGAGTTAGTCTTGAGCACAGTTTGGTGTGCCCCCTCCAAACCAAACAACAACAATAACAAAACAAAAAGGAATTAATCCTGATACAAGTTACATATAGATGTGCCCTGAAGATAGCTTTTGAAATGAAATGTGGGGTGCCAAAGGACAGAAACTGTCAGACTTACTTCAGTACAGGGTGAAGGAATAGTTCTGCAGGTGGAGGGGGAGATGCTGCTCTAAGCCTCCTAAAGCACTGACTGAAGGGGTTAAAGGAATTGTTTGTAAGTTCCGTAATTTGATACCATTAAAAAAGATGGAATGCAAGATATTAAAGGGGAGATAATTCAATCACCTTTGACCCCAGAATATAGGAAGGAGGACAGAGGGAAATAAATCAGGAGGGTAGCAAGAGGTGGATAGAAAATAACGGGGGCAGAGGTCAAGGACCTTGGCTCCATCCGTGGTATAGTTGTATATAACCCAGCGTCAACAGCACTGAAGGCAGGAAATCTAACCCACAACAAGCAAACTGAAAAATGGAAGTATGGAGGAGGCAGGCGGGGGGTTGGAAGGAACTTGGGGACGCTGGCAGGTGGGGTCGCTGACTGGTGTGGTGCTGGAACACAGCATACCTACAACTCAACTATAAATAACTGTAAGTCACGATGTCCAGATTTTAAAAAACCTTCAGGAAAGCTTTCTGACCCAGAGCCCTGGACTGTGGAAGAAAGAACAAATCCCTTCAGAGGAGAGCACGTGGACCAACAGCTCAGGCTCTATCAGCTGGTCTTGCTGTGCCTGAGCCAACACTGAGAACTCAATCCTGGAGCCCAGCTTTTCCCTGCTGGGCCAGAGTCAACCCTCTCGACATGACTTCAGTTGGAAATGACCAAGTATTGAAGTTCCTTAAGCAACAGTGAGAGCCCAGTGAGTGGCTCAGGACAAGATTGCCTTTAGCCCCAGTGAAAGCATTCGGCTCCTCTGAGGAAACATCTCCACCCCTCAGACATCACAGTGGTAGTTTCTGTTCCTTTAGTTGGAGTCAGAAGGCGCCCAGGTGAATTTCTAGGATACTTCCAAGCTACCTGCTATTCTTGCTGTGGAGAAAAAGTCTTGCCCTTTTTTCAGTATAATAAGTTATATGCAAGGCCTACATCCTATGAGGAAAGAGTGAGGGGGGAACCCCTCAAATCTCAGCCTGGGGGTTGCTCTAACCACTTTCCCTCATTCCCATCCCCATGCCCTAACCTCTCTCCAACCTCCACAAGCCTAAAAAAAAATTAGACTCATCTTCACAGCCACTCTCAGGATCCTTAGACAACCTTCAGCTCACAGAGTTGTCTGGAAACTAATGGTCAACATTTGATGCGCTGCACAGCAAAACATCAGTAATTTCCAGCACGTTACCTCTCATGACTTCTCCCTTTTCCTCTCACTTCCAACAAGTGTCTGAAGGCTCCAGGTTCTCAGGCCAGCAAGCAGATCTAACCAAATTATTGGAGCGGAGCAGGGCACTATCCAGACACCCTCCCCCCAGGGCCGTCCTCACTAAATACATGAGAAGCTGCAGATAAGATGAAAGGGAAGCAGAGAGCGAAGAACCTTTACCGATCGTGCTCCAGTCTGGAACTTCTTATCCTGTGCTTTGTAATGAAGGGATTGCCCGCCCGTGATCCAAAGCCAAGCCTTTGTCTTCAGCCGCAGACAATCGGCAGTGGCACACGTGTGTGTCTGCACATCTGGCCCCCAGGTGCTGGTCCTCGAGTGTGCCAGCAACCCACGGTTTAACCAGAGTTCTTGGCATGGTCCTACCAAGACCCCTGGGGGTGAATCCCTCTTGCTTGTATTAAAGCTCTGCAGTTGGCCCTCTATAGGCCATAAAGGGAAGTGGTGCTAGTCCCCCTCGTAGATAGCCCCTGAAGTAGCTTCCAGAAAGAGGAAAGGTAATAAAAGAAACATACTTCTCTTTCCTATTCTTTGGGGATTGTTGCATGTTCCTGGAATTCCATAAATTAATGTATGGATTTTTGAAAAATAACATATATATGTATTTAAATTTTGCCTTTTTTTGGGGGTCACACCCGGCAATGCTCAGGGGTTTCTCCTGGCTCTGCACTCAGGAATTACTCCTGGCGGTGCTCGGGAGACCATATGGGATGCTGGGGATGGAACCCAGGCCGGCATGGGCCGGCCGCCTGCAAGCAAAAGCCCTTCCCACTGGGCCATGGCTCCGACCCCCATATTTAAATTTTAAGCACCCTAGTTTACAGTGCTGCTACTAATGGTAGGGTTGCAGTACTATGCTTATACCAGAGTCGGCTTCTCTCTGCCACTCTCCCAGTGTCTCCGCCTCATCCTACTCCCGACCTGTCTGTCAGTTCTCAAACTCTGTTGCCATTAGGCATTTGTCATTTTCTTACTATATTATATCCAACATGCAAGATCATTCTGGGTCTGTCTCTCTTCTGACTAATTTCACACAGCAAAATTAGCACTTCAGGCTCATCCATGTAACAGCAAATTGCATGACTGAATCTTTTCTTATATCGGATTATTTTTTCTTTTTTTGGGTCATACCCAGCAATGCTCAGATTTCAGCAAGGCTCTGCACTCAGGAATTATTCCTCGTGGTGCTTGGAGAACCATATGGGATGCCGGGATCAAAGCCGGTCAGCAGCGTGCAAGGCAAACTGGAGCAGGATTTCATTGTGTATACACACCATGGTTAGTTTCTTTGTGGTCTGCGTACACATGTCTGCGCAAATATCTTTTCTGAATGGAGTCTTGGACTTTTGAGGTAGATGCCCAGAAGCAGAATAGCTGGATCATGCAGAAGCTCAATTTCTCTCTTACTTGAGATTTTTCCACGCTGTTGTCCAGCAGGGGTTGGATCAGCCAACATTCTGCCACTGGTGAATGAAGGTTTCTTTATTCTCACATTTCAAGTTTTTACAGAGTACGTTCATAGTCCATTATAAACAAGTCTTTCTTGGGTTCAATTTTGTTTGTATTCCTTTCCTTATGCTTCCATCTCCCCTCAAATGCCTCTACTTCTCCTCTCCATCCACCAACTCATACAACATTCTTTTAATTGATGGATTGAATTTGGCCACATATGACCATGCTGCGGAGGCTGCTGGTAGTAACCGTGAGTGCCCAATGGATGGAACCTAGGTCCCTGCATGCAAAACCTTGCTCCAGCCCTTTGAGTCATTGCCCCTGGCCCGCAAAGTAACTTGGAGGGTCTGGAAAGATAGCATAGTGGGTGGGAAACTAGCCTTGCATGCTGCCAACCTCGCTTATTTTGCCAGCTACCCATCACTCTTGGATCCTGCCTAGAGTGATCCCTGAGCACAGAGCCAGGAGTAAGTCCAAAACACACAACAGAAAATAACTTTCAAATCTCAGTTTTCACTGAAAAGTTATCAAGAGGATGCAGCAGATTCCAGACAACACATAAGCTGGATTATGAACTGGAAATGCATACTGGATTATGCTCCTTTCCCCCAACCTCACACCAAGAAGTCACCTCAAGGTCGGAGCTTGTCCTGTGGTCTTCTACACGCTTTCACTCTGAAACTTTCACCCTGCCATGAATGGGTGAAGATCTCAGCGTATTGAGGACTGGGCCAGATCAATGCATCAGAAAACTATGTCGCATTCGACCAGCAATCAACCTTGCTCCTTAGTTCCAGCTCAAGGTCTCTCTCTGTTTCTCCCCAGACTGTGCCCACCCATGCTACTCTCCCTGTGCTTTTTTTCATGGAGTCATTGTCTTGTTCCTGTTGGAGCGGAACCATCGGGGAGCATCTGTGCTTCTCAACATCTTCATGTCAATGGTCCTGGCAGATTCCTTTGAACAAAATGCACATAATTATGCACTTGGGTAGTGCGATGAGCCACAGCAGGGCAGATCAAATGGAAGATGATAGAATGATTTTTTGTTTACTTTTTTTTTTTTGTAGGGAAGAGACATTAGGGACACAGCTAATGGTGATTGGAGCCTGCTCCCAGCTCTGTTCTCAGAGGTTGTTCCCTACACTACTTGGGGAACTTATGACACCAGGGAGCAAACCATCATACGCTTCATGCAAGACCTTTAACCTAGAACTCTCTATCCAGTCTGATCCCATGATCTTCAAATCCAAAAGCACTGAGCATCCAAAGTTGTCAATAGTGTGGTAAGTGAGAATTTTTTCTTCTGATTTTTGTTCAACATCATCTCCAGTTTGTAATAAGATGAAAAGTAAAGTTGTACTTTTTAATTGTGTGACTTTAAGTCATGGAATTATAGCACAGTTCTGGGTGAAGTTGCCTCCAATTAAAATCTTAGCCCCCATTCTTTCTTGTGCCCACAGGCTGCTGATCTCATCTTTATAGCTCCTACCTATGTAAGCTGAAGCCAATGACACTTTCCCCCATGGGCATGCTTTTGATAATTAGAGAGGTCTAAGTATTTCATGCATGGCATTCTTATTTAATAGCCAGACTCCCATTTCCCAACCGGGGGAAAATTCTACGCTCAAATATTAAAAAAAAACAGGGGCTTCTGTTGTCTCATGGCTGGAGTGCTGGGTCAGTGGTTGGGAGAGGAGATTGCTTCTCACTCTCCAAAGCCATCAGCACCCCATGAAAACGTATTCTGCTGAGTCTTGGGGAAGAATAGCAGTGCTTCCTTGGTGGCTCACAATGCTACAGAGAAGCATGCAACATGGTGTTGACTGCATTCATTATTGCTTCTAGATAGCCCCTGATTGCGGTTAGTCCAGTCTTAGAATTGGATCATCCATCACCAGACAGTAGAGTCTCCAAGATTGGCTCCTAGACCCGATTTTATAGGTGTCATTGTCTCTTGGAGGGAGCCCACATTCTCTTGGGGGGCATAGGCCCTTTGTCCACAGTCTCATCTGTGGAGGGCAGGCCAGCCTCCTTCCCTGGCATGTTGTCGAAGCTAGTGGAGAGTCTGAGCTCTGCTCAGAAGCTACTGCCAGGGGGCGGAGTGATAGTCCAGCAGGTAGGGCGTTTGCCTTGCATGCAGCTGACCCAGGTTCGATCCCAGGCATCCTATATGGTCCCCCATGCAGTGCCAGGAGTGATTCCTGAGTGCAGAGCCAGGAGTAACCCCTGAGCATCACAGGGTGTGACCCAAAAAAGCAAAAAAAATAAATAAAAAGAATATACTGCCAGTCCCAACTATTCTCTCTAGACCCTGGACATCTTGAGAAAAGTTCATGCTCTGTGCCAGGTACTTTCCCAAGACAGTGAGTTAGACCAGGTAAACTTCTCAGAACTGTATAGTGGTGACAACAGTTCTAGAAGAATAGTCAGGATTTGAAATCTCATAGACTTTCACAGAAGTACGTAGAAGCAAGGATGAATCACAGCTTTTAAGAAAGCTGGTAAGAAAAATCCACCACAGCTTATAACCTGGTGGCTGTCACCATCATACTGAACATGGCCAGAGAGTTTAAGGTCTGTGTATGGCGCCCTAGATCCAACCAGAACTAAAGAAGTAAAATTCCAATTTTACTTGCAATTTTGCTAACTGACCTGTTAGCAAAATTTGCCTTCCACTTTCAAGTGCCTAGAGGTTTAGAGGTTAGCTTGGGTCCCAGATGAGAGGACCAGAGAAGAGTAATCCTCTTTGGACCCCAAAAGATCATGGCAGGATGAGGAGGACTAAGGAAATGTACAGCGGGTTGGATGCTTGTCTTTCATGTGGTTAACCCTACGTTTGATCCCCGGACCCCATCACTACTGAGAACTTCCCACAGCTGTCCTTGAGCACAGAGTCAGGAATACATCTTGGGTGCCTCCAGAGGTGGTCCCCAAGCAAATTAATATAAGTGAAATGTTTGGGACCAGTAGTGCATTTATCCCTCCCACCGTTCTCCCTATGGCACCATGAGGAAATGGCACTTGCTGGACTCTGAGCAAGGACTGAGGGCCTCTACTCAGTCCCCAGCCTCCGGGCTCAGTGGGTGTGACCCTGAGCTCCAGCCACCACAGCCAACCCAGCAAGACAGAGACTCCAGATCCACGGTAATGCAGGTGCCCGGCAGGTCTGCTGCCACGGTTTTATCTTAGACTCAATGTATTTTAGCACCAGGTCCTTTCAGGATCCTTCTCATTTGTACATTTTAGCGATCATTCTATTTGCATCAAACTGGAGAGTTTATGGGGAATGAGGAATTATGAGAGACTCACACACACGGGGCAGAGCTGCTACTTGCTCTCTCTGTGCCCAGCTGATCACGAGGCATTCGGGAGGGATGGTGGGTTCTAGCCCTAGCCTGCCACCCCAGAAGAGCCTTGCAAGAAGCCAGAGGAACCCCCCACACCATAAGGGCCGCCATTTTCCACATCCAGACTCCCTCTCGTCAGAACTCCACCCAGCAGAAGAGCTGATTGCAGCCTGGCTCGGCCTCGCAGTTCATCAATAAATGCTCGAGTCTTGAGGTGACTAGAAGATTATCCCACCCTCAAGGCAAATCTTGGCAAGCTACCGTGTCGTATTTGACATGCCAAATACCAGTAACAATTATAGTCCTCATTCCCATGGCTTGATGGAATGGTTTGAGGTTCTTTATGTTTCTGGAGTGGGGAGATGCCCTTGGGCTATCTTGCATGTGACAGGACATATTGAGATGTTACTGGTGCCTGCTCGAGTACTCGATGATCTACGGGAAGTCAAATGATCAAGTGATCAAGTGACCGTTCTCCCTGCATTAACATACACCTTCGAGACCTGGGCCCTACGAAAGCAGGATGAGAATGCTATTCGGATCTCCCAAAGAGGAATCAAAAGATCTATGCTTGGAATATCACACCTCACTCCAAGTGAAAGAAGGAATCCGGAGTTCTGACCTCCGTCACTGTTCCAGAGTTAGGGATGCCATCTCGTTTGCCAAGGCATCGAAAATCAGATGGGCTGGACATGTAATGCGATTTGGGAGCGACCTCTGGACTAGAGCCGTTACCGACTGGATCCCATCAAAGATCACGTGGCCACTCACCTGCAAGATGGTCAGATTTCCTTATCAAGACCCTAAACAAACAGTTCGAGGCTCTTAATATCCCGAAACAAACAGATGCCATTGGGCTACACTGGCACGTGATAGGGTCAAATGGAAATATTACTGGCACCTGCTCAAGCAAATTGATGAATAACGGGATATCAGTCAGTGATCAAGTGATTTTTTTTGGGGAGGGGACATATCCAGTGATGCATGTGGTTCTGGGGGATCAAACTTCGGGGCTCCCTGCATGCAAACCACATACTTCAGCCATTTAACGGAAGATTGTGACTTGATATCAGTTCTGCATTCAAGTGGGTTGTGTCTCCAGCCTGGACAAGCCCCACTGACCAGCATGACATTTTGCCTGACTCTAAGCAAGGCGCAACAAAGCCTTTCTACCTTCTAAAATTTTTTTCTTTCTTTCTTTCTTTCTTTCTTTCTTTCTTTCTTTCTTTCTTTCTTTCTTTCTTTCTTTCTTTCTTTCTTTCTTTCTTTCTTTCTTTCTTTCTTTCTTTCTTTCTTTCTTTCTTTCTTTCTTTCTTTCTTTCTTTCTTTCTTTCTTTCTTTCTTTCTTTCTTTCTTTCTTTCTTTCTTTCTTGCTTGCTTGCTTGCTTGCTTGCTTGCTTGCTTGCTTGCTTGCTTTCTTGCTTGCTTGCTTGCTTGCTTCCTTCCTTCCTTCCTTCTTCCTTCCTTCCTTCCTTTCTTTCTTTTCTTTCTTTCTTTCTTTCTTTCTTTCTTTCTTTCTTTCTTTCTTTCTTACTACTTTCTTTCCTTTCTTTCCTTTCTTTCCTTTCTTTCTTACTCCAGGGCTTACTCCTGGCTCTATGCTCAAGGGATCATGGATCCATATGTGCTACTGGAATTGACCCTGGACCAGCTGTGTGCTACAAGAACCCTACTCACCTTACTATCTCTCTCTCATCCCACAGTCCCAACTTTGGCCTTCATTTGAAATATTTATTACTCAAATGCCCTGCATTTCTGTGAACTAATTTTTAATATGCCACCAACATAAGATAAAAATTGGTAGAACATTGTCATGTTCACTTGTCATGTTGGGTTCTGGCCAAGACTGAGCTGTGCTTGTGAGAGACAGGCCCGTTTCCTTCTATTTCTCTCACTCCTCAGCCCCATTCTCTTCCATCATAGCCACTCCCTGAGCGCAAGCTCAGCAGTTTGGACCATTCCAGATGCCTCTGGTTTGTGCAAAGGTTAACTTCCAGCTTCTGTGATTTCCTTAAATGACTTGTGTGTTTTTTTTTAGTAGAATGATAAGTAACTCATTTCTATTCTTATTGGGGAACTAAAACAACAATTTGTGTGACCAAAGTGTTTCTTTTCAGAATCTTGGTTTATACCATTCAAATCACTCCCTGGCTCCCATTTTTTCTTTTTTTGTGATATCTCTGGCTCCCATTTTGACCCACCCATGCATGGGGAAAGGTGTTGAGTAGCCAAGAAGAGTGAAGGACAGATTTCAGAGTAGGGAATTGAGACTTGAAACTCTAGAAAAACAAGCTAGGAAGGAAATGAAGCACAAATGCCTAGAATCTAGAGTTCTAAAATCCCAAGGCAATCACTTCTCTGATACTTATCCTTAAGGAAAAATATGATGAGGAATGTATTGCGGCAACTGCTCACATAGCAAAGGAAAAAACACCCAGATGTAGACTGAGCTTCCCAGATAACAGACAAAAAAAATCTGGTGTGAAGTGGTGAGTCATTCTCTCTGTTTACTCAGCCTGAATTTTCTGGTTAATTGTCAGTTATTCACTTTGCACTAGGCCAGAGATAAATTAGTCTCCTGACAGGTTTATTTTTGTGTTGATTAGAAAAAAAAGCTCATGCAACCCTGGGTATGTGATGTGGGTTCTAGGGTAGGTAGACCTGGGTCCCCAAATTTGACATCATGTACAATAGCAGGACCAGTGGGAGAAGAGTTAAAGATCAAAGCGGCAAGGTCCAGGGAGTGCAGGTAGGGCCAGAGAGATAGCTCAGTGGGCTGAGTGCATGCTTTACAGGAGCCCCAAGTTCAGCCCTGACAACCTGACACCCTGACAGGTTGGGGTCTGCTCTCCAGCCTGAGCACATGGTTCAGGGGCCAAAGGCCATCTTGGCTTAGGATCCTGATCTGAGCATATGGTCTGAGTCTGGCGAGGAATTGGAAGTTTAGGGTTTTCCTGACCTTGGATTGTAGTGCCAGAAGTTGAATGAATAAAGCTTTTTGGAAACGTTTGCTGGATTTGCGAGTCTTCCTCTGTCTGCTGCTAGTCTCTTGAGGTACAAGGGAATCCTGCTCCTGATATTGTTGGAGAACCCAGCACAGCTGCTTCCCAACTCCACTGTGCTCCTTACATCCCACCATGGACAGGAATTTCCCCTTTCCTTTTATCTTTTGATTTGTTTCCTTTCGTTTTACAATTCCCTGTCCACTGCCCAGTGAAATTTGATGCCTTTGACGGGAGCTTGAGCTTCTGCAGGCTCAGCCGCTCTCCTGTGGGGCAGGTGTGTCTGCAGCCACGTACCAGGCACATCCTTGGATGCATGATCCCACCGTTCCTACCCCAGTCCAGTCTAAGTTGCACATCCTTGCCATGGAAGGTCCTGGAGCTGTGGGCCAGTCTGTGGATTCTGTAAGGCTTCTGCCACAGAGAGGCTGAAACATGGACACATTCACCTCCTTTGTACTAGGAACAAGCGTTCATGTCTTCCTCTTTTAAAAGGGCCAGTTGGAATTTTATGCTCCAATTCAAAAAAAGAAGTTAAGAGGGCCGGAGCGATAGCCCAGCAGTAGTGGTTAGAATGTTTGCCTTGCATGCACCTGGCCTGGGTTCAATTCCCAGCACCTCATATGGTCCACTAGCCCACCAGGAGTGAACCCTGAGTGCAGAACCTGGGAAAACCTGGAGTCAGCTGGGTATGGCTCAAAAACAAAGGAGAGAGAGCGGCGGCGAGAGAGAGAGAGGCTAAGAAAAGGCTGGTTTTGACAGTAGGCTGTGCAAGCGGCCAGGACACTCAGTTTTCCCGTAACTCATCAAGTGCCACAGAGTCCCACAGGTCAGAGACATTGTGAGAGCTGCTGGGTTTCCTACCATGTCCAAACCCAACCATCATAGGTGAAGCTTTATGGTGCTTTTTACGCCCATTTCCTGTGAGGAACCCCAGCTCCCTCCATTCATTGTCCACTTCCCGGCCTCCGACTGCCACTTTGGTCACTGGCCTATGACGGATCTGGAGCTGAAAACCAGATTTGACTTTTAGCTCTTTCTGCCTCTTTCTGGAGTCTGGCAATGGGGAGGAGCCCACATCTGGCTCGTGGATCTTCCCAACTCCCTGCATCTTCCCTTTGGTAATGTGGCTGTTGTGTTGCCCTTAGCATGACCTCCATCAACTACTGGGACTGGCAAATTGGTGTGAAGTAGGTGGAAGTGAGTGAGGCACCCTTCCTCCCTGCACCCCAGGTCAGCGGCAGGATTCCAGAGTGAGACGCTTCATCCCTAAGGGCCCCGAGACCATTCTTTCTTTTGCTGGCCATGCTGCCCCTGGACAGGTTTACTGAAACTAGAAGTTATGTCATTTTGAGTACCACTCTCCTGAACACATGTTCTTCAGAAAGAATCTCTTCTTGTGGAGATGTCGGCAAAGAAATGAGAACTCAAGAAGAGAAAATGTTTGGAACGTAAAGGCGTTGCCTGTGAAAGACTCCCAGACAGTGCACGGCTGCAGGCGCATCAGAGGAATCCTGCCTGGCCTCTGCCTGCTGGGGTTAGAATTTTTCATTGAATGAGAGTCTCATGGTGGGCAAGAACCACAGGACTTGATCTGAAACTCAATATAACAGAGAAACATTTCAGAGCAAAATGGGCAAGTATGCTATTAAAATGATAGTAAAACAAGTAGGGCACTTGCCTTGCATGTAGTCAACCAGGTATCAATCCCCAGCATCACATATGGTCCCCTGAGTTTACCAGGAGTGATCCCTGAGTACAGAGTTAAGGGTAAGCTTTTTGCAGTGCCTGGTGTGGCTCCAAACAAAACAAACAAAGCAAAATGGGCAGGTACTTTTGGGCCTTTGGAGCTGGTTGCTAAAATGAAGTGTCCCACCTTACCCAGAGAGATAGTACAGCAGATAAGATACTTCTCTTGCACACAGCTAATCACATTCCATACTCAAAACTCCATTTAGTACCCTACCCTGAGCACAGCCAGGAGTGAACCCTAAGCACAGAGGCAGGGGTAAGCCTTGAATGCAGGTGTGGCAGAAAGAAAGAAAGAAAGAAAGAAAGAAAGAAAGAAAGAAAGAAAGAAAGAAAGAAAGAAAGAAAGAAAGAAAGAAAGAAAGAAAGAAAGAAAGAAAGAAAGAAAAGAAAGAAAGAAAGAAAGAAAGAAAGAAAGAAAGAAGAAAGAAAGAAAGAAAGAAAGAAAGAAAGAAAGAAAGAAAGAAAGAAAGAAAGAAAGAAAGAAAGAAAGAAAGAAAGAAAGAAAGAAAGAAAGAAAGAAAGAAAGAAAGAAAGAAAGAAAGAGGAAGGAAAAGGAAGAAAGAAAAGAAGGAAGGAAGGAAGAAAGGAAGGAAGAAAGGAAGGAAGGAAGGAAGGAAGGGAAGGAAGGAAGGAAGGAAGGAAGGAAGGAAGAAAAGAAGGAAAGAAGGAAAGAAAGAACTTTCGATGAGAATATACTACAGATTTCTGGGAATTGCATGTAATTCCTCTCACCTTCCCCTAGACACAATCTTCCTCCACCCTCATCACCTCTGTTCTCGAATCTTCTTCCCTACCTCCAGCCATAACCCCACTGTGGCCTCAGTCACCTGTCACCTCACTCCAGGAAGCTTCACAGTGATGACTCAGGTACAGGAGAAAGCCTAGGGCTTCCTTACTTATTTCTGCATCTTCACTTGAGCCCGCCCCTTCCCCCTGGGGAACTATGGGGAACTGAGGGAGCACACCCACCCCACATCTGTTCTTCCTGCTTGGGGATCACTGCCTCCCTCACTGCTGCATCTCCAGAGGGGCCTGGCCAGTGCCCACTCTCCTGCATCTCCTGCTTCCCCACCTCACCTCACTGTATTGTAGCCTGCTCCCCCAAACCAGCCATGCTAGCTATCTAATTCTAGCTCCCACTATCAAGCCTCAAGGTTCTTTGGAGGGTTTTATTCTTTGCTCTGTTTCCTTGAAAAGTGCCTTATATTTAACAAGGGTTTAGAAAACAGTTCCTAAAGGGTAGAAAGATGAATGAATAAGTGAATAAATTAATGTGAAAAATTAAAAAATCAATGTGGAAAATTAAAAAAATGGTTGCCTAATAAAATTCAGGCATATAAAAGAAAAAGAAGTCATGGGCCTGCTTTTTATTGCTGCACTATCAGTGGATGGGCTGAGCTCAGGTTTGCAAGCAGAAGGCCCAGGTTCCACCTCCCGCCTCCTACCATAAATCGCATGGTTCCCAGCACCTTCAGGAGCAACTCCTGAGCATACCCAGGTGTGTACTCCCAAAAATAACAGAAAAACACAGGAAATAAAATAATAATAAGCCTCGGGCATGGGGTGAAGTTTGGTGGAGTTTCCTTGCAGGCATAAGGCAGAGCTGCATTCTCCCTCACTACCCGTGAGAAATCCAGTGTCACTTATGTTTATAAACCCTAGTGCCATGTCCAAGTGTGATGTCACAACCATTGTGGCCACAATCACAACAATGCATAAGCGAGGGACCACAAAGAGAAGATGTCTCATCTAACCAAGATCTAAACACATAAAGAGAAGTCGACTAGCCAACAGGAAAACGAACATAGAACAGGAGTCTCCAAAGCTTAACCCTAACTCAGAAGCGTTTCCTCTAGAGAAGAGAGGGGGAGTAAGCCACAAGAAAATGCACTGGAATGGGAAGGACACCATATTTCAGTGGGAGTTTAATTTAGGACACCAAAAGATGCAAAAGGCTTTAGGAAGCAGGTGACGCATGGTCTTTCTAGAACAACTAGAGAGATGGATCAGCTTCCAATGAGCAGGTCCAAGAGGCGGCCCAGCAGAAGAGCATTGGCAGGTAGGAGGCTCCAGGTTCTATCTCCAGCATGGCCAAAAGTTGTAGGAGCTTACATGGATGACACAGGATAACAAAGCTTTATTATTTTGCAAGAAACATGACTTTGAACTTAAGATTCTATATTTAAGCTTCAATCGAGTATAATAACAAAATGAAAATGTCCAGGCATCCAGGAACAGGAAAGTTTACCTCCTGGGAGACCCCTCTGGGAAACTAAAATGAAAACAAAGAAAGGGGGAAATTAGATCTCAAAAGAGGATCTCTGGATGGTGTGTATAAAAAGCAGTAATAGAACAGAAGAATGTTTGTAAATGGGTAATTCTTCTGTAACATTATCATAAAAAACATTGGGAAGTCAGAGAGATAGCACAGCAGGTAAGGTGCTTGCCTTGAATGCAGCCAAGCCAGGTTTGATCCCTAGCATGCCATGTGGTACCCAGAGCAATGCCAGGAATAATTCCTGAGTACAGAGCCAGAAATTACCAGATGTGGCCCCAAAATGACAACAACACAAACAACAAAATTCAGAAGCAGGAAAGGGAGCTGGCTTGCACAGAGGCTAAAGGACATTCTTCTTCATGTGCAGAATTTCCCGGCACTGAATAGAACCCCCAAATACCAATAGGCATGGTCCCAAAATAAGCAAAACAAAAAAGACATGAAAACTGAAAAATAAACCTTTGACTTAAAAAAAAGCAACCAGAAATATCAGAAAGAACAAAAGAAAGATCAAAAAATCCTACAACAGAGTAGAGAATGTGTTCAAATCATCCATATGAGAAAGATCATTTATTCAAGAGGAAGGTTCAAACCATCTGAGGAGACCCTAGGGTCCCAATTAGTGATTCTCAGCCAACCAAGCTGACAACAATTCAACAGAAAGATTCAAGTCTGCGGCACTGATTTAGCTATGCAGTGCTCGAGACTCCTGAGGCCTCTCCAGTGATGCTGGGGAGCTCTACCTGTTGGTGTTCAGGGGACCTTTGCTGTTGGGAATCAAAGCAGAGTCAGTAGTGAGCAAGGCATGTGCCATAACCTCCGTGCTACGTACATGGGTCCACTTCTCTAACTAGTTCTAGGAGATTCTTTGGGTAGACATCTGTGAGTGGAATTGCTGAATCCCATGAAAGCCCCATTTCTCATAATTTGAGGAGCCTCCAAATGTCCCGTCTGCACCAACTCTCATTCCCACATCCAGTATAAGGGTACCTTTTTCTCCACACTGTCCCTGACATGTGTCAGCAGCCTTTAATATTTTTATCTACCATTGTCAAAAATGGGAGGTGACAGTTCACAGTTGTTTAACTTTGAGTTTCTCAGATCATTATTTGTGATGCTGATCCCCATTTTTCCCACATCTGGCTTTCTTTACAAATTTAATTTTTTAATTAAAGAATCATTATTCACATAGCTATAGATACTTGAATTTCGGCATATAATATTTCAACGCCAGGTTCAACTTCCACTCCACCACTGCTCCCATACTCCATCACCTTCACCTCCGCTCTCTCTGCCTGCCACCTTGACAGGCACATTCCAAAGTTTGGTGGTTGCAGCTTAGATCTTGTGTTTTCTGAGTTGCTCAGTCTGTGATTTGGATATAAGCTGTACCATTCTCCCACATTACCAGTCTAACTGGAGTCCTGCTCCCCAGTACTTCTTTTCTCATCCTCTTCATCCCCTTGATTTCTTTATTTCTCTGTATTTCTCTTCCCTAAGGTCTGGGTCAAAGTGTGATTTGGGACATCATCTCTTTTCTGCATTACATTTCTTCATTTAGTTATTCTATATACCACAGATATTCTATGTACTACAGATACTACAGATTCCATATACCATAGATATTCTATATTCTATATACCATAGATAAGGGAGATCATCCTGTGTCTGTCTTTCTTTTTCTGGCTTATTTCACTCAACATATCTTCCAGTTACAACCAGGATGCAGGAAATTACAAGATTTCATTGATCCTTGAAGCTGCATAGTGTTCCATTGTGTATGTATACCACATCTTCATAATCCATTCATCTGTCATTGGACACCTAGGTTAGTTCTGTATCTTGGCTATTGTATTGAATACAGCAATGAATAATGGTATATATACATTGTTTTGAATTAATGCTTTAAAATTCTGGAGGTAGATGCCCAAAAATATTTCTCTGATATGACTTATAAAACCTCAGGGAAGATTCTAGACCTTGGAAGACAAAGCACTCTTCTGAATCAAGCCCATCTTGCCTCTAGACAGCCCCAATCTTCTTGCCTTCTGGCTTCCTTGACCACTGATTTCTGTTGGACTCTAATTCCCATGAAGATGAGACGCCAAGTGTCTAAGCTCATGTGTTCCATGGCAGTTTGGAGTTGGGAGAACCTATGGGATTTAAAGCAGAGCAGACCTGCTTTCCTTGGCACACCCCTGAAAGTACATGAAGCTGCTGCAGTAACTTGCTCTGATTCTGATGCCAACAACTACTGAGGTGACTTGTGGAAGAATCAATTTTTTGCCTGATGATCATCTGAGACTTTTGCTGCTGGCCCATTCAGCTCTGAGCACACATCATACATAAGGGGTGTTGGGGTGGAAACAAAAGAGCTTGGGGCTTCTTCCAGGTCTCAGCCCCTGTGCCCCCATTTGGGCTGCAGGCACTTATCAACCCTGTGGGTAGCCACCAGTTGGTGGTGGGAGCTGGGAGGGCAGTGGTCTGTTCCCCTCAGTCTGTCCCCCACCTCCTGGCACCCCACTCCTTTCCTCCCAACAAAGGAGTCTGCAGTTCCTCTGCCTGCGTGCTGGCAATCCCATACTGTGCCAGGGTGGGGAAAGGGGGCGGACAGGAAGTATACAGAAAGCAGGAAACAAAAATGATTTGTACTGGTCCTGATCGGGAAACCCGCATTCCTGCTCGCCTGCATATATAATATTAAGGGAGAGGAAATTACGAATAAAGCAGTCAATGAAGATGCATGAATCAGACCTTTGTTCGTGGGCAAACCCTGCCTGGAAAGCTGCGTTGAGGCAAAGAGCTGACTTGAAGTCTCCTGCTTTTTATAGAAACGGCTTTTGAAAGGTGGCTGACACCCAGTCCCCTCCCTACTGGGTCAGAGGGAGTCCAAGGGGATGAGCACACAGCTGGAGGGGCTGTGGGCCGCCTCTTGAAAGGAGCGAGGTTTCTGCCCAACCCATTCCTTCACTGAAAAGACAGAAGGAAAATGGTCCATGGCAGCAGCTGGGAATGACCAAGCAGCCAAGAGAAGTCGTAATCGTCCGGGCTCGGGTACATGCCACCCACGACCAGGGGGCTCCATTCTGTCTCCCAAGGCCAAACTGGCCCTGCCCAAAGCTCCTGCAGCCAAAATGTAGTTGGAGAAGGCATCCAGAAAATTCTACCATCCCAGCCAGCAAAGGCGTTGAACTGAAGAGCTGATCATAAGGTCAAAATGGCCATTTCAGGCACACATAGATGTTGTTCCAAGTATCAAACACTTCGAACACTCCAGATGAATTGGGGCCAGGGGCCCGTTGTTTACTCTCTGTTTAATAAAACCAGGAAATGAAAGTTCAGATTTATTTCAATGGGACGCCTTCTGACTCTTGGTCTTTCTTATTCAAGGTTCTTCTTGATCGCCTCACAGACCGTTGACCAGAGACATTCTAGGCATGTGGATACAAGTTAAGGCTCAGGGCACTCTGCTTACATGGGGAGACAGAGAGTCTGTCTTTCCTGGACAGAATCATTCCGCTAACTTTCCATCCCCTCCCAGCCTTATTTTCCTTTTTGCCTTTTGGCAAAGCCCTCCAATCCACATCCCTCTCATGGAGCACCACCATCAAGCAGGGATGTGTGGGTGGCCAGGTTTTCCCTGGATATTTAAAACATCCTGGCAAAGAGGGTTCTTTTTATGTTCTTAGTATATTTTACTTTAGGTTTGCTGTTGTTGCTCAGGATAACTCTCTGATCATAACTCCTCAATCAGGAGGGTGACAGCGCCCTCGCTTCTAACTGTGATTTCCATAGGAACCGCATAAACAGAACTCATCGTCCTGCATCCACATCCACCTCATGCTCCTGGGTGGTGTTGGTTTCTACGACAGGGTGAGCAAGGCAGTTGCGGTAGCCATTGGCTGTGGAAAGACCCGTGAGCTCATCTGATCCCGTTGCCCTGCCAAGACAGGATATAGGCCCTAAACATGCTTCCTGGTCTAGGGACCGCTGCAAACACTGGTTCCCCCAAGGTCACAGTAAACATGGCTTCAAAACAGGAAATGAAGTCTCATCTCAATTAATTAGGACACCCGTTAGAACAATGTCGGGGTGGTGTTCTGGAAGAAGGGGACTTCCATGCTAGGTTGAGTTGGAACCTCCTCCACTATCCAGGGACCTGACACTGGGACAGTCGCCAGTCCTTGGGGACAGGGGCCTATTCCTGCCCTGTCCCCAAGGACTGGCGCCTCCAGAAGGTGAGTATAAATAAAGACAACCCTAATGGCTTGTGAGAGTCATATTTCGGTCGGAATTCACTGAGCAATTCGTGGAAAGATGGTAGTGCCTGGTGCTTCAGAAATATTCCATGGGGGCGCCTGGGAGAGGTCGGCATGAAAGCACCTGCCTTGAGTGAAGCTGTGAAGCTGCAAGTTCAGTTCCCAGCACTGCCCCCATCCTCCATCGCAGTCCAGTAGCTCTGCTGTTTGTGATCCCCAGGGCCACACCTGCATGTCCCATCCCTGCACAGAAACCGGCCGAATGCAACACAAGGAAGGGGAAACATTAAAGAAAGGACATCAGCACTCTGCCAAATTGTAATTAATTAAAACTGAAAAGAAAGAACCAGAGAGATAGTAAGGGGGTGAAGTGTTGTCTTGTATAAGATACGGTTTATTCTCTGGCACCACATACGGTCCCCTGAGTATCTCCAGGAGTGATCCCCAAGCTCTGTCAGGTATGGCCCCAAAGACAAATCAATTAAAATAAGGCTATAGGAAATCTCAAGGGAAAATACACAGGCTTCCTGCATCCATTTGTATGACGCTAGCAGGGGATGAATCATTCATTCCTCAGCTCTGGCTCTACAAGTGCCCCCTGGGTGACACTTAGCTCTTCTCGAACACTCTGTTTGCCTGACACTGAGTAAAGTGGAGAGCATGGGCAGTACCTCTGAAGGGTGTTGATATCAATATAGAGGCTGAATGGAAAAAATGAGGTTCCATAGGGTTCCATGATATACCGAATTCATCATGATTCACTGACAAGAGAGTGAGTTGAAATTGCTCCAGTTGTTCTGACTCTAAGGCCAGTTCACAGGTGGACCTCACTGCCTTATTGGCTGTCTGCTCTGGTCTGTTCCTGGAGAATCCATGTTTTTTTTCCATAGTTCCTACTAGTTCTACCCTCACAGCTGAGATTAGTTGTTTTCCCTGCCAACTTTTAGACCCCGTGCTGGGTCTTCCCTGGATCACTTCACTCATCTCCAGGGCCCTTCTTTCCCTTTGGAGCCCTCCTCATGAGGAGCTTGAAAGTGCAGTGCAGGGATCTCACAGGACAAACTTCCTGTCCATCCAAGCCTCAAGGCCCAAGAGCAATTTTCCCATTGCCTGTTCCTTTCCGTGAATCAAGGCCTCACACAGCTAATATTTATCTGTTGACATTCACCTGGCACCATAACTCTCCCATCTTCTCTGATGGGTGAAACTGTCATCTAGACCAGGCCAAGCAAACTCTTTAACCTGATTTACAGATATCAAAACCCAAACTCATACATCACCAATGACCAGGATTCGAATCCTATTTGCTGTTCAAAAGGCGGCTGTTTCCACAAAGACAATAGACCCTAATGAGAATCGGAGCTTTGTCTATTTGTACCAGCTTATAAAAAGATGACTTTCTCCATCTAGGACCTCCAGATCCTCCCCATGGAATGCTGATGTCATTCATGTAGGTGACTTTTCCAGATGAAATGAGGTTTCCAGCTCATGCTTATATGCAACTCAGGATTTTTCTTTGTATACACATCACAAGGTTTTTATTTAAGTAAGTCATTTCACTATTGCTTTAACTACTGTCTTCATAGAAACTTACAGTTTATTGGCAAGAGTGACCTGAAATTTGCATCTCTAATTAGAAGACACAGTGAAATGTGATGGGAAGATATAGAGTCTAAGTTGGATCTTGTGAATTCTGCAAAGCCCTAGGAGAGTCTCCTAAGCACCCTAAACCTTAGTTTCTGCAAAGGAATCAACAGAGACAGGTTTTAGGTCTCTAAAGATTTCTCCAACATAGAACATCATCGTTCTTGGGGTCTTGGCCATTCAGAGTCTGATTTGAGCAAGGAACATACTCTTCAACATTACATTATAATTCAACATCTTCCATAGGTGAAGACCAGGATGGTCTAAGCAGATGTGACTGTTCAGATGCCCAGAATAAGAGACTGCCATGGAGTGAAGACCACCTGCAGGTCTCCAGAGCCAGGATCCCCTGGGCTCAGTGTTATGCTAGAGACACTCTGTGGGTGGTCCTCAACTCTTTCTTCTGGAAACCTGTTTCCAAAAGGACTCTAAAGATGAGCTCATCTGAGCAACTCACCCCCGGCCCTGCTCTCAAGATGTTTGATAGGAGCTGAGAGAGATAAAGGAAGGTCCATTCTTCATGAAAGTGTCCAACTTTGGGGACGGGGGACTGTAATGGGACATGTGTGCTGGAGACTTGCAAGAGGGAAGAAATGAAGAAAAGAAGCCCAGTCCTGTAGGAGGAAACATTTCCCCGAGCCTGGCTCTGGGTCTCAGTCTCCCTCTCCTAAAGCAGGATTTTTTGTTTTGGTTTTTGCACATCTGCTTGCTTGCTGCCTTGGGATGTGGAATCCTGGATGCCTTCCCTGGTGGTCTGAAAGGATCTGTCCTTTCAAACCAGCTCACCAGGCTCGACCATGGGACGTGTAGGGAAGTGCATTCTCCATTCCTCATCTTTGGGAGGCCTCTGTGCTCTGTCTGTCCGAGGGCGCCACCCTGAAGGCCAATGTACCACATCTGCAAACCGAACAGTATGCCCCAACCTAGGTTGCTGGCGGAATCACATCCCCATACCTTGATGTGGGGATGATGGCAGCCAGTTCCTACAGATGCCTTTCAAGCTTTTCTGACAACAGCTTAGAGAATTTGGGAACAATTGCAATCATTCTGGGGGCTCTTGGCCAGGTCAGGTGTCATGGCTTTGTATCTGACACTCCAGGGAGCCAAGCCTCTACCCAGCTGCTGTGTCTGTGCACCAGCAGCAGGAAGTGTGGCTGCAAGCCTTTAAAGCCAGGCACTTGTCCTAGGGCCGGGCCATTCTCCGCTCAGCCCACAGAAGGGGCCCACAGGTATTTACTGAGCTCTGGGCAAAGGCTCCATCCTAGCAGGTGAGCGGGAGGTCAGGCATGATATTGGCAATGCCCGGCAAAAACTCTTTCCTAGCACAAATCAGGCTCTCGCTCAGGTGCTCAGGTACACTTTATGTTATCTTTAGAAGGCTCCCCTCAAAGGCACCGTCATTCTGTATCTTGTGGGATTTCTCCCACTCCAAGGCTGTTTTCCTCCAGCAGAAAATGCTCTGTTTTGGGGTGGGGAGAGAGCTTTGGGTCATGCCAAGTAGTGCTTAGGGACTACTCATACCATGTAAACAGCCCTTCAAAAAGTGCTCAGCCAGCATTCGGAAACCAGGGAGTTGGTGAGATGCGGACCCAGTAGAAACAGAGCCTCATTTTCCCAGCGTGGAGTCACAGAACCTGCAAGAAAGTCCAAGAGGATGAACCCATGTTCTGTTTCCCTCCACCCAAGGTCGTTGTCCCTACTCCCTCGGGAAATGGAACCCCCCAAAGCAGTCAAGGATCAAAATTCATCAGTCTTCTTCCTGCTCTGTGCCCCTTCCTTCTGGGCTGGGAGTGGTTCCCAATGTTTTCTTAGAGCCCCCGAGGCTATAATTCATTCCCCTTCAGAGAGGGAGAAATTAGGTGATTCTGAATCTGAATATTTGTGCCTTGGTGCTTTCACTCACTGTCACAAAGCCTCAGTGTCCCCAAAACAATGACACATCCCCCTTCTAGAGCACAATTCTCTTCTTATATTGTAACAGTCAGAACTTTGTCTGAATAGTAAAGACAAAAAATTACTTTCTTCTCCTATAGATGATAGCAAACCTGTCCAGTGGCTAGAATTCCCTCAAGCACACACTTGGTTTAATCACCTTTCCATTCTTCACTCAACTTTGCTTCCAGCCCAATATCGGATCACATGCATGAGGCAACACTCCCAGGGGCCACAGGTTATAGAGCTGACCATCGCGCCAAGCTATGTCAGTGGATCCTAAATGGGCAGCTATGGCTGTGTTTGTAACCATCCATCCTAGAGCATTCATGGAAGGCTTCCAGGAGGAAGAAAGCCTTTCCAGGTGCATGTGAAATCTGGGTGGAAGCAGATAAAAAGAGGGAGAAGGAAGACAGAGGGGAGAGAAGATGGGGAGCAAATAACCCCTTGGCTGAGCATCAAGCAGGAGGTGTTTGCACACGTGTATCCAGCCCACCCTCCTTCCACAGAGGAAATGACAAGGCCCAGCCCCCTGGGGCCCCTCCACATCCGGACTCCGGGGATCTCTATTCATTCCAGTGGAAGGTGGGATAACATGGGGAAACGGGACCATGGAAACGGTGGGGTGCGGCCCCGAGTCCTCTCTGAGCGGCTGTCCTTTCTGGGAGCACCAAAGCTCCATGATAGGAAACCGTCGTCTAAAAATTAGCTCTTCTCAAAGGCTCAATCTCCTCTGCACTGGGTGAAACATCTGCTCAACAGTTTCCTCGAACTGTTTTTTGGCCCTTAAATCAAAGACCGGGAAACAATGTTCTGTTTCTGCCTTTAAAGAAGGGACTCGCAGTCAGGACCTCCCGCCTGGACCCCCACGACAATGGGGCCAGAAATAGCTCCTGAAGCTTTGAAACACCTCAAGACCGCTCGAGAAGAGAGGGATGGGTGTGTATTTTTTTCTTTATGAAGAGACTAGTCATCTCTTAGACCAGAAAAGAGACTTCCACAGGCAAAATGTCAGGGAGGGCTCCTAGTTCATGCAAAGCAGCACCTGCGGCCAGGGCCTGTGTGCCGAGAGCAAGAGGCAGAGATAGGCAGCTCTGGCTGTTGGGTCCCAACTGGGGTCTGTCTTCACGGGGCTTTCAGTTGGTCACATGGTACACAAAGAACCCCCTTTGCAGCTCCTAAAGAAGCATGTACAGAGACACACATAAATATGCACAACACGCACAAACACACTTGCACATAAAACATATGTGAACATACAAAGCACAAAACATAATACATGCACACACAGCACAACACACATACAGACACACAGAGTTAGTGTTAGGACATAAACACACGAGTTCAACACACAGGCACATACAAACACACAGAAACATAGACATGCACAGAGACACATAGTTATAGATATATCACTTGATCCACTTGACTTCCCCGTTGATCATCGATTTGCTCGGCGGGACCAGTAACATCTCAATATGTCCTGTCACATGCGAGATAGCCCAAGGGCATCTGCCTGCTCCAGGAACATAAGGAGCCTCAAACCATTGCATCAGTCATGGGAATGAGGTCTATAATTGTTACTGGTATTTGGCATATCAACTACGACACAGGTAGCTTGCCAGGCTCTGCTGTGAAGCCAAAATATAAAAAATAAAAATTATTGTTTATGTTGTGCCCTCTTCTTTCCCTTGGTCATCAGTAGCGACTGTGCTCCCCACCTGTTGTCAGGGAGCCACTGGGGTTCCCAACAGTATCTGGACAGAAGTTCTCTTATCACACACACACACACACACACACACACACATATATATGTGTGTGTGTGTGTGTGTTGTGTAGATCTATATGTGTAGGTATATATCTACACATATAGAGATATATAGCTATATATCTACATATATATCTACATATATATCTACATATATATCTGCATATATATCTACATATATATGTGTAGATATATATCTACAATATATAGATATATAAAAACGTGGAGTCAGAGCAATAGTACAGTGGTTAAGGCATTTGCCTTGCAAATGGGCAATCTAGCTTTGATCCCTGGCACCCCATATTACCTCCAGTGAATCACGAGGGAGAATTTCTCAGTGCAGAGCCAGAAGTAAGCTCTGAGCATTGCCGGGTACAGCCCCAAAACCAAAAAATAGGGGCCTGAACAACAGTAAGGAGAGTAGGGAGTTTGCATTGCACACGGCTAACCAAGGTTTGATTTCCAGCATACCACTGAGAAAATCCCAGGCAGAGTCAAGGGGGCCTCTTTCCACCATAAAAAAGATGGAATTAGAAGAACAAAGGGGAGGATTTTAGTTCAGGTAAAAAGTGTACTGGAGTCACAAGATCTACTCTGTTCTTACCCTGAAACCCTGCACCCCACCAAACAATGTCCCTCTGGGGGGGAGGGGGTTTGAGCGGGGGGGGAATAATTTGGTAATATACAGCACATGCCTGCATAATTCCTGGCACCAGCACTGGAATAAACAATACTAGTAGGGAGAAGTTTTATTATCTCCTGAGATCAATCTATTCTGAGCACAGCCCCAATAATTAATAATTCTCAGTGCTGAAATCTGCTGGTCACCAATTATATCTATGAACCAATAGTTGTAACAGTAGTTACCATGTGCTAGAATATGTTCCCCAGAACACCACCAGTAATAAGTACACATCAGGGTGCACCCCAAATACTACAGTCTGTTTAACTTAAAAAAACATGGACACCACCTCTTCCTGTCTCTCAGAAATTATTCATATGTGAGATACAATATTTCTCAGAATATAAAATGTCAGTTCATCGAAACCAGGATATATATATATATATATATATATATATATATATATATATATATATATATATATATATATATATATTATTTTTGCAGGTCACAGGTGGTGATCCTCAAGTGTTATTCCTGGCTCTGAACTCAGGAATTACTCCTGGTGATGCTTGGGGACCATATGGGATGTGGGGCTTGAATGTGAGTCAGCCGAGTGCAAGGTAAACGCCCTTTGTAGTGTCACACTGGCCCCAAGACCCATCCACTTCGATGCAGACATTCAGCTAGTTTGTGTCAAAGCTTTGTCCATTGACCCCAACTTCTTGCCATGAGCTGCAGCTGCTCTGTGTAACTGGCTCTGTCAGGCCGGAATGTGGAGGATGCAGAGCTGGGGCCCACACTAATGCCCTGGGCCTGAGCCTGCCCCGTGCATGACCTAGTCACCTCACAACACAGCCAAGCACATGTCGGGGCCAGGTGAGCCGGGGCCTGGCTCTGGTCCGTTCCCAAAGTCAGAGAAGGCCTATGGGGTCCTTTCTCTTGGGCCAACCCACACGGATTAGGAACAGTGAACAGTGGGAGCTGAAGTTTTTAGAGGGGCAGGTTTCCCTGGCCTGTCACTGGACCTCTGGACTCAGCACAGGCATGCATGGACCAAGGCCCACAGTCTCAGCAGACCAAAATGGCAGGGCACAGCCTCTGGCACCAGGCAAACGTGGGTGTGGTCATGAGCAGAGAGAAGATGACACTTCCATGACCGGCACAAAGTTGGGGGATGGGCAACCAGCCCACAGCGCCATGCCCGTCGCCCCACTTTTTCATCTCTGCAGCCCTCAAGGGCCCCAAACTCTGTGGAGAAACCAGCATCTCTATGCTGGTCCTTCCTAACTGTGGCGGGAGCTGAAGGCAGGAGAGGACTGTGAACAGGGGACATTTCAGTGACTACCAGTTTGACCAGACTGAACCAAGGGCTAATGTGTCCTCATATACTCTGGGCTGACCTTGAACTTAGCCAAAGGATGTGTGCCTTCCTTCCTTCCTTCCTTCCTTCCTTCCTTCCTTCCTTCCTTCCTTCCTTCCTTCCTTCCTTCCTTCCTTCTTCTTCCTTCCTTCCTTCCTTCCTTCCTTCCTTCCTTCCTTCTCTCCCTCCTTCCTTCCTTTGTTCCTTTTCTTCCTTGTTCCTTCCTTCCTGTTTCCTTTCCTTCCTTCATTTCTTTTCTCTTTCCTCTCTCTCACTCTCTTCCTCTCAGTAAACACAAGTTCTAATACCGAGTAGAGCTTGCAGATTCTGAGAAAAGAGGCAGAGTGATGAAGCCAGAAGCCAGTTATAGCGAAGAGGTGTCCCCACACTGTGGTAAAACTTTCATATCACTGCCCTGAAAACCCACAACCCAGACAACGCCTCCGCTGAAGCACGAGCGGGAGCAGCCAATGTGCAGCTTGTTTGTGGAATCCCATCTGCCCGCTGTCACCGCCACAGCTAAATGCGAGCCTGTATCTAGACACTCAGGTGGAGGAATTGCAGAGGTGGCCTGGGCTGCTTTAGGGGTTGCCTACTGCAAATTCAGTGATGTGTGCGGATATGCATATGTGTGCATTTATGTGTGTGTGTGTGTGCACTCAGTTGTGTGTGTGTGTGTGCAAGGGAGTCTATATGTCAGCTGAGTCAGAAGCAAAGTAGGCCACTGGCAGTGCCCACACCTCCTGAGTTCTTGCCTCACTCAAAGGCCTGCACCCACTTTTTCTCACCCCAGTCACAACCCGGGTATGGCTTGCTACCGATACCATCCCTGACCCCCCACTGTATTTCTGTCAATGATTTGCTGCTAGTGAGTGTGCGCCTGATGACTCAAGAACACATGTCTGGTCATCACAGTGGCCATCAGAAAGAAGAGTTGGGACATAGGTTCCCTTTCATTTGCTATTTAGCTCTCCACCAGCTGCCCAGGGAGACTGGAGATGGAGTGCCCAGCTTGGTGCCTTGTCTAAGCCTTACCCACATGGCTGGACACCTCTCCTAAGCCCAGTGCCTAGTGTCAGAGTGTCCGCCCAAATTTGGGACCTGAGTTGCTAATCTGTGATAAGACGAGTCCTGCATGTCCCGAGTCTAGCAGACCTTTCTGGAGAAAGAACCCCTTACTCTAGGGGCTTTGGCTGCTGGCCCAGATGACATTTCCGGGTTTGGTTGGGGCAAGATGAGGTTTCTGTCCCCCACTTTTCCTGTATAAAGCCTTAGTGCATTTTCCTCTTGACTGGGAAGTCCCTATGATTCTCAAACAAGCTTTTATTTATTATTATTCAGGGAGCACACCCAGAAGTACTCAAGGGTTAGTCCTCATTCTGCCCAGGGATTGCTTTTGATGATGCTTGGGGGCTATATATGGTGCTGGAATCAAACCAGGGGTGGCTACATGCAAGGCAAGTACCCTAACTTATGAGCTATTTCTTACCTTTCTGAGCTTTAAATGCCTTTATTCAAAAAGTTAGGTGCTAGGGCTGGACTATAGCCCAGTGAAAGAGCTTGTGCCTAGTATAAGTGGGTCCCTGGATTTTTTCAAAGCAAAAAAGAACAACAAATCCCATCAATGCAAAGGAATCCATCCTGCCTGCCTTGCCTGGCCTTGCCCTCCTTTCCTTCCACCCTTCCATCCATCCTCCAGAATGCGGCACTTTCTTCCGGGGATTTGTCTGATGTGTCTTGGGAGACCATAAATAATTCCAGGGCTCAAATTCAGTCAGCCATGTCCAAGACCAGCACCTTACCATCTACTATCTCCCAGACCCAAGGATGGGAGATAATCTTATTGCTCAAGATTGTCATAGCGTCAAATTCAATAACATGGGAAAAGTGATTGGCCAGGATTCCACCATATCGTTCTCAGCTGGTGCTGCCCTGTGGGCTAATGCTGGAGAGTGAGTGTGTGCTGTGGAGGACAGCGTCTATGACCCCCAGCCCGGTGTTTATGCAGAAGAGTGCAAAGGAGAACTCTACCCCGTCATATCAGCAATCCTTAGGCAGGCAGAAGGAACATCAGATTCAAGAACAGCAGGAGCAGTGGGGCTGGGTGGGGCATGTGGGTGAATGGATAGGGGTGGGGGTTCATGCGCCCCTGCTCCAGGGGAGGAGCCAAACTTCGAACTTCTCCCAACCCCCTCAATCAGAGCTTTTGAACCTTCTACTATAGAGTCAGTCCTCACACATGACCTGCCAAGCTGTGTCTCCTCTGTCTCTGCTTACACAAAGAGGAAAGAAAGCCCAGAGAGATGAAGCAATTTGTCCCAGTTAACACAGCTCCTGAGAGGCCACCTGCACTTCCCACCGAGCGCTGATCCTAGGGCCCCACTGAACCTGTTTCCGATGCCAAGGGAGAAGGGAGGTTCCCACACAGCTGGCCCAGCTCCTGCTCCCCATCTTCCCTCAAGAAAGGCAAAGGTCTGGGTGAGACTCCAGCAGGTAACGCTCTTGCCTTTGCGTGCAGCCAGGCCAACTCAGGTTCAGCACCCAGCACCCCATATGGTCCCCCAGCATGCTAGGAATGAGCTCTGAGCTTAAAGTCCTAAGCACCCCTGGGTGTGGCCTCCAAAACAAAAAATTCAAACAAAACAACAAAATAGAAAGATGAGGGGGTGGGGGAGGGTTCACAGAGACCAGCAAGGGCCAGATGTTTCTGGATCCTTCCTCCTTTCTATCTCCCTTTCCAGGAAAAAGAAAAGTAAATATTCTAGTTCCTTTCTCTGGGAAGTTTAACAGAACAAAGAGGCATGGGACAAGAGCGGGAAGGATGAAGCGACAGGCATGGAAGTGTGGCAAATCAACTCAGCCCATTTCAAAAGGTGCTAATTAGAGCAAGGCTTTCCAGATGTCTCTGGGCTGCCTTGAGCAGATCCTGTGGGTCAGAGAAAGGGAGAAAAGTTCTGGGCTTGTGGGGTTGGGTCACCAAGAGAGGAGGGGAAGGAGAGAGAAGTAGGAGGGAGGGAGGGCTGGGATTCTTCCACTTCAGGCATCTTCTAAGCCTAAAAAGTCTGGGACTAGCTTGGGAGGATGATTTAGAACCTAGAGCTCCAGCTGTCATTGGATGAAGCCAACTGACTCCCAAACCTCCTGATAAATAGAAACCAACGATGGAGGAGGCCACAGCGAGAGCAGAGAAACGGGCAGCAGAAATAGGGTCTTGGATCTGTGAGCATGGGGGGGGGAGGGAGAAAGAGACATAGAAAAAGAGAGGGGCGATGAGAGAGAAAGAGAGAGAGAGAGGGGAGACAGAGACTAAGTCCACCCAAGATGGTGGGCACAGAAGCAAGATGCTTCTCATCACTGTTATTGATTGTTCTTGTCCTGAGCAGAGGACCCCAGCCCCAGGCCTGCTGGCTCTAAGATCTCAAATCTCTTTACCTCTTCAAGGGTTCTGAGTCCTACATGGATGATGAGGTCTGTGAGAATTGGAAGGACAGTGGCATGCAGTGGGTGAGGGGTAGATAGTAAGTGAAAGAAAGATGAATGGATGGATCATGGATGGTGGATAATGTATGGAAACATGGATAGATGGATGAATGATGAATGGAAGTGTAGATGGATGAATGGGAGATGAGTGAATAGATGGATGGATGGATCTTTGGATGAAGGAATGGACCAAATCAGCAAGACTGACCATCATGTCCCTCAGATGCTTCTGCCCTATGTTGGTGACCAGCAAAGTGCATGTCAGCTCTGTAAATGCCAGCCTCCTCGCCATCTCCCCTCCCTTCTCCTCCTCCCTGCAAATATGCCTTCACTGGATTTCCCCAACCCCTGTTATGCCCAAGGACTTACTCCTGAGATGCCAAGTCTAACAGGATGGTCCATGGGTTTAAACCCAGTTAAAGTCTCTATGTGAGTTTCAGGAGATAGTTCAGGGGTTGAGGTGGATGCCTTGCTTAAGGCCAACCCCAGTTCTATCTCCAGCATCTTGGTGTACCCTGAAAGCTGTAGGTGGTGGCACTGGAGGCCCCGAAGACCACGCTGAGCTGCACAAATCCCGGGGCCCTGGCACTGAACCACTGATCCAGAGGATTGCTGGGGGGCCCCATAGGAACCTCTCAGTACTGCTCTTGGGAGACCCTAATCTCTCTCTCTCCTGGCCCCCCATCACATGCTCACATGCTCATGCAGTTTCTCCTGCCCTCCTTCTTGCCTCTCTGCCTTCCTCCATCTCACCTCTAGGCACCAGTATGGTCCACTTCCCCACCCCCAGCCCCAGCGGGATTTCTGGTCACCCTTTATTTTTAGCTCGTGCCATCCTGAGGATATGGACATGTTCCTGAGTCAGGGGTTTTCAAGGAAGCAGGCACAGACTGTCCCCTGCTCATCTCTGAAGGTGGTTTATCATCCTTCTCCTTCAGGCCTGGAGGGGTGAAGGGGCGGGGGGGCTCCGTCCCAGCTCAGACTGCTGCTCAAAGGAGCAGAAACCCCTCCCACCCCACCCTACCTGTCCCCAGTCCTGGGGCGAGTGCTCTCCCGGACCCACGTCACATCCTCTGCAGATCATGTCCCAAGGAGAAGACACAAGGACCTCGGCCGGTCTGGGGAATGGAAGGGCAGCACAGCAGCTGGATTCTGGGCCCGAATGGTGTTCAGAAACCAGTGTTCCAGGTCCTGGATGCCTTGCCCATTCTACTCAGCTAGTCTGTCTAGAAAGCCCCACCTGTGGGAAGCAGCGGACAGGCTCCAGGCTCATAGATGTAGATGGTCCTACCAGATAAGTGGGGACGTGTGTGTAAACAGTCACAAGGGCAGTGGAGCCCATGGGTAGTCAAGCACTGAGAAGGAGAACAGGGAGTGAAGGGATCAGTCAGACACCAGGAAGTCAGGATTTTATTTTCTAAGTCTGAATATATTTTATTTATTTATTTATCTATCTATCTATTCATCCATTTGTTTATTTGTCTTTTCATTTATTTACTTATTTATTTATTTTATAGAATTATCATGAGTTACACAGTTAAAAAGTTGTTCACTATTGGGTTTCAGTCATACAGTGTTCCAATATCTATCCCTTCACTAGCACACATTTCCCTCCACCAATATCCCTTGTTTCCCTCCTGCTCCCCCCCACCCCAGCCTGCCTTTATGGCAGGCACACTCTTATCTCTGTCTGTCTGTCTGTCTGTCTTCCTGCCTGCCTGCCTGCCTGCCTGCCTGTCTGTCTGTCTGTCTGTCTGTCTGTCTGCCTGCCTGCCTGCCTGCCTGCCTGCCTGTCTGTCTGTCTGTCTGTCTGCTCTGTCTTCCTGCCTGCCTGCCTGCCTGTCTGTCTGTCTGTCTGCCTGCCTGCCTGCCTGCCTGCCTGTCTGTCTGTCTGTCTTCCTGCCTGCCTGCCTGCCTGTCTCTCTGTCTGCCTGTCTGTCTGTCTGTCTCTCTCTCCTTCTGGCTTTGTGGTTTGCGATACAGGTTCTGAAAGGTTATCATGTGTGTCCCTTTATCTCCTTTCACCACTCAGCCCTTGTCCAGAGTGATCATTTCCAATTATTACTGTCATAGTGGTCCCCACTCTGTTCTGACTGCTGTCTTTCTGGTCCCCCCACCAACTTGTGGCAAGCTTGCAAACATCCTAGCCCTTGTTTCCACTGTCTTTCAAAAAAAAACATTAAAAACCAAAAGAAATCATTTAAAAAAATCCCACAGAATCACACTGTTTTTGTATACCCACAAATAAGTGCATCCCTTCTCTGTCTGTCTCCCTCTGACTCATTTCACTCAGCACGATACTCTCTGTGCCCACCCATTTATAAGCAAATTTCCTCAAAGTCAGAATTGAAATCCCCCCATCACTTAACTTGTATCACTTGTCTTCCTGTTGTTCATCAATTTGCTCAAGCGGGCACCAGTGACATCTCCATACGTCCTGTCACATGCTAGTGTAGCCCAAGGGCATCTTCTCGCTCCAGGAACATAAAGAGCCTCAAACCATTCCATCAGGTCATGGGAATGAGGCACTGTTATTTGGCATATCAAAAAGACATGGGTAGCTTGCCAGGCTCTGCCATGCGGGTAGGATATTCACGTAGTCACCTCTCATCTCATGCATTTATTGATGAACCGTGCAGCCAGCAAAGTGGTCTCACAAGCCAGGTTTGTGATCAGCTCTTCTGCTGGGAGGAGTTCTGGCAAACTGGGAAGTCCAGATGTGGAAAATGGCAGCCCCTCATGGTATAGGGGGTTCCTCTGGCTTCTTTGCGAGGCTCTGCTGGGATGGTGGGCAAGGGCTAGAACTGGCCTTCCCTCCCAGGGACCTCATGATCAGTTGGGCACAGGGAGGAGCCGGTACCAGCTCTTCCCCATATATGTGAGTCTCTGGATCAGGCATACCTGGGCTGGGGACCATAAGGGATGCTGGGAATTGAACCCGGTCGGCTGCATTCCCGTCAGAGCTGCTAACCGGCTCTCCCTGTGCCCAGCTGATCATGAGACACTTCGGGAGGGAAGGTGGTTTTAGCCCTGGCCTGCCATCCTAGCAGAGCCTCACAAGAAGCCAGAGGAACCCCCACACCATGAGGGCCGCCATTTTCCACATCTGGACTCCCCAGTTCATCAGAGCTCCACCCAGCAGAAGAGCTGATCACAAACCAGGCTCATCAGAGACCCATCCTACAGCAGTCCTTTTTCAAGCCCAGCCCAGGTATGCCTGATTCAGAGTCTCACATACACAGGACAGAGCTGCTACCGCGCCCCTCCTGTGCCCAGCTGATCACGAGGCACCCAGGAGGGAAGGCGGGTTCTAGCCCTGGGTTTACCTGGATAAACCCAGGCATACCTGATCCAGAAATCCTCCCCATATCAGCCCCATTCAGCCCTTTGCTCTCCACACTCCCCACCCTTCTCCCTGGCCTGGGACTCTCAAATTTACCTGCTGGTCCCATCCAAGAGCAGAAAATTCCAAGATCTGGGTGGGGGCAGCTGCAAGGCAGAAAACGTGGGTGTGAAGTCATCAGTTCTGCCCTGGTGCTTCTTGCCTGGGATCAGACCGTCTGGAGTCTAGGTCTAGGGCTTGGGGGTAAGGCACTAAAGAGTGGGTTCTCCGCAGAGCACCAGGCATTTGTAAATGCCACAGAGGCCATGTGTGAGCACCGCAGGAAGAGAAAAAAACCAAACTGAGCCCAGGCTGAGAGGGTTGCATGTGGGCATGGCCCCAAATACTGACAGCCTGGACCTCTGAGCACAAGCCACCTAATGCCACCAACACCCCAAAGGGAGAACAAGATTTTCCTCCGGTGCCGGTGTTTCACCCCATTATTCATAGAAGAGGTAAAGGACATGGGGCGGACAACATGCTCAAAGGGCTTTGTAGGCGGAAGTCCTGAGTTCCAATCCCTAGCACTGCGCATGGTCCGCAATCAGCACAGAGAAGTGACCCCCAAAAGCTACTGAAATGGAATGCTGTGTGGTGTCAAATATGACAGCACTGTTTTTTGGGATTTTTTGTTTTTAAATATTCTTGTTTTTATTCATTCATTCATTCATTCGGTTGTTTGTTTATTTATTTGCTTTTTTGGTCACACCTGGCAATGCTCAGGGGTTACTCCCGGCTCTACACTCTAGGAATTATTCCCTGGTGGTGCTCAGGGGACCATATGGGATGCTGAGGATCGAACCTGGGTCAGCTGCATGCAAGGCAAACGCCCTACCCACTGGACTATCACTCCGCCCCTGGCAGCATCATTTTTGTTGGGTTGATTAGTTTTGGGGGCGACATTCAGCAATGTTTAAGGGCTCCTCTCAGCTCTGTATGAGAAGGCCACACCAAGATGGGGATCAAAGCTGGGATTCCTTCATCTAAAGCTTCTGGTCAGTCCTATGAGCTCCATCTCCAGCCCCCCAGATTCTTTCTATAACGTTGCAGTCTTGGAGGTCAAAGACCCCCAGCTTCTACAGGACCATTTCTGGATTCTGTCTCCCTCCCTTTTTCTCAACCATGGTCCCTTCCCCACCCACCCGGCTCAGGGATTTCCTGGCAGAAGTCCGAGCTGAAGAGTGGAGCTCTCTGCTGGGCTAGCAGTGGGGAGCCTCCCCCAGAATCCAGTCCAGAGCGGTTTCTTCCTGCAGAGGACATACGTACTCCCCGGGTGCTCCTCTCAGGGGAGCTGTTGTGCTGACCCCAGCAAGGCTTGGGCCCAGAGGGCCCCAGGACATTAGTCACTCTCTCGTCTCTGGGTCACTTTCCCAGGCGCCAGCAATTCACCACTTCCCAGAAACCCTAAGAGCCTGAGAACCTACATTTTGCCCAGCTCATGGGGGCTTGTGAGGCTCCTGCAGGGAGCCCGCTGTCTGCTCTAACCTCACTCTGCACCAGATGGCTGCCCGCATTCTCAGTGTGGCAGAGAGGAGCCCTAGAGTCCACCCATGGCCCTGTCCCAGCATGAGGAGTCCATATCTCCCTGACCATCTGCAGTTTCTCAACCCCCTTGCGCCATGAGCCTTGGCGAGGGGAAGGTGCCAACCTAGGTGTTGGGCTCCCGCAGGCTAAGCAGCAAGAACTCCTCTGGCTGTTCTCAGACTGAAACCAGGACCCCAGGGCTTAGAGCAGAGAGTCTGGAATGTAGAGTTGTGACCCAGCCGTCTGGCCAGAGGCTCCTGGGAGCTGGTTTTCTCAGGCTTACTCTGCATCTCACAGCACAGGAAGACCTGGAGTTGGACAATGGGGACAGTGGAGTACACCGGCCCTCACAGGGTGCAGAAAAGTTCACTCTCTTCATATGGCCTCCAGCCATCACAGCACTCCCAGCCCACTGACTTTGCTGGGTAAGACCCAGTTGCATGCAGGCTGCACAAATATCAGTCTGAGAAGCTGCAGGAAGCCCTGGCACCTCTGGTATGACTCAGGGACAGCCCTGCTTGTGCCATGGAGAAGCTGCTTAACTTCTGTTGCCCCTTAGCCCCACTTGCTTTCTCTCAACAGCCCCCATAAATTTCTTACCAGTGGTTCTTTCTCCTTCTTACCCCCAAAGCAGAGTGGCATGACCCAAGTCAGGTTAAAGGGAAGCGCAGGCACACCACACTTCCCTTCCCAATGACTCTTCACCAGAACTTTCTGGGTGATTCTCCAGCACCTGCCCCGCCCAGGAGAGACAGACAGCTGCTCTGATAAACATGGAGGGTGATTCTCGGGTAGTCTGCCTGAGCGAAAGGGGTGCCAAGAAGAGCAGGTGCCCAGAGGCCAGGAGACCACTGTGGGCTGTGTCCAGAGCACACCCAAGAGATTGTCCAATTGGGGAGTTCTTCAGGTCCATGTGCCTGGGAGCTGCTCTCACACTGGTCCATCACAGTCTGAGATATGGCCTCAGAGGCCCACTCTCCCTGACATTTCTCCTACATTACCCCATTAATGCCTCTTTCCCGTGCTGCTCCCCTTCCCTTGCGCCCCGCAGGAGCTGCAGAGCCTCAGTCGTCTGTCGGCAATGCTGCAGGAGTATGTGGACCTCGTCCTCCTAGAATAGCCCGCTATAGAGGCCCAGAGAAGGGGTCAGAGAGAGAGAGAACAAGTGTCAGGACATGCACTGTGTGTTGCTGACCAGGCTCCCAAGCCCACAGTGTGGTGTGCATTACAGCAGCTGTGTGGTGTGAAGTGTGCTAGTGGTGTGCAGTGAATCTGCTATGTGGTATGCAGTGTGACTGCTGTGTGGTGTGTGTGCAGTGCGGCTGCTGTCTGGTCTACAGTGCGGCTGTTGTGTGGTATGCAGTGCAGCAGCTGTGTGGTGTGTGCAGTGTGGTGTGCAGCTGGCTGCAGTGTGACATGCAGTGTGGCTGCTGTGTAATGTGAAGTGCAGCTTCTGTGTGGTGTGCAGTGTAGCTCATGTGTGTTGTAGCAATATGGTTATTCCGTTGTGTGCAATGTGGCTGCTGTATGGTGTATAGTGCAGCTGGCCAGTGCGGCTGCTGTGTGAGCATGCAGTGCAGCCGCAGTGTGGCATGCAGTCTGGATGCAGTGTGACATGCACTCTGGCAGGCCTCCCCGTGAGCACTGGGAGCACAATGCCACACAGCAGTGAGCTTCCGAACAGTGCGCAGTGCAGCATTTAGTGTGAGTGCAGTGAGGCAGGGTGGCACACACAGGAGCCGGGACACAAGGACAGGCAGAATGAAGTGCTCCCTTCTGTGAGGTCCTCCTTTATGCAGAGTGCTCCATTCCATGGCACTCAGTGAGCCTGACCAGGTAAGAGCATTTGATCTCAGTGCTCAGGAGTAGGGAAAGTGGGGTAAGGACATGACAAGACCATTTCTGAAGGGGACCCAGGTGGCCTCATGGGGTTCCCTTGGAGAAAGGTGGGAGCTGGAGGGCAGTGAGAGGCGCCAAGATAGCAGGTCCTTGTTGGTGCCAGAGCAGGGCCTCAGGGTGGCTCCTGCCTCAGAACATCTCTGCAGGATGGATTTGGGCTCCTCCTCCCATTCCTCCACCTCCGTGTCGGTGGGTGTGACTGCAAGCTCGCAGACTCCACAGCCAGCAACACTGGACGAGACACACCAGACCCACAGCTGTACTGCTCGGCCCCACATGGAGCAGCCTATGGAGTTTCGGAGGACAGTAAATGGCTCAGCCCTGACTGAGTCCAACATAGCTCCTAGGGTTCACACACATGTGTGGGGAGACCACGCTCCGGACTTGGAGTGGGGATTTGGGCTCCTCCTCCTATTCCTCCACCTCCATGTTGGCTGGCGTGGCTGCAGGGTCCCAGCCTCCACAGCTAGCAACACTAGACGAGAGACACACCAGACCCACAGTTGCGCAGGCGCACGCCACTCTGCAGCTGTGTGACTGACTTAGACAATAATGGAAGTTAGGACCAGGTCCTTCCCAGGATCTTTCACATTTAGACACTGTAATGATCATTCTCCATGGCAGAGCCTGGCAAGCTACCGTGGTGTATTTGATATGCCAAGAACAGTAACAATAATGGACCTCATTCCCAACAAATGGGACGTTACTGGTGCCCACTTGAGCAAATCGATGAACAATGGGAAGGCAAGTGAATGATCATTCTAGTTGCAACAAACTGGGGAGCTGGATGGGGGAATGGGGAATTATGTCACACTAGAACTCACTATTAAACATACACATAGAGACATCATAAACCATTAATATCTGTAGGGCAAGCCACAAAGTGTAAGAGAAGAGAGAAATACAGAGACAGAGAGAAAGAGAGAAAGAGAGAGAGAGAGAGAGGGTGTCTGCTATAGGGGCAGGCTGGGGTTGGGTGGGAGGGAGTGTTTGTAGCGTTTGGTGGGTGGGAATGGGGCACTGGTGGAGGGCTGGGTGCTGGAACACTTGTATGACAGAGACCCAATTATGAACATCCTTGTAATTGTATATCTCACAGTGGTATAATAAAAATTAAGGGAATAAAAAGAACATCTCCACAGAGTCACTTGTTTTCTTTTGCAAGTTAAAGTTGGCTTCTTTTCGTATATATTCCAACACCCCCTTCTGTTTGCCATTGTTGTGTGATAAAACTTCCCCAGGGGTGGAAAATCTGGTTCTGATGTAGGAATCAACCTCATTACCTCAACAAGGCTGCAAGCTCCCACTCAGCAGCATCCCAGGGGCCTAAACAGGCTCTTAAGACATCCTAGCACTCCTATTTCTTACTGGGCCTTGTCTGTTTTGCAGTTGCTCTCTGATCCCAGGGAAAAGGGCAAGTGCTCCAAAGAAGAAGGGCACCAAACCCAGAGGAATGTATATCAGAAGGAGCTTGCGTCGTAGGAAGGGGTGGGGAGCTGCCACAGGTCTGAATGGGCACCGTGACAGTCACACAGCATGGCCATTGTGTCGAGCGAAATTCCTCCAGATTGTGTTTGTCCAAGAAATCAGACAGTTTACGGTCTGCGAGTCCTAAACACTCAAGGACTGGAAGCCAGAGTTTCCTGGGCTGAGCCCAGTTGCTAAAGAAAATGAAAAAAGAAAGAGCAGTCAGATGCCATAAACTGTTCTGCAGGCAGGGCTAGTTGCCAAGACTGATGCCGCACATGGGCAGAAGAAACCCAGGAACGGGCACCGCCCTGCCCAGCCTGCCCTCCGCCTGCCCGCTGTCACTGGCCCTGCCGATGATGACTGGTACCTCCCACCACCATGAGAGCGATGGAGTGGGTGGGAGCAGACAGAAACCGCTGCTCGCGCAGCAAGACGGTGCACGTGAGTGTCCATCTCTGCTGCATGGCCATGAAGGGGCCAGTTTCTCCTCTGTCCTTAATGAAAATGGGGTGTTTGAGGATCTTTTGCTTCCGGGAAAGGGGTCTGGGGTCTCCCCTCACATTCGAGGCTTCTTTCCTCCTTCTGTGGCCTCAGCTTGCAGGCAGGAGACCTGCTCCACCAGCTGAGCGGATGAGGAAAGGATTCTGGGACCCCCAGACCACCAGAATGAAGTGTCCCACCTTCATTGGAGCTGCATTTGAGGGTCTGGGGGGAGAGACTCTAGGCTGTAGCACAAGATCACTGTGGGAGCCCCAAGCCCCATCCTGGCACTACGTGTACGGACCCCAACCCAGCAAAGAAAACATACAGATGGCATTTGGTGAGAACCTCCACCTGACAAGAGGAGCTGGAGGGAAAATTTGGGTCAGATTCTGTGGAGAGGTGATGGGAAGGTGGGCAGAAACTTTTCATAAACACACATCAGGACCCCCAATGCCCAGCTCAAACCACCCCAAGAACCATTAACTCTGTCACTGATAGTTTCAAGGCCACAGATGGACTGGAGATGGGTTTTGAGAAATTAAAAAGATTTGCTTGTTTGTTTTTTTTTGCCTAAGTTCCTTTTAGGTTTGTTTGTTTGTTTGTTTGTTTGGGGGCACACCCAGCACTGCTGAAGCTAATTCCAGCTCAGTGCTCTGGGCTCACACTTGGTGATGCTCAGGACCAGGCAATGCCAGGGATGGAACAGGGGCCTTCCGTAAGCAAAGTCTGTACCCAGCCCTCTGGGCGCCCTTATGCTGCTTTACCCATCTTTCCAGGAAAGCGTCTGGGAGCAGGACTGGTGCCAGACAGGCAGCTTCCATTGTCTCAGTGTTTCTCAGGGTTCAGAGCTGCTCCTTGGGGCACCAACCAGATGGTCTTCTTCTGCTCCCATAGCCCCCCTGGAGACCAGTTCTCAGAGAGCACTAGGGTGGGGTTAAGGACACAGTTTGAAACAGCTCCAGCACTGCTAAGCTCACACTGTCCCCAGGGTGGCCCTGAGGGAGTCAGCAGAGGGCCTATGGGGAGCCCCTGGTACCAGGATCCACCTGCCAGAGTGAGCCCAGGTCTCCCTGGCTGCAGAAGGCAGCAGTGGGGACCCAGGCCCAGGAGACTGACTGCACCCCAGGAGGGTTACCCCAGGTCCACATGCTCCAGGAGAAGGACCCCGAGCCTCAGAATCCCTAGGGGCCAGCCATGTCCACACTCCTGGAAATATATATCCCAGATCCAAGGGCCCTGGGAGGGCACCATGTCCACAGGTCCTGGTATTTGGCAGACAGTCCAGTGTACTTAGATTGGCTTGTGACCCCCAACTCTGCCTTGGTTTCTGCTCAGTAAAGGGCTGAGACCCAGAGCACAAGGGGTCTCTGGTTTGGAAAAGTCTCAGGACCCTGGAGTGTCTCTGTGACATCTCAGCCGTGGCCCATTTGTACTGTGGACAAGGACCATGCCAAGGAAAGCAGGTAAGGGACACAAGCCAAGTACCGGAAACGTGGGCCAGGGCCTCCCACAGCCCAGCCCCCTCAGCCTCTCCTGCAGGCTGGGGACTGAGAAGGACAGAGCTAGAGCAAGCACGGGCCCGGCTATGGGGTAATGAGGCTCAGATCAGGACCCCAGGAGCACAAAGCTAAAGGTGAGGCTGGCATTGGAGTCAGGCCACAGAGCAGGAAACAGAGGGCGATGCCTTAGGATGGCCCCGCCAGTGCTCTAGCTGGAACTTTCCTGTTAAAAGCATCCCAAGAAGTCACCCAATTTGGAACTTCACCTTTTGGCAAAGAACTCAAGGAAAAATGAGTCCCAAAATTATTTCCAAGGCGTCTACTCTCTGACATGTGAGGTTCCTGTCCCTGTCAGCCAATATTTATTTCAAGCGTGGGACACACACTGTCCCGCACGGTAGGGCTGCATGTGGCTCCAGCAGGAGAAACACTTTTGCCTTGTATCGTGAGACCCGAGTTCGATCCTGCCCCTGGGAAGAAAGACTATGCAAGACTGCCGAGTACTGGGAGATATCTTGCAGGTCTTAGGGGGCACATCTTGTATGGAGTTCAGGTTCCGCGCCTAGCACTACCTGGGCATGACTTCTGAGCAACACTGGGTGTGGCACAAAACCAGAGCAAAAAACAAACCCCCAAAGTCACAGTGTGTGTGTGTGTGTGTGTGTGTGTGTGTGTGTGTGTATGTGTCTTGCGTGCTGCGTGCGTGCGCTTAGAGGTCGCTACAGAGTTTTCTTACATTGGGCAGAGGAAAGAAACAACACCCAGTGAAATAACCTTGATTCTGAGAAACTCATTCCCAGAGGCCAATTTTACTTTAAAGAGCTGTTTTCTCATAAAGAAAAACTTTTAGCAGTTTGAATTTCAAACCTGAGTTCTTTCTTTCTTTCTTTTTTTTTTCCCTTTTTGGGCTCCTTGGCTACTAATACAAGGCTGGTCCTTGCTCCCGGAGGACAGGGTGCAGCTCAACGGTGCCCCCCTGAGCCAACTGGAGGACGTCACGGTAGAGCATTAGGGGAGGGAGGCCCCAGACTTAGACCATCCAGAGGTAAGACCCCAAAGCAAGAGTTTCCTGGCTGACACCAACCAGGCCTGCTTGACTCAGTTTCTCTTCATGTGAAGTATCTGATGTGAAGTAAGAGGTTTGAAGATGACCACTATGTGTCCAGAAAACACAAACGAGAAAACTGAGGCCGTCAGATGGGGCACAGCCTGTCCCTCCGTCTTTGCTGTTGTGTGGCTGGTCTGCAGGAGTAAAACTGCC
>JAJIBD010000462.1:0-34370 GCA_021461705.1 Cryptotis parvus
GCCGGCTGGTACAGCCTCTCTGGAAAAACAATATGGACATTCCTCCAAAGACTAGAAATTAAACTCCCATTTGACCCAGCCATACCACTCCTGGGAATCTACTCTGGGAGGCCAAAAATACGCAGCAGAAACACCATCCCTACTTTTATGTTCATAGCAGCATTATTCACAATAGCCAGAATCTGGAAACAATCAGAGTGCCCTAGAATTGATGACTGGATAAAGAAGCTTTGGTACATCTACACAATGGAGTACTATGCAGCTGTTAGGAAAAATGAAGTTATGGAAATTTGCCTATAAATGAATGGACATGGGAGAAGATCATGTTGAGTGAAATTAGTCAGGAAGGAGAGACAGATACAGTATGACTGCATTTATTTGCATGACATAAATATATATGTATATATTATGATACCAATATCAAGGTCAATTGAAACATGTATCAGGAGGTCTTGTCAAGGTGGAAATTATCACAAACGTGTGGGGAGTCAGAGACTAGGTAAGACAGAAAAATGGAACAGTGTGCTAACAATTGTCGAGGGTACTAATGCCAACCTAGAACTGAGCATTAAATACAGGCAAAAGATACACATGACAACCCCTTTAATGTAATCTGCAATCTGGAAGGGAAGGAAGAGGGAAAGAGAGATGAGAGATGGAAATTTGCCTATAAATGAATGAACATGGAGAAGATCATGTTGAGTGAAATTAGTCAGAAGGAGAGAGACAGATACAGTATGACTGCATTTATTTGCATAACATAAATATATATGTATATATTATGATACCAATATCAAGGTCAATTGAAACATGTATCAGGAGGTCTTGTCAAAGGTGGAAATTATCACAAAGCGTGTGAGGAGTCAGAGACTAGGTAAGACAGAAAATGGAACAGTGTGCTAACAATTGTCGAGGGTACTAATGCCAACCTAGAACTGAGCATTAAATACAGGCAAAAGATACACATGACAACCCTTTAATGTAATCTGCAATCTGGAAGGGAAGGAAAGGGGAAAGAGATAGAGAGAAAGGGAAAGAAATAAAGAACCTGCCATGGAGGTGGGCTGGGGGAGGGGGAGGGAATCAGGTAGTTGGTGGTGGGAGATGGGCACTGGTGGAGGGATGGGTGCTGGAACACTGTATGACCAAAAACCCAAACATGAACATCTTTGTAATTGTATATCTCACGGTGGTATAATAAAATACTTATAAAAATGAAAAAGAACACTGCCCGAGCACCGCTCACCTACTCCCAAGCCCAGATATTGTGGGCTCTGCCCTGACTGCCATCCGAGGACACTTCTTTTTGGCCTTCTTGAGATGATTCTGCACAAGCGAAAGAGCGGGCAGGGAGCCCAAGGTCCACCCAGGCGCCTGGTGCTGTGGACTCTTCCCTCCCCTTTAGTGGCAGAGTGGATCTTTTTCTGGGATAGCCTGCCTGGTCTCGTGGGCTCCCAGAGTGCCCAAGGAGGGTGCCCCCCCACACCTCTGTTCCCGTGGACCAGCACGCGCCCTCTGCCAGCTGCAGACCGAGGCCAGAGTAGGTAGCGGTCAGGGCAGTAGGGAGAAGGCAGGGCGTGTGGGCAGGGCGTGTGGGCAGCTCTCTCTGGTGCTTTTGGCATAACCAGCCTCCGATTCCCAAACTGCCTGGAAGGCTCGCGGGCCACTTGGGAACGGTCAAGGTGCTGCCGCTCAGGCGTGTTATTTATTTACTCTCACACTGCAGCAGCTTCCGATTCCTGGAACCAGGTGTGGGGAAAGGCGAGAACAGGGTCAGCGGCCCCTCACGCCCTGTGGACAGACCAGCGTTTCCACCCTCAGGGCTGGGGTGGACGCTGCAGGCAGAGCATGCGGCCACCAGGGGCGGCCGAGCGCCTGAGTCCTGGAGCCGGGCACTCTCCGGACCGCCGGAGCCGCTGGTGACCGGGTTTGCCAAAGGGAAATCGTCCTGAAGCGCATCAGGGTCTTTGGGGAGGGGTGATCGGTACTTGTTGGCGGAGCTACGTGAAAGGGGCTCGGGGTCTCTGGTTGTCCCCCGCGCCCAGGCCCCAACAATTTACGGGCTTTGTGGGCGTGCTGCATGTTACCCCGAGACAGGGCGGAGCCGGTGTGCACCAGCCGGCCGGTGTGTTCGCTGCCCGAACCACCCCAATACCCTAATACCCGGTTACACCCGTGCCTGAGCCGCTGCCTGGTCGTCTGCGCGTTGCCGCAGGCCCAGCCTGCCTGAGTCTTCCTGCTGTGCCGGGGACAGCCGTGTCTGGGGGCTCAGCGTCGTGTCGCCCTGACCTGGGGTCCAGCTGGGCTGCCACGCGCTCATCTCCCTGCTGCACCTCACTTGGACCCAGGGGGCCCCGAGCCCCAGAGCTGTCTCTCAGGAGAGGCTGCTCCACGCGGGTTTCTGGCTGAAGCTAACGGCGTTTCTGTGTGGGCCAGACGGCGCGGCACAAGCTGAAGCTACACGACGCGGGCGACACACCGGCACAGGCCAGGAAAGAGCCAGAAGTTCCAGCAGCTTCTGGAGGGCCCTGCTGACCCCCCCCCCGTGCATTTGGGGGAGCTCCAGCTTCCTCCTGAGACTCAGCTGCAAGGAGCGCATTGCCGGGAGGGCAAAGTGCGCACCCCTGGTGGGGCCTGGGGGTTCTTCATTCCGTTGCCTCCGCCCCTGCCCCTCTGACCTCAGATCCCCCCATCTCTCTCCCCAATCTTGGCACCACCAGGGCCTCCCTGAGACTCTGCTTCTCGGGTCTCTCACTGCCTTTCCCCCTTCTTTGGCCTCTGTCCTCCGGTGAATTCCCCGAAGGAAACTGTGCCCTATACTCTTTCGTATGTATTTGGCATACATTTGGTGCCCTATACTCTTCGCCTGCTTGATGGGCTGAGGCCGCTCTGAAGGGCTCCCCCCGACAGCACAGCTGGGCCCGACTTGGTCCCCCTGCACCCTGCTGGCCGATTGGTTCCATGAGCCTTGGGGTCGGCCAAACCTGGACCTGGGGAGCCCCATGCTGGGCAGAGACCCGGCAGCACCTACCTAGCTGCCCCCCGCCCTCCACCCACCTGGTAGCGCTGCACTGCCGCCTTCCAGAAGAAGGGTCGCTGCAGCGCAGAACACAGTCCCGGGCTGCAGGCGCCCAGTATTAGGGGCTGGGCTAGCTAGGCTTGTGCTCAGGCTCTGCAATTCATCCTGGCCCCTGAGACTCAGAGGAGAGCAGCACCAGCAAAGAGCGCCCGAGATTTGCTTCATCTTTAACAGTTCAGAAATCTCTCTCTCTGGAGGCCTATTTTCTCCCCCTCTCCTCTCCTCATCCATTTTCTTGTTTACTTTTGTTGTTCTTGCTGGTTTTCTCGGAGGCTACTCTCAGCCCCGCTGGCTTGGGGTCGCCCCTGTTGGTGCTGGGGGAGGTGGGGCATGTTATGTGGGGGCGCAGAATCCAGATCTCCAGCATGCAGAGCCCGACGCCAGCCCCTCTTTCAAATAAAGGATGAGGAGTGTCTCCCTAGACGTGTGTGCACGTGTGTGTGCATGCCCACAATGCATGTATGTGCCCACACATGTTCATCATGCGTGAGCGTGCATGTGTGCATATACCAGATATCTGGGAATTTCTCCCTGAGGCGGATTTTTTCTCATAGGAGAGACATTCACAGCCAGGTACAGAGTTGGCATGCAGGAATCTGGGACTCACCCCTGCACCGCGTGCGCCTGGAGCACGGCTGAGAGCACCCCTGGGTAGAATCAGTGCTAGAGCATTGCTGAGCATGGCCCCCCAATTCTGAATCCATCTCAAAGATGTTGCTAGCAACAGTAAGGATGTGCCGTGTGCGTGGGGAAGGGGAGGCAGACGTGGCTGATTTGGGCCAGACTCGGCGCACTGCGTGTCTTTACTTCTTCCCGCCACTGTCACAGTGCCGGGAGGTCACGCAGTGCTTTCTGGGAGTTGCCAGCAGCGCAATCCTGGCCTCGGTGCTGTTTGCTGGGGTCCAGCACCTTCCAGTGCTAAGACCTAGCTGCTTGGGTCTGGAGATGTCTGGAGATGCTGCCCTCTGTAATGGTGTCCAGGGATCAGCTGTCCAGGAGCATGTGGGTGGCACTGAGGATCGGATTCACAGCCTCGAGCTTACAAGGCAGCTGCTTAACCTGTCAGCTCAACACTGTCATTTCATACTATGCTGACCCCCAAGGGAGAAACCGCCTTTCTTGGTTTTGTGCAATTATTTACAGAAAAAGCAAAGACAGGCATTAGGGAAGGCGTAGAGAAGCCATAGATCTATTGGCAGGTATGCCAAAGAGACAGTTACCTTGGGAATCACAGGGACTGTGGAAATCACAGGGACGATGGTCACTCAGGATCTCAGGTGGATATAGGAACACATGAAAATACACAAGCTCCCAGACCAAGTGGGGTGTGCAGGGCTGAGGATAGAAGCAAGGCTCTTTTTATCCCTGGTCCTGGGGTGGTGACTGACTCTGCGAGAATCCCCACCACTGCCACTTGTGGATGATGGAATATCCCTCAACGGGATAGTAAGGGGTTGGTAGATACCATAACATGCTTAGTTTAGCGTCAAAGAAATGCTCAGCAATTGCCTAACACCATCTCCCTGGTGGGGAAACTGAGGCCCAAAGCAGCATTGGATGTGGCTGTGGAAGGGGAGTGTACCAGCTGCTGCCTCAGGAGCAGGAGAGGGGTGGGGACCCAGGCCCTGCGGCAGTTTTACTCCTGCAGACCAGCCACACAACAGCAAAGACGGAGGGACAGGCTGTGCCCCATCTGACGGCCTCAGTTTTCTCGTTTGTGTTTTCTGACACATAGTGGTCATCTTCCAAACCTCTTACTTCACATCAGGTACTTCACATGAAGAGAAACTGAGTCAAGCAGGCCTGGTCGGTGTCTGTGCCAGGAAACTCTTGCTTTTGGCGTCTTACCCCTGGCCTGGTCTAAGTCTGGGGCTCCCTCCCTAATGCTCTTCCGTGACGTCCTTCCAGTTGGCCTTCAGGGGGCACCGTTGAGCTGCAATCTCTGCTCTCCGGGAGCAAGGACCAGCCTTTGAAATTATTAGTCAAGGAGCCCAAAAAGGGAAAAAAAAAGAAAGAAAGAAAGAAAAGAACCGCAGGTTTGAAATTCAAACTGCTAAAAGTTTTCTCTTTATGAGAAAACAGCTCTTAAAAGTAAAATTGGCCCTCTGCAGGAATGAGTTTCTCAGAATCAAGGTTATTTCACTGGGTGTTGTTTCTTTCCTCTGCCCAATGTAAGAAAACTCTGTAGCGACCTTAACGCAGGCACGCAAGCGCACACACACACACACACACACACACACACACACACACACACACACACACACTGTGATTTTTGGGGGTTTGTTTTTTGCTCTGGTTTTGTGCCACACCCAGTGTTGCTCACAAGTCATGCCCAGGTAGTGCTGGGCGCTGAACCTGAACTCCATACAAGATGTGCCCCCAAGACCTGCAAGATATCTCCCCACTACTCAGCAGTCTTGCATAGTCTTTTCTTCCCAGGGGCAGGGATCGAACTCGGGGTCTCACGCATACAAGGCAAAAGTGTTTTCCAGCTGAGCCACATGCAGCCCTACCGCGTCGGGGACAGTGCTTCAGGCCGTTGTGTCCCACGTCTGAAATAAATATTGGCTGACAGGGACAGGAACCTCACATGTCAGAGAGTAGACGCCTTGGAAAATAATTTTGGGAATCATTTTTCCTTGAGTTCTTTGCCAAAGGTGAAGTTCCAAACTGGGTGACTTCTTTGGATGCTTTTAACAGGGAAAGTTCCAGCTAGAAGCCCTGGCGGGGGCCATCCTAAGGCATCGCCCCTCTGTCTCCTGCTCTGTGGCCTGACTCAATGCCAGCCTCACCTTTAGCTTTGTGCTCCCGGGGTCCTGACCTGAGCCTCATTACCCCATAGCCGGGCCCCGGGGGTGCTTGCTCTAGCTCTGTCCTCTCAGTCCCCAGCCTGCAGGGAGAGGCTGAGGGTGGACTGGGCTGTGGGGAGGCCCTGGCCCACGTTTCCGGGTACTTGGCTTGTGTCCCTTACCTGCTTTCCCTTGGCATGGTCCTTGTCCACGGGTACAAATGGGCCACGGCTGAGATGTCACAGAGACACTCCAGGGTCCTGAGACTTTTTTCCAAACCAGAGACCCCTTTGTGCTCTGGGTCTCAGCCTTTACTGAGCAGAAACCAAGGCAGAGTTGGGGGTCACAAGCCAACCTGGGTACACTGGACTGTCTGCCAAATACCAGGACCTGTGGACATGGGGTGCCCTCCCCAGGGCCCCTTGGATCTGGGATATATATTTCCAGGAGTGTGTGGACATGGGCTGGCCCCTAGGGATTCTGTGGCTCGGGGGTCCTTCTCCTGGAGCATGTGGACCTGGGGGTAACCCTCCTGGGGTGCAGTCAGTCTCCTGGGCCTGGGTCCCCCACTGCTGCCTTCTCTGCAGCCAGGGAGACCTGGGCTCACTCTGGCAGGTGGATCCTGGTACCAGGGGCTCCCCATAGGCCCTCTGCCGACTCTCAGGCCACCCTGGGGGACAGTGTGAGCTTAGCAGTGCTGGGAGCTGTTTCAAACTGTGCCCTAACCCCACCCTAGTGCTCTCTGTGAACTGGTCTCCAGGGGCTATGGGGAGCAGAAGCAGCACCATCTGGTTGGTGCCCCAAGGAGCAGCTCTGTGAACCCCAAGAAACACTGAGACAATGGAAGCTGCCTGTCTGGCACCCAGTCCTGTTCCCAGCACGCTTTCCTGGAAAGATGGGCCACAAGCAGCATAAGCGGCGCCCAGAGGGCTGGGCACAGACTTTGCTTACGGAAGGCCCCTGTTCCATCCCTGGCATTGCCTGGTCCTGAGCATCACCAAGTGTGAGCCCAGAGCACTGAGCTGGAATTAGCTTCAGCAGTGCTGGTGTGCCCCCAAACAAACAAACAAACAAACAAACCTAAAAGGAACTTAGGGTAAAAAAAACAAACAAGCAAATCTTTTAATTTCTCAAAAACCCATCTCCAGTCCATCTGTGGCCTTGAAACTATCAGTGACAGAGTTAATGGTTCTGGGGGTGGTTTGAGCTAGGCATTGGGGTCCTGATGTGTGTTTATGAAAAGTTTCTGCCCCTTCCCATCACCTCTCCACAGAATCTGACCCAAATTTTCCCTCCAGCTCCTCTTGTCAGGTGGAGGTTCCCACCAAATGCCATCTGTATGTTTTCTTTGCTGGGTTGGGGTCCGTACACGTAGTGCCAGGATGGGGCTTGGGACTTCCACATGTGGTCTTGTGCTACAGCCTGGAGTCTCTCCCCAGACCCTCAAATGCAGCTCCAATGAAGGTGGGACACCTTCATTCTGGTGTCTGGGGGTCCCAGAATCCTTTCCTCATATCCGTTCAGCTGGTGGAGCAGGTCTCCTGCCTGCAAGCTGAGGCCACAGAAGGAGGAAAGAAGCCCCGAATGTGAGGGGGAGACCCCAGACCCCTTTTCCGGAAGCAGAAGATCCTCAAACACCCCATTTGCATTAAGGACAGAGGAGGAACTGGCCCCTTCCATGGCCATGCAGCAAGAGATGGACACTCACGTGCACCGTTTGGCTGCGCGGAGCAGCGGGTTCTCTGTCTGCCCCCACCCACTCCCCATCGCTCTCATGGTGGTGGGAGGTACCAGTCGCACCGGCAGGGCCAGTGACAGCGGGCAGAGGCGGAGGGCAGGCTGGGCAGGGGCGGTGCCCGTTCCTGGGTTTCTTCTGCCCATGTGCGGCATCAGTCTTGGCAAACAGCCCTGCCTGCAGAACAGTTTATGGCATCTGACTGCTCTTTCTTTTTTTCTTTCTTTAGCAACTGGGCTCAGCCCAGGAAACTCTGGCTTCCAGTCCTTGAGTGTTTTGACTCGCAGACCGTAAACTGTCTGATTTCTTGGACAAACACAATCTGGAGGAATTTCGCTCGCTACACAATGGCCATGCTGTGTGACTGTCACGGTGCCCATTCAGACCTTGGCAGCTCCCCACCCCTTCCTACGACGCAAGCTCCTTCTGATATGCATTCCTCTGGGTTTGGTGCCCTTCTCTTTGGAGCACTTGCCCTTTTCCCTGGGATCAGAGAGCAACTGCAAAACAGACAAGGCCCAGTAAGAAATAGGAGTGCTAGGATGTCTTAAGAGCCTCTTTAGGCCCCTGGGATGCTGCTGAGTGGGAGCTTGCAGCCTAGTTGAGGTAATGAGGTTGATTCCTACATCTCAGAACCAGATTTCCCACCCCTGGGGAAGTTTTATCACATAACAATGGCAAACAGAAGGGGGTGTTGAAGTATATGAAAAGAAGCCAACTTTTAACTTGCAAAAGAAAACAAGTGACTCTGTGGAGATGTTCTTTTATTCCCTTAATTTTTATTATACCACTGTGAGATATACAATTACAAGGATTTTCATAATTGGGTCTCTGTCATACAGTGTTCCAGCACCCAGCCCTCCACCAGTGCCCCATTCCCACCACCAAACACTCCAAACACTCCCTCCCACCCAACCCCAGCCTGCCCCTATAGCAGACACCCCTCTCTCTCTCTTTCTCTCTCTTTCTCTTTCTCTCTCTGTCTCTGTATTTCTCTCTTCTCTTACACTTTGTGGCTTGCCCTACAGATATTAATGGTTTATGATGTCTCTATGTGTATGTTCAATAGTGAGTTCTAGTGTGCCATAATTCCCCATTCCCCATCCAGCTCCCCAGTTTGTTGCAACTAGAATGATCATTCACTTGCCTTCCCATTGTTCATCGATTTGCTCAAGTGGGCACCAGTAACGTCCCATTTGTTGGGAATGAGGTCCATTATTGTTACTGTTTTTGGCATATCAAATACACCACGGGTAGCATGCCAGGCTCTGCCATGGAGAATGATCATTACAGTGTATAAATGTGAAAGATCCTGGGAAGGACCTGGTCCTAACTTCCATTATTGTCTAAGTCTGTCCACACAGCTGCAGAGTGGCGTGCGCCTGCGCAACTGTGGGTCTGGTGTGTCTCTCGTCTAGTGTTGCTAGCTGTGGAGGCTGGGACCCTGCAGCCACGCCCGCCAACATGGAGGTGGGAGGAATAGGAGGAGGAGCCCAAATCCCCACTCCAAGTCCGGCCAGCGTGGTCTCCCACACATGTCTGTGAACCCTAGGAGCTATGTTGGACTCAGTCAGGGGCTGAGCCATTTACTGTCCTCCAAAACTCCATAGGCTGCTCCATGTGGGCCGAGCAGTAGAGCTGTGGGTCTGGTGTGTCTCTCGTCCAGTGTTGCTGGCTGTGGAGTCTGCGAAGCTTGCAGTCACACCCACCGACACGGAGGTGGAGGGAATGGGAGGAGGAGCCCAAATCCATCCTGCAGAGATGTTCTGAGGCAGGAGCCACCCTGAGGCCATGCTCTGGCACCAACAAGGACCTGCTATCTTGGCGCCCTCTCACTGCCCTCCAGCTCCCACCTTTCTCCAAGGGAACCCCATGAGGCCACCTGGGTCCCTTTCTGAAATGGTCTTGTCATGTCCTTACCCCAATTTCCCTACTCCTGAGCACTGAGATCAAATGCTCTTACCTGGTCAGGCTCACTGAGTGCCATGGAATGGAGCACTCTGCATAAAGGAGGACCTCACAGAAGGGAGCACTTCATTCTGCCTGTCCTTGTGTCCCGCTCCTGTGTGTGCCACCCTGCCTCACTGCACTCACACTAAATGCTGCACTGCGCACTGTTCGGAAGCTCACTGCATGTGGCATTGTGCTCCCAGTGCTCACCGGGAGGCCTGCCAAGGTGCATGTCACACTGCATCCAGCTGCATACCACACAGCAGCCCCACTGCATGCCACATGCAGCTGCACTGCATGCCACACTGCATGCCACACTGCAGCTGCGGCATGCCACACTGCATGCCACACTGCAGCTGTGCTGCATGCCACACTGCATGCCACACTGCAGCTGTGCTGCATGCCACACTGCATGCCACACTGCAGCTGCACTGCATGCCACACTGCATGCCACACTGCAGCTGCACTGCATGCCACACAGCAGCCGCGACAGCAGCTGCACTATACACCATACAGCAGCCACACTGCACACACGGAATAACCATATTGCACAACACACATGAGCTACACTGCACACCACACAGTAGCTGCACTTCACATTACACAGCAGCCACACTGCATGTCACACTGCAGCCAGCTGCACACCACACTGCACACCACACAGCTGCTGCACTGCACACCACACAGCTGCTGCACTGCATACCACACAGCAGCCGCACTGTAGACCAGACAGCAGCCGCACTGCACACACACCACACAGCAGTCACACTGCATACCACATAGCAGATTCACTGCACACCACTAGCAGTCACACTTCACACCACACAGCTGCTGTAATGCACACCACACTGTGGGCTTGGGGAGCCTGGTCAGCAACACACACTGCATGTGTCTGACACCCTGTTCTCTCTCTCTCTCTCTGACCCCTTCTCTGGGCCTCATAGCGGGCTATTCTAGGAGGACGAGGTCCACATACTCCTGCAGCATTGCCGACAGACGACTGAGGCTCTGCAACTCCTGCGGGAGGAGCGCAAGGGAAGGGGAGCAGCACGGGAAAGAGGCATTAATGGGGTAATGTAGGAGAAATGTCAGGAGGGAGTGGACCTCTGAGGCCATATCTCAGACTGTGGGGGCCAGTGTGAGAGCAGCTCCCAGGCACATGGACCTGAAGAACTCCCCAATTGGACAATCTCTTGGGTGTGCTCTGGACACAGCCCACAGTGGTCTCCCTGGCCTCTGGGCACCTGCTCTTCTTGGCACCCCTTTCGCTCAGGCAGACTACCAGAGAATCACCCTCCATGTTTATCAGAGCAGCTCTCTCTCTGCTGGGCGGGGCAGGTGCTGGAGAATCACCCAGAAAGTTCTGGTGAAGAGTCATTGGGACGGGAAGTGTGGTGTGCCTGCGCCTTCCCTTTAACCTGACTTGGGTCATGCCACTCTGCTTTGGGGGTAAGAAGGAGAAAGAACCACTGGTAAGAAATTTATGGGGGCTGTTGAGAGAAAGCAAGCGGGGCTAAGGGGCAACAGAAGTTAAGCAGCTTCTCCATGGCACAAGCAGGGCTGTCCCTGAGTCATACCAGAGGTGCCAGGGCTTCCTGCAGCTTCTCAGACTGATATTTGTGCAGCCTGCATGCAACTGGGTCTTACCCAGCAAAGTCAGTGGGCTGGGAGTGCTGTGATGGCTGGAGGCCATATGAAGAGAGTGAACTTTTCTGCACCCTGTGAGGGCCTGTACCTCCACTGTCCCCATTGTCCAACTCCAGGTCTTCCTGTGCTGTGAGATGCAGAGTAAGCCTGAGAAAACCAGCTCCCAGGAGCCTCTGGCCAGATGGCTGGGTCACAACTCTACATTCCAGACTCTCTGCTCTAAGCCCTGGGGTCCTGGTTTCAGTCTGAGAACAGCCAGAGGAGTTCTTGCTGCTTAGCCTCCGGGAGCCCAACACCTAGGTTGGCACCTTCCCCTCGCCAAGGCTCATGGCGCAAGGGGGTTGAGAAACTGCAGATGGTCAGGGAGATATGGACTCCTCATGCTGGGACAGGGCCATGGGTGGACCCTAGGGCTCCCTCTCTGCCACACTGAGAATGCGGGCAGCCATCTGGTGCAGAGTGAGGTTAGAGCAGACAGCGGGCTCCCTGCAGGAGCCTCACAAGCCCCATGAGCTGGGCAAAATGTAGGTTCTCAGGCTCTTAGGGTTTCTGGGAAGTGGTGAATTGCTGGCGCCTGGGAAAGTGACCCAGAGACGAGAGAGTGACTAATGTCCTGGGGGCCCTCTGGGCCCAAGCCTTGCCTGGGGTCAGCACAACAGCTCCCCTGAGAGGAGCACCCCCGGGAGTACGTATGTCCCTCTGCAGGAAGAAACCGCTCTGGACTGGATTCTGGGGGAGGCTCCCCACTGCTAGCCCAGCAGAGAGCTCACTCTTCAGCTCGGACTTCTGCCAGGAAATCCCTGAGCCGGGTGGGTGGGGAAGGGACCATGGTTGAGAAAAAGGGAGGGAGACAGAATCCAGAAATGGTCCTGTAGAAGCTGCGGGTCTTTGACCTCCAAGACTGCAACGTTATAGAAAGAATCTGGGGGCTGGAGATGGAGCTCATAGGACTGACCAGAAGCTTTAGATGAAGGAATCCCAGCTTTGATCCCCATCTTGGTGTGGCCTTCTCATACAGAGCTGAGAGGAGCCCTTAAACATTGCTGAATGTCGCCCCCAAAACTAATCAACTCCAACAAAAATGATGCTGCCAGGGGCCGGAGTGATAGTCCAGTGGGTAGGGCGTTTGCCTTGCATGCAGCTGACCCAGGTTCGATCCTCAGCATCCCATATGGTCCCCTGAGCACCACCAGGAATAATTCCTAAGTGTAGAGCCGGGAGTAACCCCCTGAGCATTGCCAGGTGTGACCAAAAAAGCAAATAAATAAACAAACAACCGAATGAATGAATGAATGAATGAATGAATAAAAACAAGAATATTTAAAACAAAAAATCCCAAAAAACAGTGCTGTCATATTTGACACCACACAGCATTCCATTTCAGTAGCTTTTCGGGGTCACTTCCGGTGCTGTTTGCGGACCATGCGCAGTGCTAGGGATTGGAACTCAGGACTTCCGCCTACAAAGCCCTTTGAGCATGTTGTCCGCCCCATGTCCTTTACCTCTTCTATGAATAATGGGGTGAAACACCGGCACCGGAGGAAAATCTTGTTCTCCCTTTGGGGTGTTGGTGGCATTAGGTGGCTTGTGCTCAGAGGTCCAGGCTGTCAGTATTTGGGGCCATGCCCACATGCAACCCTCTCAGCCTGGGCTCAGTTTGGTTTTTTTTCTCTTCCTGCGGTGCTCACACATGGCCTCTGTGGCATTTACAAATGCCTGGTGCTCTGCGGAGAACCCACTCTTTAGTGCCTTACCCCAAGCCCTAGACCTAGACTCCAGACGGTCTGATCCCAGGCAAGAAGCACCAGGGCAGAACTGATGACTTCACACCCACGTTTTCTGCCTTGCAGCTGCCCCCCCACCCAGATCTTGGAATTTTCTGCTCTTGGATGGGACCAGCAGGTAAATTTGAGAGTCCTAGGCCAGGGAGAAGGGTGGGGAGTGTGGAGAGCAAAGGGCTGAATGGGGCTGATATGGGGAGGATTTCTGGATCAGGTATGCCTGGGTTTATCCAGGTAAACCCAGGGCTAGAACCCGCCTTCCCTCCTGGGTGCCTCGTGATCAGCTGGGCACAGGGAGAGCCGGTAGCAGCTCTGTCCTGTGTATGTGAGACTCTGAATCAGGCATACCTGGGCTGGGCTTGAAAAAAGACTGCTGTAGGATGGGTCTCTGATGAGCCTGGTTTGTGATCAGCTCTTCTGCTGGGTGGAGCTCTGATGAACTGGGGAGTCCAGATGTGGAAAATGGCGGCCCTCATGGTGTGGGGGGTTCCTCTGGCTTCTTGTGAGGCTCTGCTAGGATGGCAGGCCAGGGGCTAAAACCCACCTTCCCTCCCGGGTGTCTCATGATCAGCTGGGCACAGGGAGAGCCGGTAGCAGCTCTGACGGGGAATGCAGCCGACCGGGTTCAATTCCCAGCATCCCCTTATGGTCCCCAGCCCAGGTATGCCTGATCCAGAGACTCACATATATGGGGAAGAGCTGGTACCGGCTCTCCCTGTGCCCAACTGATCATGAGGTCCCTGGGAGGGAAGGCCAGTTCTAGCCCTGGCCCACCATCCCAGCAGAGCCTCGCAAAGAAGCCAGAGGAACCCCTATACCATGAGGGGCTGCCATTTTCCACATCTGGACTTCCCAGTTTGCCAGAACCTCCTCCCAGCAGAAGAGCTGATCACAAACCTGGCTTCTGAGAGACCACTTTGCGGCTGCACGGTTCATCAATAAATGCATGAGATGAGAGGTGACTACGTGAATATCCTACCCGCATGGCAGAGCCTGGCAAGCTACCCATGTCGTTTTGATATGCCAAATAACAGTGCCTCATTCCCATGACCTGATGGAATGGTTTGAGGCTCTTTATGTTCCTGGAGTGAGAAGATGCCCTTGGGGCTACACTAGCATGTGACAGGACGTATGGAGATGTCACTGGTGCCCGCTTGAGCAAATTGATGAACAACAGGAAGACAAGTGATACAAGTTAAGTGATGGGGGGGATTTCAATTCTGACTTTGAGGAAATTTGCTTATAAATGGGTGGGCACAGAGAGTATCGTGCTGAGTGAAATGAGTCAGAGGGAGACAGACAGAGAAGGATGCACTTATTTGTGGGTATACAAAAACAGTGTGATTCTGTGGGATTTTTTTAAATGATTTCTTTTAATGGTTTTTAATGTTTTTTCGAAAGACAGTGGAAACAAGGGCTAGGATGTTTGCAAGCTTGCCACAAGTTGGTGGGGGGACCAGAAAGACAGCAGTCAGAACAGAGTGGGGACCACTATGACAGTAATAATTTGAAATGATCACTCTGGACAAGGGCTGAGTGGTGAAAGGAGATAAAGGGACACACATGATAACCTTTCAGAACCTGTATCGCAAACCACAAAGCCAGAAGGAGGGAGAGAGACAGACAGACAGACAGGCAGACAGAGAGAGACAGGCAGGCAGGCAGACAGACAGACAGACAGACAGACAGGCAGGCAGGCAGGCAGGCAGGCAGGCAGGCAGGCAGACAGGCAGGCAGGCAGGCAGGCAGGAAGACAGACAGACAGACAGACAGACAGACAGACAGACAGACAGGCAGGCAGGCAGGCAGGCAGGAAGACAGACAGACAGACAGAGAGCAAGAGTGCCTGCCATAAAAGGCAGGCTGGGGTGGGGAGCAGGAGGGGAAACAAGGGATATTGGTGGAGGGAAATGTGTGCTAGTGAAGGGATAGATATTGGAACACTGTATGACTGAAACCCAATAGTGAACAACTTTTTAACTGTGTAACTCATGATCATTCTATAAAATAAATAAATAAGTAAATAAATGAAAAGACAAATAAACAAATGGATGAATAGATAGATAGATAAATAAATAAATAAAATATATTCAGACTTAGAAAATAAAATCCTGACTTCCCTGGTGTCTGACTGATCCCTTCACTCCCTGTTCTCTCCTTCTCAGTGCTTGACTACCCATGGGCTCCACTGCCCTTGTGACTGTTTACACACACGTCGCCACTTATCTGGTAGGACCATCTACATCTATGAGCCTGGAGCCTGTCCGCTGCTTCCCACAGGTGGGGCTTTCTAGACAGACTAGCTGAGTAGAATGGGCAAGGCATTCAGGACCTGGAGCACTGGTTTCTGAACACCATTCGGGCCCAGAATCCAGCTGCTGTGCTGCCTTCCATTCCCCAGACAGCCGAGGTCCTTGTGTCTTTTCCCTTAGACATGATCTGCAGAGGATGTGACGTGGGTCCGGAGAGCACTGCCCCAGGACTGGGGACCGGTAGGGTGGGGTGGGAGGGGTTTCTGCTCCTTTGAGCAGCAGTCTGAGCTGGGACGGAGCCCCCGCCCCTTCACCCCTCTCAGGCCTGAAGGAGAAGGATGATAAACCACCTTCAGAGATGAGCAGGGGACAGTCTGTGCCTGCTTCCTTGAAAACCCCTGACTCAGGAACATGTCCATATCCTCAGGATGGCAACGAGCTAAAAATAAAGGGTGACCAGAAATCCCGCTGGGGCTGGGGGTGGGGAAGTGGACCATACTGGTGCCTGGAGGTGAGATGGAGGGAAGGCAGAGAGGCAAGAAGGAGGGCAGGAGAAACTGCATGAGCATGTGAGCATGTGATGGGGGGCCAGGAGAGAGAGAGAGAGAGAGAGAGAGAGAGGAAACTGACCAATAGGTAGCTAATATTTGAAATGTCAACCCTGCAGGGGACTGCTCATGACTCTCTAGGTTCCTGGTTGGGGAGAGACCCCTCATCTTCCCCCAGGTGGAGAGGTCACGGGTATCTTTTGTGCTGGGGTGCAGACCCAGAGTTTTACTTCTGTTTGGATCTCGCCGACTGGCTCCATTGCTTCTCGGCACAGCATTGCCCCAACTGCCTCTGGGAAGTTAGGCAGAGTGGGACATGGGATTCTGAGGGTCAGAGTTCACCCCCTTACACGGAGGGTTGGTTGAGCCACACCCATCATGGTATCAGGGCTCAGGGGCTACTCCAGTCTTGGTACTTGAGGTCACTGCTGGTGGGGTCTCAGGAGATATGCAGAGGTAAGCTTATTTCATATATTGGGTTTTTGAATGCTGAAAAAAAAGTAGTTGGTAGCAGAGCCGGAGAGAGATCTTTATGGGCTAAAGGTATAGGAGAGAGTATGAGAGTGTATAGGAGAGAGTACAGGAGAGTATATAGGACAGTGTATAGCAGAGTGTATAGGAGAGCATATAGGAGAGATTATGAGAGCGTATAGGAGAGGGTATAGAGAGTATATAGGTGAGGGTATAGGAGAGAGTATAGAAGAGTGCATAGGAGAGGGGGTAGGTGAGGGTATAGGAGAGAGTATAGGAGAGGGTATAGGAGAGTGTATAGGACAGTATAAGAGAGTGTATAGGGAGAGAGTATAGGAGGAGAATATACAGGAAAGTGTATAGGAGGGAGTATAGGAGGGGGGTATAGGAGAGTGTATAGGTGAGGGTATAAGAGAGAGTATAGGAGATGGTATAGGGGAGAGTATGGGAGTGTATTAGTAGAGAGTACAGGAGAGTGTATAGGGAGAGTACAGGAGAGTGTATGGGAGAGTATATAGGAGAGTGTATGGGAGAGAGTATAGGAGAGAGTATAGGGGAGGGTATAGGAGAGAGTATAGGAGAGGGTATAAGAGAGTATAGGAGAGAGTATAGGAGAGTGTATAGGATAGAGTATAGGAGAGTGTATAGGTGATTGTATAGGAGAGAATATAGGAGAATGAACAGGATGAGTGTATAAGAGTGCATAGGAAAGAGTATAGGAGACTATATAGGAGAGTGCATAGGAGAGAGTATAGGGAGATAGTATAGGAGAGTGCATAGGGAGAGAGTATAGGAGACAGTATGGAGAGTGCATTGGAGAGAGTATAGGGAGACAGTATAGGAGGGAGTGCATAGGAGAGAGTATAGGATAATGTGTAGGAGAGTATATGGGAGAGTGCATAGGAGAGAGTATAGGAGACAGTATAGGAGAGTGCATAGGAGAGAGTATAGGAGACAGTATGGGAGTGCATAGGAGAGAGTATAGGAGACAGTATAGGAGAGTGCATAGGAGAGAGTATAGGAGACTATATGGGAGAGTGCATAGGAGAGAGTATAGGATAATGTGTAGGAGAGTATATGGAGAGAGTATAGGAGACAGTATAGGAGAGTGCATAGGAGAGAGTATAGGATAATGTGTAGGAGAGTATATAGGAGAGAGTATAGGGAGACAGTATAGGAGAGTGCATAGGAGAGAGTATAGGAGACAGTATAGGAGAGTGCATAGGAGAGAGTATAGGAGACAGTATAGGAGAGTGCAGGAGAGAGTATAGGAGACAGTATGGGAGAGTGCATAGGAGAGAGTATAGGATATTGTGTAGGAGAGGATATAGGAGAGTATATAGGAGAGAGTATAGGAGAGTGTGTAGGGGAGTGTATAAGAGAGTATATTGGAGGATATATAGGGGCGTGTATAGGAGGGCTCCAAGTCCAATCCCCAGCACTGCATGGGGGCCCAAACAAAACAGGGTGACCCATGAGAACCAAGATTGGAGTTGTGTTCTCTAAAAGTTAGGCAGATATTGACTTTTCTTTTAGAGTGGGGGCTGCAGACACAACGGATGATGCTCAAGGCTTACCCCTATCTCTGTGCTCAGAGATTATTCCTGATGGTGCTTGGGGAAGCATATGTGATAACAGGAATTGGACCCAGGTGGGCTGCATGGAAGAGAGGGGGAGAGGCCAGATAGAAGAGGGGGCTAAAATCAGCAAGGGTAGCTAAGCAGCCTCCAGCAGGAATGTGCCTTGGGAAAGGTAGTCTGGTGCCCGGGGCAGGCATGTGTTACAGCCTGGGTACAATCTGGACTTGTATTATCAGAAAGGGAAAAGGAAGAGGTGGAGGGTTAGTGATGGCTTTGTCTTGGGTCCATTAGATGCAGTTGGGTTTCACATGTTCCTTACTTTGGGGGGCTGATTAGGGTCTCCCGAGCAGTACTGAGAGGGTTCCTATGGGACCTCCCAGCAATCCTCTGGATCAGTGGTTCAGTGCCAGGGCCCGGGATTTGTGCAGCTCAGCGTGGTCTTGGGGCCTCCAGTGCCACCACCTACAGCTTTCAGGGTACACCAAGATGCTGGAGTTAGAACTGGGGTTGGCCTTAAGCAAGGCATCCACCTCAACCCCTGAACTATCTCCTGAAACTCACATAGAGACTTTAACTGGGTTTAAACCCATGGACCATCCTGTTAGACTTGGCATCTCAGGAGTAAGTCCTTGGGCATAACAGGGGTTGGGGGAAATCCAGTGAAGGCATATTTGCAGGGAGGAGGAGAAGGGGAGGGAGATGGCGAGGGAGCCTGGCATTTACAGAGCTGACATGCACTTTGCTGGTCACCAACATAGGGCAGAAGCATCTGAGGGACATGATGGTCAGTCTTGCTGATTTGGTCCATTCCTTCATCCAAAGATCCATCCATCCATCTATTCACTCATCTCCCATTCATCCATCTACACTTCCATTCATCATTCATCCATCTATCCATGTTTCCATACATTATCCACCATCCATGATCCATCCATTCATCTTTCTTTCACTTACTATCTACCCATACCCACTGCATGCCACTGTCCTTCCAATTCTCACAGACCTCATCATCCATGTAGGACTCAGAACCCTTGAAGAGGTAAAGAGATTTGAGATCTTAGAGCCAGCAGGCCTGGGGCTGGGGTCCTCTGCTCAGGACAAGAACAATCAATAACAGTGATGAGAAGCATCTTGCTTCTGTGCCCACCATCTTGGGTGGACTTAGTCTCTGTCTCCCCTCCTCTCTCTCTCTTTCTCTCTCATCGCCCCCTCTCTTTCTCTATGTCTCTCTTTCTCCTCTCCCTCCCCCATGCTCACAGATCCAAGACCCTATTTCTGCTGCCCGTTTCTCTGCTCTCGCTGTGGCCTCCTCCATCGTTGGTTTCTATTTATCAGGAGGTTTGGGGAGTCAGTTGGCTTCATCCAATGACAGCTGGAGCTCTAGGTTCTAAATCATCCTCCCAAGCTAGTCCCAGACTTTTAGGCTTAGAAGATGCCTGAAGTGGAAGAATCCCAGCCCCTCCCTCCCTCCTACTTCTCTCTCCTTCCCCTCCTCTCTTGGTGACCCAACCCCACAAGCCCAGAACTTTTCTCCCTTTCTCTGCCCCACAGGATCTGCTCAAGGCAGCCCAGAGACATCTGGAAAGCCTTGCTCTAATTAGCACCTTTTTTGAAATGGGCTGAGTTGATTTGCCACACTTCCATGCCTGTCGCTTCATCCTTCCCGCTCTTGTCCCATGCCTCTTTGTTCTGTTAAACTTCCCAGAGAAAGGAACTAGACTATTTACTTTTCTTTTCCTGGAAAGGGAGATAGAAAGGAGGAAGGATCCAGAAACATCTGGCCCCTTGCTGGTCTCTGTGAACCCCCCCCCCCCTCCTCTTTCTGTTTTGTTGTTTTGTTTGAATTTTTGTTTTGGAGGCCACACCCAGGGGTGCTTAGGACTTTTAAGCTCAGAGCTCATTCCTAGCATGCTGGGGGGACCATATGGGGTGCTGGGTGCTGAACCTGAGTTGGCCTGGCTGCATGCAAGGCAAGAGCGTTACCTGCTGGAGTCTCACTCCAGACCTTTGCCTTTCTTGAGGGAAGATGGGAGCAGGAGCTGGGCCAGCTGTGTGGGAACCTCCCTTCTCCCTCGGCATCGGAAACAGGTTCAGTGGGGCCCTAGGATCAGCTCGGCGGGAAGTGCAGGTGGCCTCTCAGGAGCTGTGTTAACTGGGACAAATTGATTCATCTCTCTGGGCTTTCTTTCTTCTTTGTGTAAGCAGAGACAGAGGAGACACAGCTTGGCAGGTCATGTGTGAGGACTGACTCTATAGTAGAAGGTTCAAAAGCTCTGATTGAGGGGTTGGGAGAAGTTCGAAGTTTGGCTCCCTCCCTGGAGCAGGGGCGCACGTGAACCCCCACCCTATCCATTCACCCACATGCCCCCACCCAGCCCCACTGCTCCTGCTGTTTTTGAATCTGATGTTCCTTCTGCCTGTCTAAGGATTGCTGATATGACGGGGTAGAGTTCTCCTTTGCACTCTTCTGCATAAACACTGGGCTGGGGGTCATAGACGCTGTCCTCCACAGCACACACTCACTCTCCAGCATTGGCCCACAGGGCAGCACCAGCTGAGAACGATATGGTGGAATCCTGGCCAATCACTTTTCCCATGTTATTGAATTTGGCCTTATGACAATCTTGAGCAATAAGATTATCTCCCATCCTTGGGTCTGGGAGATAGTAGATGGTAAGGTGCTGGTCTTGGACATGGCTGACTGAATTTGAGTCCTGGAATTATTTATGGTCTCCCAAGACACATCAGACAAATCCCGAAGAAAGTGCCGCATTCTGGAGTGATGGATGGAAGGGTGGAAGGAAAGGAGGGGCAAGGCCAGGCAAGGCAGGCAGGATGGATTCCTTTTGCATTGATGGGATTTGTTGTTCTTTTGCTTTGAAAAATCCAGGGACCCACTTATACTAGGCACAAGCTCTTTCACTGGGCTATAGTCCAGCCCTAGCACCTAACTTTTGAATAAAGGCATTTAAAGCTCAGAAAGGTAAGAAATAGCTCATAAGTTAGGGTACTTGCCTTGCATGTAGCCACCCCTGGTTTGATTCCAGCACCATATATAGCCCCCCAAGCATCATCAAAAGCAATCCCTGGGCAGAATAAGGACTAACCCTTGAGTACTTCTGGGTGTGCTCCTGAATAATAATAAATAAAAGCTTGTTTGAGAATCATAGGGACTTCCCAGTCAAGAGGAAAATGCACTAAGGCTTTATACAGGAAAAGTGGGGGCACAGAAACCCTCATCTTGCCCCCAACCAAACCGGAAATGTCATCTGGGCCAGCAGCCAAAGCCCCTAGAGTAAGGGGTTCTTTCTCCAGAAAGGTCTGCTAGACTCGGGACATGCAGGACTCGCTCTTATCACAGATTAGCAACTCAGGTCCCAAATTTGGGGCGGACACTCTGACACTAGGCACTGGGCTTAGGAGAGGTGTCCAGCCATGTGGGTAAGGCTTAGACAAGGCACCAAGCTGGGCACTCATCTCCAGTCTCCCTGGGCAGCTGGTGGAGAGCTAAATAGCAAATGAAAGGAACCTATGTCCCAACTCTTCTTTCTGATGGCCACTGTGATGACCAGACATGTGTTCTTGAGTCATCAGGCGCACACTCACTAGCAGCAAATCATTGACAGAAATACAGTGGGGGGTCAGGGATGGTAGCGGTAGCAAGCCATACCCGGGTTGTGACTGGGGTGAGAAAAAGTGGGTGCAGGCCTTTGAGTGAGGCAAGAATTCAGGAGGTGTGGGCACTGCCAATGGCCTACTTTGCTTCTGACTCAGCTGACATATAGACTCCCTTGCACACACACACATAACCGAAGTGCACACACACACACATACACACACACATAAATGCACACATATGCATATCCGCACACATCACTGAATTTGCAGTAGGCAACCCCCTAAAGCAGCCCAGGCCACCTCTGCAATTCCTCCACCGAGTGTCTAGATACAGGCTCGCATTTAGCTGCGGCGGTGACAGCGGGCAGATGGGATTCCACAAACAAGCTGCACATTGGCTGCTCTCGCTCGTGCTTCAGCGGAGGCGTTGTCTGGGTTGTGGGTTTTCAGGGCAGTGATATGAAGGTTTTACCACAGTGTGGGGACACCTTTTCGCTATAACTGGCTTCTGGCTTCATCACTCTGCCTCTTTTCTCAGAATCTGCAAGCTCTACTCGGTATTAGAACTTGTGTTAACTGAGAGGAAGAGAGTGAGAGAGAGGAAAGAGAAAAGAAATGAAGGAAGGAAAGGAAACAGGAAGGAAGGAACAAGGAAGAAAGGAACAAAGGGAAGGAAGGAGGGGAGAGAAGGAAGGAAGGAAGGAAGGGAAGGAAGGAAGGAAGGAAGGAAGGAAGGAAGGAAGGAAGGAAGGAAGGGAAGGAAGGAAGGAAGGAAGGAAGGAAGGAAGGAAGGAAGAAGAAGGAAGGAAAGGAAGGAAGGAAGGAAGGAAGGAAGGAAGGAAGGAAGGAAGGAAGGAAGGAAGGAAGGAAGGCACACATCCTTTGTCTAAGTTCAAGGTCAGCCCAGAGTATATGAGGACACATTAGCCCTTGGTTCAGTCTGGTCAAACTGGTAGTCACTGAAATGTCCCCTGTTCACAGTCCTCTCCTGCCTTCAGCTCCGCCACAGTTGGGAAGCGACCAGCATAGAGATGCTGGTTTCTCCACAGAGTTTGGGCCCTTGAGGGCTGCAGAGATGAAAAGTGGGGCGCGGGCATGGCGCTGTGGGCTGGTTGCCCATCCCCCAACTTTGTGCTGGTCATAAGTGTCATCTTCTCTCTGCTCATGACCACACCCACGTTTGCCTGGTGCCAGAGGCTGTGCCCTGCCATTTTGGTCTGCTGAGACTGTGGGCCTTGTCCATGCATGCCTGTGCTGAGTCCAGAGGTCCAGTGACAGGCCAGGGAAACCTGCCCCTCTAAAACTTCAGCTCCCACTGTTCACTGTTCCTAATCCGTGTGGGTTGGCCCAAGAGAAAGGACCCCATAGGCCTTCTCTGACTTTGGGAACGGACCAGAGCCAGGCCCCCGGCTCACCTGGCCCCCGCACATGTGCTTGGCTGTGTTGTGAGGTGACTAGGTCATGCAGGGCAGGCTCAGGCCCAGGGCATTAGTGTGGCCCCCAGCTCTGCATCCTCCACATTTCGGCCTGACAGAGCCAGTTACACAGAGCAGCTGCAGCTCATGGCAAGAAGTTGGGGTCAATGGACAAAGCTTTGACACAAACTAGCTGAATGTCTGCATCGAAGTGGATGGGTCTTGGGGCCAGTGTGACACTACAAAGGGCGTTTACCTTGCACTCGGCTGACTCACATTCAAGCCTCACATCCCATATGGTCCCCAAGCATCACCAGGAGTAATTCCTGAGTTCAGAGCCAGGAATAACACTTGAGGATCACCACCTGTGACCTGCAAAAATTATATATATATATATATATATATATATATATATATATATATATATATATATATATATATATATATATATATCCTGGTTTCGATGAACTGACATTTTATATTCTGAGAAATATTGTATCTCACATATGAATAATTTCTGAGAGACAGGAAGAGATGGTGTCCATGTTTTCTTTTAAGTTAAACAGACTGTAGTATTTGGGGGTGCACCCTGATGTGTACTTATTACTGGTGGTGTTCTGGGAACATATTCCAGCACATGGTAACTACTGTTACAACTATTGGTTCAACTAGATATAATTGGTGACCAGCAGATTTCAGCACTGAGAATTATTAATTATTGGGGCTGTGCTCAGAATAGATTGATCTCAGGAGATAATAAAACTTCTCCCTACTAGTATTGTTTATTCCAGTGCTGGTGCCAGGAATTATGCAGGCATGTGCTGTATATTACCAAATTATTCCCCCTCCCCCCGCCCCCCAGAGGACATTGTTTGGTGGGGTACAGGGGTTTCAGGGTAAGAACAGAGTAGATCTTGTGACTCCAGTACACTTTTTACCTGAACTACAATCCTCCCCCTTTGTTCTTCTAATTCCATCTTTTTTATGGTGGAAAGAGGCCCCACTTGACTCTGCCTGGGATTTTCTCAGTGGTATGCTGGAAATCAAACCTTGGTTAGCCGTGTGCAATGCAAACTCCCTACTCTCCTTACTGTTGTTCAGGCCCCTATTTTTTGGTTTTGGGGCTGTACCTGGCAATGCTCAGAGCTTACTTCTGGCTCTGCACTTAGAAATTCTCCTCGTGATTCACTGGAGGTAATATGGGTGCCAGGGATCAAAGCTAGATTGCCCATTTGCAAGGCAAATGCCTTAACCACTGTACTATTGCTCTGACTCCACGTTTTTATATATCTATATATATGTAGATATATATCTACACATATGTAGATATATATGCAGATATATATGTAGATATATATGTAGATATATGTAGATATATATGTAGATATATAGATATATATCTCTATATGTGTAGATATATACCTACACATATATATCTACACACACAAACACACACACACACACATATATATATGTGTGTGTGTGTGTGTGTGTGTGATAGTGTATAAGAGAACTTCTGTCCAGATACTGTTGGGAACCCCAGTGGCTCCCCTGACAACAGGTGGGGAGCACAGTCGCTACTGATGACCAAGGGAAGAAGAGGGCACAACCTAAACAATAATTTTTATTTTTTTATATTTTTGGCTTCACAGCAGAGCCTGGCAAGCTACCTGTGTCGTATTTGATATGCCAAATACCAGTAACAATTATAGACCTCATTCCCATGACTGATGCAATGGTTTGAGGCTCCTTATGTTCCTGGAGCAGGCAGATGCCCTTGGGCTATCTCGCATGTGACAGGACATATTGAGATGTTACTGGTCCCGCTTCGAGCAAATCGATGATCAACGGGAAGTCAAGTGATCAAGTGATATATCTATAACTATGTGTCTCTGTGCATGTCTGTGTTTCTGTGTGTTTGTATGTGCCTGTGTGTGTTGAACTCGTGTGTTTATGTCCTAACACTAACTCTGTGTGTCTGTATGTGTGTTGTGCTGTGTGTGCATGTATTATGTTTTGTGCTTTGTATGTTCACATATGTTTTATGTGCAAGTGTGTTTGTGCGTGTTGTGCATATTTATGTGTGTGTCTCTGTACATGCTTCTTTAGGGAGCTGCAAAGGGGGTTCTTTGTGTACCATGTGACCAACTGAAAGCCCCGTGAAGACATACCCCAGTTGGACCCAACAGCCAGAGCTGCCTATCTCTGCCTCTTGCTCTCGGCACACAGGCCCTGGCCTGCAGGTGCTGCTTTGCATGAACTAGGAGCCCTCCCTGACATTTTGCCTGTGGAAGTCTCTTTTCTGGTCTAAGAGATGACTAGTCTCTTCATAAAGAAAAAAAATACACACCCATCCCTCTCTTCTCGAAGCGGTCTTGAGGTGTTTCAAAGCTTCAGGAGCTATTTCTGGCCCCATTGTCATCGAGGGTCCAGGCGGGAGGTCCTGACTGCGAGTCCCTTCTTTAAAGGCAGAAACAGAACATTGTTTCCGGTCTTTGATTTAAGGGCCAAAAACAGTTCGAGGAAACTGTTGAGCAGATGTTTCACCCAGTGCAGAGGAGATTGAGCCTTTGAGAAGAGCTAATTTTAGACGACGGTTTCCTATCATGGAGCTTTGGTGCTCCCAGAAAGGACAGCCGCTCAGAGAGGACTCCCCGGGGCCGCACCCCACCGTTTCCATGGTCCCGTTTCCCCATGTTATCCCACCTTCCACTGGAATGAATAGAGATCCCCGGAGTCGGATGTGGAGGGGGCCCCAGGGGCTGGGCCTTGTCATTTCCTCTGTGGAAGGAGGGTGGGCTGGATACACGTGTGCAAACACCTCCTGCTTGATGCTCAGCCAAGGGGTTATTTGCTCCCCCATCTTCTCTCCCTCTGTCTTCCTTCTCCCTCTTTTTATCTGCTTCCACCCAGATTTCACATGCACCTGGAAAGGCTTTCTTCCTCCTGGAAGCCTTCCATGAATGCTCTAGGATGGATGGTTACAAACACAGCCATAGCTGCCCATTTAGGATCCACTGACATAGCTTGGCGCGATGGTCAGCTCCTATAACCTGTGGCCCCTGGGAGTGTTGCCCTCATGCATGTGATCCGATATTGGGCTGGAAGCAAAGTTGAGTGAAGAATGGAAAGGTGATTAAACCAAGTGTGTGCTTGAGGGAATTCTAGCCACTGGACAGGTTTGCTATCATCTATAGGAGAAGAAAGTAATTTTTTTGTCTTTACTATTCAGACCGAAGTTCTGACTGTTACAATATAAGAAGAGAATTGTGCTCTAGAAGGGGGATGTGTCATTGTTTTGGGGACACTGAGGCTTTGTGACAGTGAGTGAAAGCACCAAGGCACAAATATTCAGATTCAGAATCACCTAATTTCTCCTCTCTGAAGGGAATGAATTATAGCCCTCGGGGCTCTAAGAAAACATTGGGAACCACTCCCAGCCCAGAAGGAAGGGGCACAGAGCAGGGAGAGGACTGATGAATTTTGATCCTTGACTGCTTTGGGGGGTTCCATTTCCGCGGGAGTAGGGACAACGACCTTGGGTGGAGGGAAACAGAACATGGAGTTCATCCTCTTGGACTTTCTTGGAGGTTCTGTGACTCCACGCAGGGAAAATGAAGCTCTGTTTCTACTGGGTCCGCATCTCTCACCAACTCCCTGGTTTTCCGAATGCTGGCTGAGCACTTTTTGAAGGGCTGTTTACATGGTATGAGTAGTCCCCTAAGCACTACTTGGCATGACCCAAAGCTCTCTCCCCACCCCAAAACAGACATTTTCTGCTGGAGGAAAACAGCCTTGGAGTGGGAGAAATCCCACAAGATACAGAATGACGGTGCCTTTGAGGGAGCCTTCTAAAGATAACATAAAAGTGTACCTGAGCGAGAGCCTGATTTGTGCTGCGCAGGAAAGAGTTTTTGCCGGGGCATTGCCAATATCATGCCTGACTTCCCGCTCACCTGCTAGGATGGAGCCTTTGCCCAGAGCTCAGTAAATACCTGTGGGCCCCTTCTGTGGGCTGAGCGGGAGATGGCCCGGCCCTGGGACAAGTGCCTGGCTTTAAAGGCTTGCAGCCACACTTCCTGCTGCTGGTGCACAGACACAGCAGCTGGGTAGAGGCTTGGCTCCCTGGAGTGTCAGATACAAAGCCATGACACCTGACCAGGCCAAGAGCCCCCAGAATGATTGCAATTGTTCCCAAATTCTCTAAGCTGTTGTCAGAAAAGCTTGAAAGGCATCTGTGGGAACTGGCTGCCATCATCCCCACATCAAGGTATGGGGATGTGATTCCGCCAGCAACCTAGGTTGGGGGCATACTGTTCGGTTTGCAGATGTGGTACATTGGCCTTCAGGGTGGCGCCCTCGGACAGACAGAGCACAGAGGCCTCCCAAAGATGAGGAATGGGGAATGCACTTCCTACACGTCCCATGGTGAGAGCCTGGTGAGCTGGTTTGAAAGGACAGATCCTTTCAGACCACCAGGGAAGGCATCCAGGATTCCACATCCCAAGGCAGCAAGCAAGCAGATGTGCAAAAACCAAAACAAAAAATCCTGCTTTAGGAGAGGGAGACTGAGACCCAGAGCCAGGCTTGGGGGAAATGTTTCCTCCCTACAGGACTGGGCTTCTTTTCTTCATTTCTTCCCTCTTGCAAGTCTCCAGCACACATGTCCCATTACAGTCCCGTCCCCCAAAGTTGGACACTTTCATGAAGAACGGACCTTCCTTTATCTCTCTCAGCTCCTATCAAACATCTTGAGAGCAGGGCCGGGGGTGAGTTGCTCAGATGAGCTCATCTTTTAGAGTCCCTTTTGGAAACAGGTTTCCAGAAGAAAGGAGTTGAGGACCACCCACAGAGTGTCTCTAGCATAACACTGAGCCCAGGGGGATCCTGGCTCTGGAGACCTGCAGGTGGTCTTCACTCCATGGCAGTCTCTTATTCTGGGCATCTGAACAGTCACATCTGCTTAGACCATCCTGGTCTTCACCTATGGAAGATGTTGAATTATAATGTAATGTTGAAGAGTATGTTCCTTGCTCAAATCAGACTCTGAATGGCCAAGACCCCAAGAACGATGATGTTCTATGTTGGAGAAATCTTTAGAGACCTAAAACCTGTCTCTGTTGATTCCTTTGCAGAAACTAAGGTTTAGGGTGCTTAGGAGACTCTCCTAGGGCTTTGCAGAATTCACAAGATCCAACTTAGACTCTATATCTTCCCATCACATTTCACTGTGTCTTCCCAATTAGAGATGCAAATTTCAGGTCACTCTTGCCAATAAACTGTAAGTTTCTATGAAGACAGTAGTTAAAAGCAATGAGTGAAATGACTTACTTAAATAAAAACCTTGTGATGTGTATACAAAGAAAAATCCTGAGTTGCATATAAGCATGAGCTGGAAACCTCATTTCATCTGGAAAAGTCACCTACATGAATGACATCAGCATTCCATGGGGGAGGATCTGGAGGTCCTAGATGGAGAAAGTCATCTTTTTATAAGCTGGTACAAATAGACAAAGCTCCGATTCTCATTAGGGTCTATTGTCTTTGTGGAAACAACCGCCTTTTGAACAGCAAATAGGATTCGAATCCTGGTCATTGGTGATGTATGAGTTTGGGTTTTGATATCTGTAAATCAGGTTAAAGAGTTTGCTTGGCCTGGTCTAGATGACAGTTTCACCCATCAGAGAAGATGGGAGAGTTATGGTGCCAGGTGAATGTCAACAGATAAATATTAGCTGTGTGGGAAGGGCCTTGATTCACGGAAAGGAACAGGCAATGGGAAAATTGCTCTTGGGCCTTGAGGCTTGGATGGACAGGAAGTTTGTCCTGTGAGATCCCTGCACTGCACTTTCAAGCTCCTCATGAGGGAGGGCTCCAAGGGAAAGAAGGGCCCTGGAGATGAGTGAAGTGATCCAGGGAAGACCCAGCACGGGGTCTAAAAGTTGGCAGGGAAAACAACTAATCTCAGCTGTGAGGGTAGAACTAGTAGGAACTATGGAAAAAAAACATGGATTCTCCAGGAACAGACCAGAGCAGACAGCCAATAAGGCAGTGAGGTCCACCTGTGAACTGGCCTTGGGAGTCAGAACAACTGGAGCAATTTCAACTCACTCTCTTGTCAGTGAATCATGATGAATTCGGTATATCATGGAACCCTATGGAACCTCATTTTTTCCATTCAGCCTCTATATTGATATCAACACCCTTCAGAGAGGTACTGCCCATGCTCTCCACTTTACTCAGTGTCAGGCAAACAGAGTGTTCGAGAAGAGCTAGAAGTGTCACCCAGGGGGCACTTGTAGAGCCAGAGCTGAGGAATGAATGATTCATCCCTGCTAGCGTCATACAAATGGATGCAGGAAGCCTGTGTATTTTCCCTTGAGATTTCCTATAGCCTTATTTTAATTGATTTGTCTTTGGGGCCATACCTGACAGAGCTTGGGGATCATTCCTGGAGATACTCAGGGGACCGTATGTGGTGCCAGAGAATAAACCGTATCTTATACAAGACAACACTTCACCCCCCTTACTATCTCTCTGGTTCTTTCTTTTCAGTTTTAATTAATTACAATTTGGCAGAGTGCTGATGTCCTTTCTTTAATGTTTCCCCTTCCTTGGGTTGCATTCGCTTGGTTTCTGTGCAGGGATGGGACATGCAGGTGTGGCCCTGGGGATCACAAACAGCAGAGCTACTGGACTGCGATGGAGGATGGGGGGGCAGTGCTGGGAACTGAACTTGCAGCTTCACAGCTTCACTCAAGGCAGGTGCTTTAATGTCGACCTCTCCCAGGTGCCCCCATGGAATATTTCTGAAGCACCAGGCACTACCATCTGTCCACGAATTGCTCCAGTGAATTCCGACCGAAATATGACTCTTACAAGCCATTAGGGGTTGTCTTTATTTATATCACCTTCTGGAGGCGCCAGTCACTTGGGGACAGGGCAGGAATAGGCCCCTGTCCCTTAGGACTGGCTGACTATCCCAGTGTCAGGTCCCTGGATAGTGGAGGAGGTTCCAACTCAACCTAGCATGGAAGTCCCCTTCTTCCAGAACACCACCCCGACATTGTTCTAACGGGTGTCCTAATTAGTTGAGATGAGACTTCATTTCCCTGTTTTGAAGCCATGTTTACTGTGACCTTGGGGAACCAGTGTTTGCAGCGGTCCCTAGACCAGGAAGCATGTTTAGGGTCTATATCCTGTCTTGGCAGGCAGGCAACGGGATCAGATGAGCTCACGGGTCTTTCCACAGCCAATGGCTACCGCAACTTGCCTTGCTCACCCTGTCGTAGAAACCAACACCACCCAGGAGCATGAGGTGGATGTGGATGCAGGACGATGAGTTCTGTTTATGCGGTTCCTATGGAAATCACAGTCAAGAAGCGAGGGGCGCTGTCACCCTCCTGATTGAGGAGTTATGATCAGAGAGTTATCCTGAGCAACAACAGCAAACCTAAAGTAAAATATACTAAGAACATAAAAAAGAACCCTCTTTGCCAGGATGTTTTAAATATCCAGGGGAAAACCTGGCCACCCCACACATCCCCCTGCTTGATGGTGGTGCTCCATGAGAGGGATGTGGATTGGAGGGGGCTTTGCCAAAAGGCAAAAGGAAAATAAGGCTGGGAGGGGATGGAAAGTTAGCCGGAATGATTCTGTCCAGGAAAGACAGACTCTCTGTCTCCCCATGTAAGCAGAGTGCCTGAGCCTTAACTTGTATCCACATGCCTAGAATGTCTCTGGTCCCAACGGTCTGTGAGGCGATCAAGAAGACCCTTGAATAAGAAAGACCAAGAGTCAGAAGGCGTCCCATTGAAATAAATCTGAACTTTCATTTCCTGGTTTTATTAAACAGAGAGTAAACAACGGGCCCCCTGGCCCCAATTCATCTGGAGTGTTCGAAGTGTTTGATACTTGGAACAACATCTATGTGTGCCTGAAATGGCCATTTTGACCTTATGATCAGCTCTTCAGTTCAACGCCTTTGCTGGCTGGGATGGTAGAATTTTCTGGATGCCTTCTCCAACTACATTTTTGGCTGCAGGAGCTTTTGGGCAGGGCCAGTTTGGCCCTTGGGAGACAGAATGGAGCCCCTGGTCGTGGTGGCATGCCCACGAGCCCGGACGATTACGACTTCTCTTGGCTGCTTGGTCATTCCCAGCTGCTGCCATGGACCATTTTCCTTCTGTCTTTTCAGTGAAGGAATGGGTTGGGCAGAAACCTGCGCTCCTTTCAAAGAGGCGGCCCCAGCCCCTCCAGCTGTGTGCTCATCCCCTTGGACTCCCACTGACCCAGTAGGGAGGGGACTGGGTGTCAGCCACCTTTCAAAAGCCGTTTTCTATAAAAAGCAGGAGACTCCCAAGTCAGCTCTTGCCTCAACGCAGCTTTCCAGGCAGGGTTTGCCCACGAACAAAGGTCTGATTCATGCATCTTCATTGACTGCTTTATTCGTAATTTCCTCTCCCTTAATATTATATATGCAGGCGAGCGGGAATGCGGGTTTCCCCGATCAGGACCAAGTACAAATCATTTTTGTTTCCTGCTTCTGTATACTTCCTGTCCGCCCCCTTTCCCCACCCTGGCACAGTACTGGGATTGCCAGCACGTAGGCAGAGGAACTGCAGACTCCTTTGTTGGGAGGAAAGGGTGGGAGTGCCAGGAGGTGGGGGACAGGAGTGAGGGGACAGACCACTGCCCTCCCAGCTCCCACCACCAACTGGTGGCTACCCACAGGGGTTGATAAGTGCCTTCGCAGCCCAAATGAGGGCACAGGGGCTGAGACCTGGAAAGAAGCTCCCCCCTCTTTTGTTCTCACCCCAACACCCCTTATGTATGATGTGTGCTCAGAGCTGAATGTGGCCAGCAGCAAAAGTCTCAGATGATCATCAGGCAAAAAATTGATTCTTCCACAAGTCACCTCAGTAGTTGTTGGCATCAGAATCAGAGCAAGTTACTGCAGCAGCTTCATGTACTTTCAGGGGTGTGCCAAGGAAAGCAGGTCTGCTCTGCTTTAAATCCCATAGGTTCTCCCAACTCCAAATGCCATGGAACACATGAGCTTAGACACTTGGCTTCTCATCTTCATGGGAATTAGAGTCCAACAGAAATCAGTGGTCAAGGGAAGCCCAGAAGGCAAGAAGATTGCGGGCTGTCTAGAGGCAAGATGGGCTTGATTCAGAAAAGTGCTTTGTCTTCCAAGGTCTAGAATCTTCCCCTGAGGTTTTATAAGTCATATCGAGAAATATTTTTTGGGCATCTACCTCCAGAATTTTAAAGCATTAATTCAAAACAATGTATATATACCATTATTCATTGCTGTATTCAATACAATAGCCAAGATACAGAACTAACCTAGGTGTCCAATGACAGATGAATGGATTATGAAGATGTGGTATACATACACAATGGAACACTATGCAGCTTCAAGGATCAATGAAATCTTGTAATTTCCCTGCATCCTGGTTGTAACTGGAAGATATGTTGAGTGAAATAAGCCAGAAAAAAAGAAAGACAGACACAGGATGATCTCCCTTATCTATGGTATATAGAATATAGAATATCTATGGTATATGGAATCTGTAGTATCTGTAGTACATAGAATATCTGTGGTATATAGAATAACTAAATGAAGAAATGTAATGCAGAAAAGAGATGATGTCCCAAATCACACTTGACCCAGACCTTAGGGAAGAAATACAGAGAAATAAAGAAATCAAGGGATGAAGAGGATGAGAAAAAAGTACTGGGGAGCAGGACTCCAGTTAGACTGGTAATGTGGGAGAATGGTACAGCTTATATCCAAATCACAGACTGAGCAACTCAGAAAACACAAGATCTAAGCTGCAACCACCAAACTTTGGAATGTGCCTGTCAAGGTGGCAGGCAGAGAGCGGGAGGTGAAGGTGATGGAGTATGGGGAGCAGTGGTGGAGGGAAGTTGAACCTGGCGTTGAAATATTATATGCCGAAATTCAAGTATCTATAGCTATGTGAATAATGATTCTTTAATTAAAAAATTAAATTTGTAAAGAAAGCCAGATGTGGAAAAATGGGGATCAGCATCACAAATAATGATCTGAGAAACTCAAAGTTAAACAACTGTGAACTGTCACCTCCCATTTTTGACAATGGTAGATAAAAATATTAAAGGCTGCTGACACATGTCAGGGACAGTGTGGGAGAAAAAGGTACCCTATATACCTGGATGTGGGAATGAGAGTTGGTGCAGACGGGACATTTGGAGGCTCCTCAAATTATGAGAAATGGGGCTTTCATGGGATTCAGCAATTCCACTCACAGATGTCACCCAAAGAATCTCCTAGAACTAGTTAGAGAGAGTGGACCCATGACGTAGCACGGAGGTTATGGCACATGCCTTGCTCACTACTGACTCTGCTTTGATTCCCAACAGCAAAGGTCCCCTGAACACCAACAGGGAGCTCCCCAGCATCACTGGAGAGGGCCTCCCAGGAGTGCCGAGCACTGCATAGCTAAACCAGTGCCGCAGACTTGAACCTTTTCTGTTGAATTGTTGTCAGCTTGGTTGGCTGAGAATCACTAGTGGGACCCCTAGGGGCTCCCCAGATGGTTTGAACCTTCCTCTTGAATAAATGATCTTTCTCATATGGATGATTCGAACACATTCTCTACTCTGTTGTAGGATTTTGATCTTTCTTTGTTCTTTCTGATATTTCTGGTTGCTTTTTTTTAAGTCAAAGGTTTATTTTTCAGTTTTCATGTCTTTTTTGTTTTGCTTATTTTGGGACCATGCCTATTGGTATTTGGGGTTCTATTCGAGTGCCGGAAATTCTGCACATGAAGAAGAATGTCCTTTTAGCCTCTGTAAAAGCCAGCTCCCTTTCCTGCTTCTGAATTTTGTTGTTTGTGTTGTTGTCATTTTGGGGCCACATCTGGTAATTTCTGGCTCTGTACTCAGGAATTATTCTGCATTGCTCTGGGTACCACATGGCATGCTAGGGATCAAACCTGGCTTGGCTGCATTCAAGGCAAGCACCTTACCTGCTGTGATATATCTCTGACTTCCCAAAGTTTTTTATGATAATGTTACAGAAGAATTACCCATTTACAAACATTCTTCTGTTCTATTACTGCTTTTTATACACACCATCCAGAGATCCTCTTTTGAGATCTAACCCTTTCTTTGTTTTCATTTTAGCTCTCCTAGGAGGGGGCTTCCCAGAGGTAAACTTTCCTGTTCCTGGATGCCTGGACATTTTCATTTTGTTATTATACTCTATTGAAGCTTAAATATAGAATCTTAAGTCTCTAAGTTTCATGTTTTTGCAAAATAATAAAGCTTTGTTATCCTGTGTCATCCATGTAAGCTCCTACAACTTTTGGCCATGCTGGAGATAGAATCTGGAGCCTCCTACCTGCCAATGCTCTTCTGCTGGGCCGCCTCTTGGACCTGCTCATTGGAAGCTGATCCATCTCTCTAGTTGTTCTAGAAAGCACCATGCGCTCACCTGCTTCCTTTCTAAAGCCT